>CM060731.1:58843432-59057432 GCA_030704615.1 Takakia lepidozioides
CCTGCTGGCGAACGCCCTGATTGGCATCGTTGGAGTAGCGCAGCATGTAGCTGATCATCCATGATTGCACTGCACATAAGAGGTAGATAATGGGCTTTAGAGAAGGTGGTCTGGAGTGCCTGCACCTATGATCTCCAGCCAGGGATACCTTCACCTCATTTGTTACTACTCATGGATAGCCAAATCAGGCCTTGAGGCTCAAGCCAATAGTCACACTGGAGTGCAGCAGCTGAATCACAACAGACTCGGAGGCCTTGGAAAGAGAAGAGCTAAAACATAACAAGGAACTTCCACCAAACCATCTGAATTCTCTTTAAGCAATAAATCCACCACACATACTAACACACGAATAAATCAACCAGGATCATCAAGAAGGCTAGACCAGCCCCAAGCAGCCAATACGCCATGTAAATCCAAGGCCAAGGGTTGCTGATCTGCACAAAGAAGATTGAGAAGAGGGGCAGGATCAGGAGGAGGGGCTGCATCAGCAGCAGCAAGGTCATCCAAGGTGAGCATGGGCCTGCTGACAGGAGGATCAACCCGTGTAAGTGCATCAGCATTTGTGTTCTCTTTTCCCTTCTTGTAGACTATATCCATGTCACAAGAGCCTTAAGTGGAAGATGATCAGTCTTTACCACAAATTGGCTACCATGCAAATACTGCCTGAAATGCTTCACACCAAATACTAAGGCCAGACCCTCTTTGTCAGATATGGAATAGTTCCTTTCAAGACGATCAAGATGGCGAGATGCATAAGCTATTACATGCTCCTTGTCTTCTACAACTTAACATAAGATTGCAGAGATGACAACATCTGATGCATCAGTCTGAAAAGAAAGATAAGTCAAAATTGGGAAACATCAGGATGGGAGCTGAACACAAAGCCTTGCAAAGGGTGTCAAAGGCAGCCTACTGGTCAAAGGTCCATTCAAACTTAGCATCTTTGCACAACACCTTGGTCAAAGGGTGAGCAAGCGTGGCAAAGTTCTTAATAAAGCACCTATAATAAGAAGCCAGACCCAGGAAGGATTTGATACAATGTTTATCCTTGGGAATAGGCAAGCCCCAAACAGACTCAAGCTTTGTAGGATCAGAAAGCAAACCATCCTTGGAGGATATGACCAAGAAAGTGTAGCTCAGGCATGAATAGCTCACACTTCTTTGGCTTCACTTTGAGGCCTGCAGTACGCAATTTGTTGAAAACACGTTGCAGGTCAGTCAAGTGGGCATCAAAACTGGCTGAATACACATTGATATCCACTACAGCAAATGGGGGGGGGTTTGCGATGCCAGCCACGCCCCCATGCCTTGCGCGGCGCTGAGCGTGCGATGCCAACCCTGCGGAGCATGTTTGCGACGCTGGGCCGTCGCAACCAAACCCCGCGGGTCGCCCCCTGGCGCCGGGGCCAGGCGGCAACGCCTGGCCGTCGCACGGATGGATGAAGGGCAAAAGGCAGCCCTTCCGTGCGATGCCCAAGCATCGCCCCCCAACGAAGGGCAGAAGGCAGCCCTTTCTGGCGACGGCCGGTCATCGCACGCCGAAAAAAAAAACCCTTTCTTGCCCTTTCTTTCTTGCGACGGCCGGGAGTCGAAAACTGTCCGGCTGCCCTATTCTTGCAAAACACAAGTCACAGAATGCGACGGCTTGCCGTCGCCGTTTGCAACCCCCGGCCTCATAAATCCATTCTTTCAAAACAAAAAAACTTATCGCAGTTGGTGACGGTTAGTCGTCGCCGTTTGCGTCCCCCGGCCTTATAAATCCTAAAAACCGCGTCGCAGGTTGCGTTGCGTGGGGGTCGCAAGCAACGACAGCAGGGCTTTCTAGGTTTAGGTTTAGAGCCTTTGGGTGTTCTTAGTTTTTTTTTTTTTCATATGGTACTGGGGTAGGGTGTTTGTTTTTCTTTATGGTTTAGCTTGTTATTGTGGACCTTCTTGTAGATTGTGACATTTATTTTGATAATTCTCTTGAGACCACATCTATATGTGTTGCTCCAACATATTAGCACTGGTCACATCGGGCACATGCTCTGGCACAAATTCTGCAAGTAGACCGGCGCGAAATGCCTTATGTGCAATATGATTGCGAGCTTGGGCATCAAGTCGTGGTTGCAATGTGCGTAGTGAACGACGCATCATTACTTATGTCGTAATTTTGATTCATGTATGCTTACCAATCATACTATATTATTAGATAAATCTAAATGTACCTTAAATGATGTTAATGAGAGGGGTGGGAAAAACACTCACATTTGCCGCATCCGCAATCTTGTTCTTCTTGTAATGTTTTTTGACAACATGCGGTTGCCGCCTCGGTGGTCTGGTGCCGCCCGGCGGTAGTGTACCAACACTCAATCATGTCGGGGGGGGGGGGGGGGGGTCAAAGGTGGATGTGGTTGGACGGGGTGGCCTGCGAAGGGGTAACCCGCGGCGCGCCCGACTCGATCCCGGAGTGTCAACATCCTCCGTATCATCTGAAATTTGGCCCCAGTCCCTTCTACGATTGTGTCCGGCAGCCTGCATTGGATCAGGTGCAATAGGTGGTTCCTTGCCACAAAAAACGGTCGCTCTAGGGCCACAATCAATATGTGGTACTACCTCCCCATCCTCGAGGGAGACGGGTCGATGTTTCCTCACCATCGCATCATAATTAACATACACCACCAACACTTTCATTTCTCAAAAACCGTTGGCAAAAAAACCCTATGCCTCAGCCTCGGGGCTTTCAAAATTGATAACCAAAGGCGGAGCATCCCTATGGTGCTAGAGCCCAAGACAAAAATCCTTCCTCTCGTTCTATCTTCAGGATGCCCACACCATGGAAAAATTTGTTGAGACCCAGCGCTTTGCGATTATCAGATTGAACCACATTTTGGGTATGTGAATCATAATTACACCGTTTATCCTTTTAACCCCAAGACCGACAACCTAAACCGCCAATCCAAAACCTAGCACCATGAAGAAAAGCAAACACCCTAACCCAGTACCATATGGAAAAAAAAAAAAAAAAAAAAAACCCAAAAGGCCCTAAACCCTAAACCCAGAAATGCCGGCCATCGCCTCTTGCGACACCCTCGCGTCGCATTTGACGACGAGTTTTTTTCAATTTTTTACCTGGGGGTCGCACCCCGTTGCCGTCGCAGGAGGCGACGTGTTTTTATTTATTTATGGGGCCGGGGGTCGCAAGCAACGACGGCCGGCCGTCGCAAATATCATTTTTACATTTCAAAAAAGGGCGGGGCGCAGGCGTGCGACGGCCGAGCGTCGCACGTAAGCGCCGTGCCCTTTTTTTTCCCCTAAGTGCTTGAAGCATCTCTTTCCCCTCCCGTTTTCATTTGTTCTTTGGGAGAGAGGTAGTTCAGAGAGTGGGGTTTAGGGTGGAGGAGAAACGCACCTACTGCTGAACCTGAGGTGGTCGCAAGGCCCCAAGGAGTTTGCCCCAACGCCCAAGGTAAGCACCGCCTCCTCCCTCACTTTCTCTCTTGCTTTTCTTGCCCTAAGTACGGGCTGATGTCTCTCTCCCCTTTGTGGTAGGAACGCCGCACAGAGACGCGACCTAAATGAGCTGAAGAGAGAGAGAGAGAGAGCCGTGGTGAGCGGGGGAGAGACGTCCTGCAGCGGCGGGGACCCGCGCCGCTGGCAGCCGCGACAGCACCGCAGCAGCTCGCCGCGCCAGCTCGCTTCAAGCAACAGCAACAGAGGTACGTCAGGGAAATTGCACTCTCCATTTCCTCTCTGCTTCTGTTTACTGTTCAAAGGTAGTCTTCCTGCCCTGAGTTTAAATTTAGGTCTGGTGCCAAGAGTGGGATAGACCCTTGAGTGCATCCATGATGTTATCCCCCATGTCACATACTGAAAACAGGTTCAGGGAAGTTTTCTTCCTAACTTCATTTTCGTCGGACAATTTTCTGGTAATAGACATGGCTTTGGACACTACACTCTCTAAGTCAAGTTTATCCAGCAAGGTCAAGACTTGCGGGTCCAGATTCAGATCCTTGAGAATCTCTTCTACTCTCTTCTCCCAGGGCTTACCCTGCTTGACAGGGCGGTCCTGTTTCCAAGATATAGAATCGATTAACTTAGGATATTTGGTGTTGGACATATGTTGCAACTGAACCCACCATCTGACCTTGAATTTATCTCGTCGGGAACTTAAAAGAGAGCAACACAGAAGATAGGGAGAGAGAGGGACAGAGAGAGGGAGTGAGAGGGAGACATCAGGAGGAAACAAAAGGGACAAATCCTACCTCTGTCAGGGGCTGACGTTTGTAGTAAGACTTACCTTCACATATAGAAAAGTGACTGAGCTACTGCAACAGGTCCCTGTGACAATTCCACCATAAGTTCATAGACTGTTGAATAAGTTGATTGACATACATGGAACCATCATTTCATTTACCATTTCAACGGTTCTTAGATCAGAATCTAAGACTTGCCGAGCCATCGGGGCCTGCAGAAATCTGAATTGATGTGCGCAACACGCAATGCCTCTAGTCGATTGTGAATCAATTACTTGTCGTGTTCAAGTGCAACGTTGGAAATCCCAAATATTTGGTGGATACGGGAGGTACTGCTTTTGTGGGTTGGCAGAGTGCGGGTGGGACAGACCTGTTGACTAGACTCAGCATCAGATTCTTCCCGAGATCAGAGACATCGTCTCTGCCCTCTCCCTTGAGCATAGTAAGCGAGACATTTTTGAGCTTCTCCATCCGTGTGGCTTCTTGTAATTGATCTGTCTTCAAGTTGAGCCACTGCACGTGACACGGCAGAAATCAGAAGACAGCACGGGATCCCACTAATTTCACCGAAGGATTACTGCAGTAGTAGGATTTATCTTAATACTGTTGGTCAAAAGATATCAATTCTTTGGATGCAAGAATCAACCCAGAATTCAACCAAGGGAGAATAGTTATTGGCATTGTTAGAGAGAGGGGGGGAGAGAGAGTGTACTCGTAAGACGTTGTTTGTCATAGCCTTGTGGCCATAGACCCCGCGCCCAGTTTGGGCGGAACAATGGAACAGATACTAACTATCTATATCGATCGATGAGTCTGAACCGACAACATCGTCTCCAAATCGTGGAAGGACGCACGTTGGTGCTACTGGGTAACGAGGGAGCTTCACTCCATAGCAATTCATCAGTGGAAAAGTATGTTGAAGATTCGGTGTGTGGAGGTGTGACACGCAAACTGACGGCGGCATTTGATGAGTCAAGTTGAGAGTTTGGTGCGTTGGTGGGGCGGGACCTCATATCTGACCTTCCCTCACATTCCAACCAAAGGCAACCAGAGGCTCGAGCAAAACCTGCAACTTCAGAACAGTTCAGCGGATCCCTCCCTGTTGATCTGTTTCAAAACAAACTGCACATCCTCATATCCCAGGGTAGAGAATATTTTCCCGCGGCCAAAGAATCATTAAGGAAACTTTCGCCGGGGTATAAAATCTTTCCCGGGCTTCCCCCTCACATAAGATTACAACTAGCGGGGCTTCCAATCACGAAGGCTTGATCCTCCCTGTGTTTTATGCTTCCATATGTGTGACGGAAATATGTGTGAGGGAAAACGGTGTGATGGTTCTTCTCAACTTTGAGACGTGCATGTCGCCTACCTAGTACTTAGGGAGTGACATGGTTCAAACGGAAAAGCCCGCGTTGCTCGGTTCCAAGATGTGAAGTGAGGGATGAATCCCACCTTGCTGTAGATCCCATGAGGCAAACAAGCTCGGTACCAGCACAACCCACTTTATGGGTTGCAGCACAGCTTGTACCCGCTGGTTGGGGCCCTAAGGCCTAAAAGAACTAGAAAACCCAAAACGTTTTGAGAGAAAGAGGACGAAAGGAGGAAGACAAATAATACACTAGGGAAGGGGGAAGAGAGGAGAATGGCTGGAAGCGGGGCTCCTGTGGGAAGGCCTGCTTTGGAGGCAGGCAGGGCAGAACGCCCTGTGTGGCTGCTCAAGGTGCCCACCGTAGTGGGACAAGCATGGCATGATCAGAACGAGGGCGGCCACATTCTCGCCAAGGTGTCAGTATCGCTGGATCCTCTGAACCCTGAACCTAATTCTGCCATTCAGGTGGATCCTCATTCTTTGTCCCTCTCGTACTCTTGTCTCCCTATTCCTCTATCTCCAATCTCGCTGCGAGGGCTTGGCTAGAAGCTTACGCAAGTACCCACACTCCATCTCCGGGTTTTTGATACGTTCGTGTGATTTCTCTTGTTATACTTGTCGAATAGGCCGTGGACCTAAGCTTTTCTTTCTGCAATTCCATCGGGGAACACATTCCTGGGGCTCCGGAACTATAGGATCTTGCGGCCTAATTACCTGTCTACAGCTCTATCTCCCTCTCTTGTAAGGGCATTGGGGAGGTTGAAGGTGGGCTCCCATCTGCGGATAGAGGCTGGTAGGTGGGAAAATCTGTGAGGACCGAGTAATCGCCCCCCAACCCCCCCCCCCGGAAACCCTAGGAGTTGAATTCTTCATTAATCTACCTGTGAGGCCTTTGTTTCTCCCATTCGGTTTTGATTGACACCTGTTGCCCTTCAGATCAAAAACGTGTTTTCAACTGCAACTGATAATATGCCATAACACAAATGGTATCAATTAGCTCAGCTTGTGGAGTTGTTCAACTAGCTATATTTAATCTCTTCCTGCACTTTGTCGCTGTATGATGGTAGCTCTGAAAGAAGGCTAACACCGAGTTCATTCACATTCAGTTGACTTCAAAGACCAAGAGATGTACCCCCTGAGGGTAAATTGGTAGAGTAATTCTTGGCCACCCTGCCAAATGCTCTACTTTACAGATGCCCATCAGGTGGAACCTCTATTAAGACTGGCACTGTAGGAGTGTTCAGCTAATGACATCCCCACTGTCAGTCACACAGGTGACTTAACCAACAGAGGAGAGACAACCAGATAGAGCCAATGCCCAGATTTTTGAATTTTGACGGTGAGAGGGCACATGGGTGAGTTAACCAGGGAGGAGACAAAGAGAAAGAGCCCATGAACTGCAATGCACAAATCTTTTTGAGGGTTAGAGGATTATATATGTATCGACATACCCCCATTTACTTTGATCCTCATAGGAATCGAGGAGGAGCAATGAGCTTTGCAAGACACTGTAGCGAAAAACTGTTGGTGCGGTTGGCAGTTCACAATGGGGTTAGCAGGAAAGGAAGACATACCGAAGGCATATACACTAAACTTCAACAAGGATCTGGTTCCCATGCACATTTTTTCTGAAACTCCCCAAGGTATGAGTACCCACTTCCCCTTTTTAACTTGTCCTCTTAAGCTTTGGTTACGGTGAAGAAAGCTTCAGAGAATTGATCCATCAGTAATAATTTCCTTGGTAGTTCATTTTAATATGGGAAGGGCAGGAGATGTCTTTGATTGGTCCTGTTTTGTAAGATGTTTGCATGCTCTTTGAACGTACCTTTCTTTCAGCAAACGGCTTTAGAACACAAGTGTAAAAGTTCTATCTTTTGAGCAGGATTATGGCCTTCAGGAGTTGACACCTTTGTACTGAATTCAGTATCAGGGCTAATTTTAGGAAGAAATACTCCAAATGGCTGCTCCATACCCCATGCTCTGCTGGGGAAAGTCTATAATTTGAGAGCTTGTGCACAATTTCCACGAAGCCTCAGCATACATTGATTACCTGATCATCAAGAAGACTCCAACAGTTGTGCTTGAAAGGAATCAAAATATTTATAGGTTTTCAAAGAACCTAACAGACAGGGTTGCATAAACTCTCAATCAGAATGGGCGCTTGCATGCCAGCAATATTGAAATGGTTCCAAATTTTGTCAACTGTTGCTGCAGGCCCTTGGTGATCCATGTTGGAATGTGTCGCAGGGAAGTTGGCTGTGGAAGGTAAAGTGGAGCACAAGTTCGACATGAAGCCCACCAACATGGGGAATAGTGAGGACTATCGTAAGCTTTGCCGTGACCGTTTGAAAAAGTCTATGGTTAAAACCCGAACAGTACAGGTGTGACATATTTTGCCTTGTCGACCTTTTGTGTTGGTGTGTTAGCAACTTCATCGCAGGGGAAGAATTCATGCTAGAACCTGTTGATAGGTGGAACTTATTGCGACAGGAGTATGCTTTTGTTTCAAAGGCGATTCGTCTCCTGTGTTTCAATTGAGATGATACTTTGTACGATTAGAGTTTTGAGTACTGGCAAGGGGGTCATGGATAACAGGTGTTGCAGAATGATCGTGGCAGTTTCATGACACCACCACCTGTGGCTGCTTTCCCTATCTCAGCCCCCAAGGTAGGCCCCTGGACATTTTCTTATACACAGGTTGCCAATTTAACTAAGTTTTTGAATGTGGGGGATATTTTCCTCTGCATACTTGGGCCACAGGCTGAACTAAAAGATGGGCAGAGTTTGAGGTTTGCCTTATCTATAAGTCCTGATGTACGCTCTAAGTTGGGGGGTACCCAGGACAAGAAGAAGGCTTCAACGGGGACCACAAAGGCTCCTGAAGGAAAGAGGATACGGAGGGAGAAAGGAGAGTTGGAGGACATTGTGTTCAAGCTTTTTGAACAGCAGCCTAACTGGGCCCTGAAGCAGCTTTTGGAAGAAACAGACCAGCCCGTGGTATGTCTTGTGGCTCGGAAGCCATCCGTTTTCTGTTACAAGCTGGTGATATATTACAGTGGCTACTTTAGAGCAGAGTTGGTTTGTAAACTATTTCACAGGGACATGTTGTGGATTATTTGGCACATTTGCAACCCCAGTGGTCTCATGTTGTAGCTAATGCTGTACTATGAGGAACTGAGTGAATCTCTTGTAAGGAAGTTGACTACAGGCATTGCTTTGATGAGAATGCAGGCTTTTCTCAAGGAAGTTTTGAATGATCTGTGTGTGTACAACAAGAGAGGTGCCAACCAAGGCACCTATGAGCTCAAACCCGAGTACAAGCGCAGCTCTAGGGAAGACATGAAAGCGGCTATTTAAACCTGGTTGGATGAGCTGGAGGAGGTTCCTCTGACAGACTTCTATCCAGGCTCAACTGCCAGTCGTGTGGTTCCTTAAAAGGCCGAATTGAAAGCATTGCACAAAGCTTGTGTGTGTGGGGGAACACTGGCGCGACCCCCCCCTCTCCCCCACTCAAGAATGTCCTATGCCCATAAGAGTCTTTCCATGGATGTCAATCATCATCTAACTGATGTTACCCACATTTAATATTTTTGCGAGATCTTCAAGAAGCCAATGGTTTAGGTGTGCTATTGTCAGAGGGTATTCCTGTTCAATTGCATGAAACACAGTTCCCACAAATAGACCTGGGAAACTAAGGTGTCTTTGCTGGCTCCAAGAAGAGAGTATTGTGATTAAATTGATCCTGTTGGGTCTTTTGCCACTGACACACCCTATTGTACTGCAACTCACAAAAGAGTAATATCTAGACATTTTGGATGGAGCCCATCTTCAACAAACCCTGACAAATGCCTTTGCCTGTCATCTTTGCCTCTCCTTCATCAGAGAAGATGGTTTGTAGATTCTATGTGTGCATCCACCCCGTCCTGACCCAAACCAAACTGGAGGAAAGTGTAGGAATTATGCCTGGGCGGCTGATCTTGGTGAGAAATGACATCGCAAGGTAGTTGCAAGGTGGTCATTTTTTTCAACTAATTGCTCTTTTACTCATATCAGTAACAGCACTATAGACATAAATGATCAATGAGGAATCATGTTTGCAACGCAAATTTGGTTCGATTGCAACTCAAACCAACTAGCAAATTCTACAATAGTGTGGACCCACTACCAAAGTTGCAACCACAAGTGTAAGGCACCACAGATTTGCAAACTCAAAGAGTGGCATGCAAACTGGTGCGCACCTATATAACATGCTTTGCAAAATTTCTACAACACTAGTGTCTGCAACAAGGCTGGCCGAAATGAGAAGTGTACTGCAAGTTGCTGAGAATGATGTGGAGATAATCCATAAAAGGGACCAGAGGGCAACCTTGGCAATGTTGGTTGAACCATGTCATGCACCCATAGGTGCACACATGTTATACATGTCTCACTCCGGCGTACCTTGCTGGATACGACGAGTTGGTTACCTCCTACCGCTCCACATATTGGATTCATACCCCACGGATACTCACCCCTTCGTGGAACTTGTATCTTTTAAGAATGGGACCACTCTTGGCTTGAAATATTGAGCTCGAAGACAGTGCACTCTGCGGTGGCCGGAGAAACTCTTTGTAGGGAACAAGTGCTCGCGTTTGTTTCTTGGGGGAAGGACGTAGGTTGGCTCGCTCCATAAATCTTGTTCAATGTTGTATGCAAACAGCCGGTAGTCCCGAGGTCCTAACTTCATAGGAAATACAAAGTGCAAAACCCCTTTCTACTCAACACCATTTACATGTACATACTTAACACCACTTACATGTACATGCTAGCTTGCATAATAAGATGGTGTGTAAGGTAGGAAGTGTCCACCGTGTTTCCACGAACCCGATGCTGCATCGTAGATCTCTGTGATCTGGTATCTCTGGTCTTCACCTGCATACTCACATTGCCCCCAATAAGAATCTTGTATGTCTTTGTCCTCTCATCCATAAACACCTTCACTATAGCTGGGACCAGCCGCCAGCGATTGAGCGTACGAGGCAATATTCTGGAGCCACCAGTCAGTGGATTGCATACCTCAATGTCCATCGCATCCCTATAATCACCGGGAGTCAGTGCACATATAAGGCCTCCTGCTCCAACGTCCACTTGCCAGTACCTTGCGTAGTTTGTGCTTGAATTCCTAAGGAAGTGGCTCCTACCTGCCTGCCACTGGTCGGCAGCAAGATCGTACGTGCATAATTGTGCATTAACTACACGTCTTGCTCCCGCAGTGCATGAATCATACACAACAAAACCTAGCGATGATTGCAGACAAGGAGATGCTGCTTCGATCTCTGCAGAGGTCTTGCGGAATGAAGGAGAATCGATCAAAGAACACCAGTCTTTGCAAACAATGCGAAATCGAAGTAAACTGGATACTGGCAAGAAAGTAATAACAGCATCCACCAGGTCCTCCGACAATCTTCCCCACACAGAGGCGTCCATGCCCGCTGTGCGTAGCTGCACAAATCTCTCCCTTCCACTCCCAAGGTGAAGAGCAAAGTCGTAAAACAGCAAAGCTCGGCAGAAATTGAAGAAGACTACTCGCCTCTGCGCCCCTTTCTACATAAGCAGTGGATGCTGTCTAACTTTGTGCATGACTTGTTCTAGGTATTTTTGGTGATCTCTATTTTAAGCGTGAGTAAATTTACCTCCCTGTAGGTACTTTTAGTAGTGGTCTATTTTTTACCTCCAAACGTATTGCTTACGGGAGTGCTCTGGGAGGTAGGAAACTGCGAGAATATGAAGCATTTTGAGAGACCCAGAATCGGATTGAAAGCAGAAGAAAAAGAAGAAGAAGAATCCAGATCCTGACCTTGAAAACAGGCCTGCAAAATCTGGGAAGAAGATTTTCTATCCAGATGAAGTTGGTAACATAGAATTAAAACTGGGCATTCAGTTGTTGAAGGCTGGTTTGGTCCGGGAGCCATCATTTGAAACTCCAGGATCTCACAGTCTTTTCCCAGCCAATTTGCAGTCCAAATCCAGAGCAGTTGCCTCCCACAGCACTGAAAGAGCTTGGAATCATGTCGGGTTACTGGCTGTTGGTCCGATCATGGATGTTGCTGCTGTGAGACGTCTTAAAAGCTCAAACCTTCCAAATGTAGGTGGAGGACGGGGATCGGTGTGAAGTTGAATATGACAGCGTTTTAGAAGCTTCAGACACTGGAGAAAAGATATTCAATCTTAAGTGCAGTCGTTGAAGCCACAGTAGGTTCACAGTGAGTGCGGCGATAAGAAGAGAGCAAGCAAAGTGCCTCGAGTCTCACTCCACAAGAGAAAGCCTAACCATCTGAAGCAGCTGTTGTGAGCCCTGAGAGCAACCCACAATCCAAGTGAGCTCTCAAGCAAAGACGCATCCAATCCAGCAGCAAGTTTCTGAAATTGGATTGGTAATGTAGCAATTTGAGCAAAGTGGATTTCAGCATCTATCATGATTGTAGCTGTGCAGCTGCGGAATATCTTTTCAACCCGTTTTTTTAGACTACTATGAATCAATCGAAGACATCACGTTTAGCTCACTCCAACTTGCAGAAGAGATTTGATAGATGCACCTAAACTATATTCACACTTAACATATTGGATACATTATGGGTTGCTGGGACTTCCAGGTGGCAACAGAAAAAGGAGGTTTACTGCGATACATTTTCAGGCATTAAGGTAACTGCATAGTGGGCAGCCAGAAACATGGCCTGATTGTGATGGTCTGGCCTGGGATTGTAGCTGCCAATGCTGTCACTGATGTGTTATTAATAGGCCGAGGTTGGTGCGATACCTGTCCATGTCAAAGCAAATTTCAACCGAAGCATATGTTGTTGCTACAGGCTGCATAGAGTCAGGATTTGGGTACTAGGGCCAGAACTCTAGAATTCACATGAAGGGGATAATTGAAGCTGCATAGCATCCGTGCGGGGAACAGGAAGTTAACACAGACAGCCGAAGAAAGGGTTGGTCCAGAGGATATTGCAGATATTCCAGCCAACACTGTCTACAGGTCAGATGTGGATTGAAGGAGAGTGCTGTGTAACCGGCCTCCTTGCTTTCAAATTATAAAATCGTGAAGAAGCCTCTCCCTTTGGCATGACAAAACTGTTGTTGCAGATCGTCTGATCCTTCAAGATTTCCAATAACCCATTCTCTCACGAATGAATGTCCGACTTTCCTTCCTGGGAAGTGGAGCAGGATCCCTGTTCTTGCATATCGATAACTCTTTGCTTGAGGCTTGACATGTCAATCGCAATCAGAGTGATCTTTGTTCATGGCTCCCTGAAGGACTGCTGTCTCTTCTGCCTGCTCAGCTCGAGACGGAGGAGACTGATAGTTAGATTCTCTGACAAAAAAGTCCCCTGCGATACCTGGAGAGACCTGAGGCTTGGTGATTGGGTGGAGAGTCGTCAATGCAGTTTCCTGATTTTCAAGGTTGTATTCAGGATGGGCAGGAGCTAGATGATGCCTTCACACAGATTTTTTTGGCCCACTACTCTAGTAGTTTCCCTTCCAAGCACTACGGAGCAAGGCTACACCAAGCATGGCATTAGGTTGGAGGACTGGTCTCTCCAAAGTTGTGCCCGTGATAAATGCAGGGCTACGAGACTGAATTTCTCCATCGTTGAGTGGAGGATGTAGACACCACAGAGTGTGATCTCCGCCGTTCTGTGGTGGTAGTAGGAGTGGAGTCAGTACTTGGCGTTGAGGCATTCTGCTCATCTTCTGGCCTGTAATGGTGGTGATCCTCATGCTTCTGATGGTGATGGAATAAGTTGGGTGGTTTCATGTGGCTACTTAGCTTTTTCCATCCTGAGGTCCATGTTGTCGAGTGACTCTTCGATTTTGACAGCTTCTCCACCTGATGCATGGCAGTTATGGAAAAAGTTGGAAACTCTATCTGCCCCTTCTTTTCTAGGATGGACAGTGATTCCCTTCACCTACTTTACACCAGCTCTAGGGAAGTTCAATCAGGAAATGGGGGGGACTGCTGGCTGTGAGACAGCAATGCAGTTCCTTACTGCTACTGTCACAACCAGCAAACGGACTCATTGGCCACACGGTAGCTTGGGAACAGCATTTGAGGAGAGTGAGGTATTTGTCTCCATTTAAACTGGTCCGAGGCTGTGTGTTCGGTGTCTATTAGGGTTCGCCAGACTATTCAGTATTTCCTAACCTTGACATGCAAGTTCCTATGACATTACTCCACAGTCCCATGTCTAAAGTAGACACTCAAAGTGCCCAATCTGCTCAGGTTACTGCAACTGAAATTACCTGTTGGGTCATTCCACTGTAATCCAGTTCCAGCTCCGAAAATTTGGCTTTCATTCTTTCAACATCCTGCCGAAGGGCCTTGATATCACGCCGTGCACTCTGCCAGCTTTCCTGCAATGATGGGCCGCCTCCCACCGAGCTGGGTGCAGGTACATGATTGTTGGTCCCCAACTGTTCTCGATGAGAAGGGAACCCATGGTTGAGGTGGTGACGGTCCCAGTCTCTCTTTACGATGGCATTGCCTGTGATAGCATTCCTCAGCTTCACTTGCTCACTGAAGAGGACCTGATGGTATCGGAATAAAATTTTAGAGGTGGTGAAATAGATATGAGCTACCAAGATTACTCTTGGTCAACAGTGCACATGGACATCATAGTCAGCCTCAGCTAGTTCAGCACAAGATATAATGCTGGTCAGGTTCTAAAGACTGTTAGACAGCTTAATATTTAGACATCAGCTTTGTACCGGTACTTTCTTCCTGCCTTGATGTTGGTACTACCTGTGTGGAGGAAGACACCTTGTAATTGGAAACCCATGAATGACATTGCCTACCTGGACAACAACTCGGAGAGGGAGACGCTCATTTTGAGCAGCATGCATGCATGCATCCAGCGACAGTCGCTGACAGTCCATGATCCGGCACAGCTTCTTGCGCTCTAGCTCTGTCATCGTTGGGTGCATCTAATTTTCCAAACAAAAATCATAAGAACAATTGGACAAAATATATTCAAGAGGAACTTTGGGGAAAGAAAGAATGAAAGAAATAAACTTATTAGACCTGCGGAGAGAGAGCTCTGGAAGTACTCATGACAATTCTCTTTGAGCCATGGCTATTGTAGTCACAGTCACTGCAAGATACCGAGTCTACTAAAGGTAAGCTGTGGAGTTTCAAACATGACCATGGAGTAAGAGATCATAAGACGTTGTTTGCCATAGCCTTGTGGCCATTGACCCCACGCCCAGTTTGAGCGGGAACAAAAGGGACAGAACCTACCTCTGTCAGGGGCTGACGTTGGTAGTAAGACTTACCTCCATATATAGAATTAATCCGGGTTTTCCAGATATCCTCTAGAAATCCCTTCACACAAGCATCAATCTGCTGTGTGTGATTTGCCCAAAAACTAGGCCTCAGGAGGGCCTGGACTTTTGGCTCAGCCTTGAGACTTTCAAAGTTGGTAAACAGGGGTACAGGCACAATACCCTTAATAGATTTGAAGAGAGCGTCTCTTTGGTGAGAGAACCCCGGACAGTGTATCAGAAAATGAATACTGTCTTCAGATTGCCCACACAACGGGCAATTGCACTCTCCCTTTCCTCTCTGCTTCTGTTTGCTGTTCAAAGGTAGGCTTCCTGCCCTGAGTTTAAATTTCAGTCTAGTGCCGAGAGTGGGTAGACCCTTGAGGTCATCCAAGATGTCCTCCCCCATGTCACAGACTGGAAACAAGTTCAGGGAAGTTTTCTGCCTAACTTCATTTTCATCAGACAATCTCATGGCAACAGACATGGCTGAGGACACTACAGCCTCTAAGTCAGATTTATCCAGCAGGGTCAAGACTTGCGGATCCAGGTCCAGGTCCTTGAGGATCTCTTCTACTCTCTTCTGCCAGGACTTAGCCTGTTTGACAGGGCGGTCCTGTTTCCAAGATATAGAGTCGATTAACTTAGGATATCTGGTGTTGGGCATATGTTGCAGCTGACCCCACCATCTGACCTTGAATTCATCTCGTCGGGAGCTTAAGGACGGAATGCCAAACTCACCCCGAACAGCCACATTGGCTGTTTTGGAGCATGCTGACATACACTCCTTAAGCACCCCCACTTGAATGGATTCTAGAGACTTAGCCTGGTTGGAGTTATCAACCCATATAGCAGATCCGTACTCCAAGGCAGGTCTAATAACGCCACAAAGCATGGTTTTCTTAACCTCAGAGTTGACCCTTCTGCAGTGGAAAAATTTAGTGAGCCCCAGAGCTTTGCCCTTGCCAGTTTGAACAACTTTCCGGATATGTGCATCCCAATTACAATTGGAGGAGAACTCAACGCCCAGGTAAGTGTAGGAAGGGAGGACCGGGATCTCTTGACTACCCCACTGCCACTTAAGATCACTTCCTCCCTCTCCTCGTCGTTGAATGCTACCACTGCACATTTGCTGACATTAGCCTCTAGCCCCCAAAGATCAAAGTATCTCTTCGCGCAATCAATCAACTCCTGGAGATTGGTTGGAGTCTCCCCTATGCCTGCGAAGTCATCCGCAAACATAAGGGCTGGTATGGTGGTATCACCCACCCTTAACCCAAATCCCTCACTTTCCACATCCTCGAGGAGTTGATTGATGAAAACATTGAAGAGCAAAGGGGAGAGAGTACATCCTTGAGCTACACCTTGGTCTAATCAGAAGTTGGACTTCTGTCCGTTAACAGTGACACAGCTTTTGGTGTGAGCATACAAGTTGTGGACAACTCTCCACATCTTTCCCTTGATCCCACAAGACCAGAGGCAGAACCATAGGCCATCTCTCCACACTGTGTCATAAGCATTTTTGACATCCAGGAAAAAGACATAAGTGGGTTTCCCTTCTTTTTTCCTTCCCTGGATAATCTGGCTTAGAGTGAAGATATGATCCACACAGCCCCTGTTTCGCCGAAAGCCAGCTTGGCCTTCGTGGAAACAACCTCTAGACTCCAGATCAACCTCGAGACGAGTACTTATAACTCTGCAGAATGTCTTGCCAACAGCATTGAGGAGCGTGATGCCACGGTAGTTCCCCGGTTCTTCTCTGTCACCCTTCTTGTAATGACAATGACCCCCTGTCGCCAGCGAAAGGGGATCATTTCAGTCTTCCAGATAAGGTTAAAGAGGAGAACTAGGGCCTCTATCATGGGATCGCCACCGTGCTTGATAAGCTCGTTGACAATACCATCAGGTCCACCAGCTTTATATCCATTTAAATGTTCAATTGCTTCCACAATCTCAGAAGAACTAATGGGAGCATTATAAGCCATTGAAATATACTCCAGTTCATCAGGGCTGTTTTGAATCATAGGAACAGTTTTTTCCAACTGTGTCCCTCCATTCAGCAGAAGACCCCTCACTGTTAGACCTAGAAGTTCTGCCAAGGATACTGTAGTGAGTTTCAAAGGTTTTGACAATGTCAACCGATGAAGTCACCACTGCACCTTTAGTAGTCTTCAGCGCTTGTACTTGCTGACCGTTTTTCGGCTTGTACAAACGCTGAAGGGCCAACCAGAATTTCTTGTCATTACCACCATGGTGGTTTGAGTTTATTTCACTGTATAGCTTGTCCCAGTATAATTTCTTCTGAGACCTAACAAGCTGATTGATATCTTTACGGAGCTGGTAGTACCTCGCCCACAATTCTCTGTTGGTTTCCAAATTGCAGCACTCTTTATAGAGGGCTCGTCTCTCAGCTATCTTGAGTTTAATCTCATTAGTCCACCAATTAACTGCTCTACCGCAGACAATTAGTTTCCTCCCAATGATCTTGTCAGCCATGGAGTAAGAGATTGTACTCATAAGACGTTGTTTGCCGTAGCCTTGTGGCCATTGACCCCGCGCCCAGTTTGAGCGGGAACAAAAGGGACAGAACCTACCTCTGTCAGGGGCTGACGTTGGTAGTAAGACTTACCTCCATATAAAGAATTAATCCGGGTTTTCCAGATATCCTCTAGAAATCCCTTCACACAAGCATCAATCTGCTGTGTGTGATTTGCCCAAAAACTAGGCCTCAGGAGGGCCTGGGCTTTTGGCTCAGCCTCAAGACTTTCAAAGTTGGTAAACAGGGGTACAGGCACAATTCCCTTAATAGATTTGAAGAGAGCGAGAGAAAAGAGAGCAAGAGAAAGAAAGGGAAAGAAAAGTTGAAGTTAAAGTGTGTTCAGCATCCAGCGAATTTACCTATAGCACAAGACAGTAAGATACAAGGAATAAAAGGGGGCCCCAAGAAGAACTACAACTCAACTTTCAGAGATGGAGAGCCTCATGTGGGTATGCTGCCAGGCATCTCTGATGCTCATAATGGACAGGATAAGGAATAAAGGGAAGAGAAAGGAAAGAAAGAAAGGAATAAACCAGATGACATCCACGGGAAGCTCAAAGAGCTTCATAAGCAGAAAGGATTTTTGTGATGTTCACTAAAAGCCCAAAGACTGGACAATAATTCAAAGCAAACAAAAGCACTAGATAACCTGGTCTTGAGTGTTGCACAAAATCAAACTGGTTCAAGGGGCAGCATACCTTAAGATAAGTATCAATGGCTCTATACAGTCCATCATCAGATACCCGTGAAAACTCAGGTAATGACTCTGCAAGCCCCTGAAATTCATGCAGAGGTAGATTGGCATCCTTGGCAACTTCTGCCAGGTAGCTGTCAAGGAGCTTTGCAACCTTAATCTTTGATGCGTGCATGGCTGAAGATGGTTTCAGATGAAGGCCTTCAAACCCATGAAGCTGCTTTTCAGCAGTAATGCTTCTCGCAGGGCTGGCAGGAGCGGTCTGATCCTGCAGGCATGATTTCACAACAAATGCAACTATGTACAAATGTCAGCTGATGGAAGATCGACATTGAGAATTTGATTGATCAAGAGTGTAATTCTACAGAAATGAACCTTTGGTTCAAAAATGGAATCATTATGATACGACCATGCGCTTGACTTCAATGTGGCCATGAAAACTGTGGGTGGTGATGTGGACACTGACTAAATGCAACTGGACCTGAAGAATGTGCAGTAAAACTAAAACTCCTTCGATGGATAATAAGCTTCACCTAGAAAATATGAGGGTCAGGATGGGTATGTCTTGGTCACCCTTTGCGGGCCCCGTGCAGTCCCCCAATTAGGAACTAGATCTTTGACAAGACTTCACACAGCTGACACAAGCTGTGAAGGACATGGACATTGGTCACCAACAGACTTAACAAGCCATCCAGCTGGGATGCTCATTCGGCCCCTAATTCAATGCGAAAGCTGACCTGTAGCAAGAAGTGCTCCAGCATTCGCCGCACAACATCAAGGTCATAGAGGGCTTCACTTGTATGGACAAAGGAGGGGATAAGGAGGTCGCTCAGCGATGCTTGCTCGAGCAGTGTTCCCACTCTCCTCTCCAGCTCTGTCTTGCACATTGTCCCCACATTCAACAAGCTGGCCGTCCGCAGCAACCGGAGCAAAAAACTACAAGAGACTGCGTCCTGCTGAGGGGGAAGCATGCTCACAATCCCCTCCAGCAGCGCCCGGTTCTTGTTTTGCAATTGGGCGAAGTCGTCTCTCATGTCTCTTACAACAATCTCTGTTCCAGTAAATGCCACATAATTACCCGCCTCTGTACTAATTATTTCCTTGGTAGGCAGCTCTCCTTTTCCCTTGCTAGGTGTCGAGGCAGTTGGATCCTTGTGAAGATCTGGAACCCACTTTTCTGCATAGCGAGTTATAGCTTCACCCACCAGACTGTAAGACATGCCCTTAACTTTGATTGCAGTGATGACCTTGCTGAATGCATCAAAGCCTAAGTTGCAGACATCTTCGATCCACCAGTCATGAGGTATGTGCTGAGCAACTGCAGTGCTCTTGATTCCTTCCCAAAGGCCTGCTGTGCTGCCATTGCTGGAAAATGACCACCGAATTCCATGTGGATCTGTACACGCTTTCCAGGCAACTGATTCGCTACACCTTCTCACAATCTGGAGCTTCTCAGCCCAGGGTGCAAGACGCTGGCAAGTCTGCAAGACAGTGATGGAATCCTTCCAAGAGGCTAAAACTACTAAGCTCAAATAGTTCTCTGTCTTGGACACCAGGTTCCCTTCTTCAAGATGCTCTGTCATCTCAAGATACTCTGCCGCGCAACGAAGAGTGGCCACATTTAATGGCATCAACTCAAGGTCCATGCCATAGCAGAACTTAGTAGCCAGTTCAAAAGCCTCAGGGCCCCCCGGCATGTCATGCAGTTTTATATGGTCTTTCTCTGTGTCGCGTGATTCAAACACCAGACGGTTCAGCCGCCCGCTCCTGGAGAGCAGAGGAAACTACGCACACACACACGAACACACGACACGGAATTTGCCATTGTCAGATGTACTCTTCACATATTAAGGAATGAAGACAGTCACAACATTATTTGGCTGGTGTGGCAATCTACATCAATGAAGAGGAGGACAAGTACCTTATGAAGATGGAAGCTCCTGTCGGCAACTTCGACCAGTAGGTCACTCTGCAGCTCTGTAGCAGCAAACCTGTAATGAAGGCATCATTATGAGAAGAAAAAACAATTACTTCTGAATCTGGAAGGGAAGAAAAGGAGAAAAGAAAGAAAGAAAGAAAGGCACTTACGGTGTCAGCAAACCTGAAATGATGGTATCACTATGAGAGGAAAAAACTATTACTTCGGGACTTGGGAGCGAGGGAGAGAGAGAAGGAAGAAAAAAAGGCACGTATTGTGTCAACAAACATGTAATGAAGGCATCACTATGAGAAGAAAAAAAGTACTTCTGGACCTGGGAGGGAAAGGGGGGAAGAGAAAGTAAGGGAGAAGGCACTCACTGAGTCAGCAAACCTGTAATGAAGGCATCACTATGAAAAGAAACAAATTACTTCTGAACCTGGGAGGGGAGGGAGAGAAAGAAAGGAAGAATTAAGGCACTTATGATGTCCATTGGAGGCCCCAAGGACTCAAGCAAGCAGCCCAAGAAAAGAAAGAAATTGTACAACCTCCAGTATACAATATAGTGGCTGACCTTACTCCCCTCATGAAGCTTAGACTCCATACCACAAATAAGTTGGGTGGCCTCAGCTACATATCTACATGCCTCTTCTTCTCCTGTTAACAGTTAGAAATTCTGCCTTGATGCAAAATATCAATATACAAGATTGCAGCCTGCCACGTGATCCATGTTTTACTCATACATCCCAATAGTGGCAGTATGAAGACCCAATGTGCAGGGGCGAGATGGCCGCAAGTGCATATGGGAACCATCTATGCTAACTGGGAAGACTTCCTCTTACAAAAATTGCCTGTGCAAATCTTACTCTGCTGCTACTTCATGATCTCTTGTATATTTGGCACCTGTTGGACAATGGTAGGCAACATTCCAATGGCCACTGCGGAACAAGGACAGGAAGAACGAATGTTTGATATGGAATCTTGCACCTAATCTCAACAGGGAACCTCCAAACTTTGAAAAATTGCCAGCAGGTAGGCTGCACTTGCATGAATTTGTGACGACCAACTTCATGCATGTTGTTTCACCTAACAGTCCTATATGCTACTGAAGCTCAAGAGTTCAACAAAAGTCAATCATGTTCAAAGAATAGGAGGGGATAAAGTTGGCTGCAGAGATAATTTCCAGAGTAGGGCCTGTTTACACACAGTGAATATGACATCTGACTTGTATATACTTTTGTGGCCTTGAGCTGGTCCACCGCTTTGGCCTCTACTTGTAATCACATGTAGCACTCGCCGAAGCGGATTTCATTTAACTCGCGAGTAAGAGGAAGAACACTTCACAATTGGACAAGAGAGAGGTGAAAGCATACCAAGTTTGGCTCTTTGATTGAACACCATTGGCCTTCAACTCCGTCTTCTGAAGGCTCATTTGACCCCTGTTACTGTGCTCCTCTCTGTCATAGCTCCTCCGATGGCTCCTAGTACTGCGGTTTTCAAGGGGACTCTGATGGTTGCTGTGTCGGCTTCCGTTACTGTGTTCCTCTTTCTCTTCGCTAATGCGATTACCGTGACTATTCTTTCCGGGACTGCAATGGCTCTTGCGGTATCTTCGGTCACTTAGATCTTCTCTCTCATGGCTAGTGTACTGGATCCCGTTACTGTGCTTTCCGGGACTGTGATGACTCCCGTTACTGTGCTTTTGGGACTTGTGAACACTTCCATTACCGTGCTCTTGTCTTCCATTGATCCTGTGGTGGGGTCTGTCACAATGATCTTCTCTCTCGTGATTAGTGCGGTAGCCCCCAGGATTTTGGTTATCGGGACTGTAACGGCTCCTGTGGTGGCTCCAATTGCTGTGCTGATCTTCACTGTCATAGCTAGTCTGCTGAACCCCATTACTGCGCTGCCCGGCACCCCCACCTTCACTACTATGCTCTCCTCTCCCATGGCTGGTATGAATACTCCCGTTAATGGGCTCTCCCCCACACTGTTTTTCGGGGCTCTCTGACTTGACAGGTTTGGCTTTCGATACAGGACTGTACCTCGCAGCATTGAAATGCGCATGGCTAGTCAAGACCCCCTCCCCCGTGGTCGGCATCGACATTGGTTTCACGACCATTGCTTACTTCCTACGAACTTTTGAAGTGACATGCTCGATTTTCCAGAGTTCCTTGGATCATCCCTTCCAATGCGAGTGAGCCCCAAGGCTGTTACCGTGTTCAGTCAGTGATAGCTCTCCAGAAGTACAACCTCCGCCTTCCAAACTCTCCAAGTTCTCCGCTCTCTAATTGCTACTTTTTCCTCGACTGTTCAAAGGGCCCGGTGAATTGTTAGTATGATTTTGCAAGTGCAGTGAATACAAAGATTGCAATGAGCTAACCCATGGTGAAATTTTCAAGCTATCGCTAATGCGTCCCACCCATATCTTCTCCCCATACTCTGAGAATCAGTTGAGCTTGACTGGTCTGACACTCGGTTAGAGCTGTACAGCAAAACGCTGTAGTTGGAAGACGAGAAGTCTATGTGATCGCTCAGCGTCACATCCACAATCACAGCCACAATTCTCCAACGACTGAGGCTGAGCATCAGTCAAGGTTGGTTTACCTGTGTACCTCTCTCCCACCACCACAGATCCCCAGCCACGCGTGAACTCCACACAAGCAAAGAGTGTGACTGACTGACAATACTGGGCCCATATTCCAAGGCAGCCACCTCAAGCAAGCTTCCGACGGTGGTAATGTACAGTGGGGTCCTTGTCCCTGCTCCAGGCACTACTCTCTACATCTCCAAACTTTTCAACCCACCTTCATCACACACACACACACACACTCTCTGTCTCTCTCTCTCGCTCCCTCTCTCTCCACGTGGGTTCCCAAATGGAAGTTGGTAGCAGCCACTCGTCTGCGCAGCTAGGCACGAGTAATGGCCTGCCTCAGGCATCTGATGGACCGGATTGCCACCCACAATCCTCAAAACGAGTTCGCTCCTGGCACTTGCCAATTTTAGGCAGTTCCAATTGATTTGCTTGGGTCCACCCGTAACATCTGGCAAGAATAAAACACTGATTCTACTCCACCACCACCATGACGTCCAGTTCTGGCTACAATACTGTTGGATCTACCTGGCTTCAGCTTAGTGAAAGCATGTGGCTGAAATTCTTTGAGGCCGAAGGTGAGACGGCTAATACCAACTAGGTTTTGCATGGGGACAAATTGGAATATTTCAAATCCGATGAACTCGAAGGTGATGATGAGTCATGTGTGCAACGTTCATGCGCTAGCTACTCCATCGCTCATCGGCTGTCAGACCTCGACATGCGGGGTCGGCGTGTTTTGCTACAAATCGAATCATGGGTCTGGGAGGTGCTTGATTTCCAGGCAAGATTGTTCTCTGACCTTGTGTGTCAACTGGCCAGTAAGAACCATCTCCATGACGGCCCACATGACGTTGGCCAAAGCTGACATATATCAGTGCGCCTCCTTCACCCATTCAAAGGGCTATGCGTCTGACGGGAGGAGGCCGTAACATTCTTATTGGAAGACTCTGCCTTTTTACTGGCTCGATGACCTAAGCTCTTCTTCTTCTGCAAATTCTCCAAAATCGTGCCACCCATGATCTAAGTAGGCTCCACAAGTCTGTAACTTGTACTCATACCTATACTTGCACTCTGTGGACAGTCTGCTGTGACTCTTCGAGGGTTTTACCTGTAGCCCTCCCTTAATGGTCAACCCGCAGTCAGCTGCATTTACTACTGGAACATTCAATCAGTAATGCACCTCACTGGAATGACTAAAAATTGGTTGATAAACCCGGATCAGTGCCTTTAACAGTTCAAAATACCCTCGTTGATGAACGAGGCGGGAAGCTGACAGACAGTTCCACTACATACGCTCTAGGAATCATGGTGGGCGTAGTTCGCCCCGCCAGATTTTGGCATGTTCTCAGTAAGGTGGTTTGTATCATAGCTCACTGTGACGACGCCCCTATTCTATACACACCATATAGCCCACCATATTCTATACACACTGAAAAAGTGTTGTAGACTCCTAGGGGTGGCCTGCAAAAGGTCTCATAGCACAGTCATTGGAATCCAGAACAATGAGCACTCTCTCTGACAGCCCCCACAACCTGGCTTACGTGCAGTACAACATTCATGCCAACATTCATACCCTCCTACATACCCTTACACCTCACGACAAGGCATCACATATATCCTTCATTAAATCTTCTCACGGAATTCTCCACTTCCAATTGAAGTCCTCAATTCATTTGAGATTGATTGTCTAAAGCTGGAGTCTCACTTGCTCTCAAGATAATAAGTATGGGAGCGAAGGTGACACCAAGTCATCAATCACGTTTGAACTTTGGAGATGAGTCCGTCACGTGAAATGTTTGTTGTGGCCCAACTCAACTTCTTCACCACTGGTTTACAGTACATAAAATGTACATACAATGCAGCCTGTCGGAATCAGCCCAGCACTTTTAGTTCAGTTGTTACGGTAATTGGAACACACGTCTCTCAGAAAATTTGAGTGCAGGTAGTATTCATCTCACTCATTCCTCAGCACCTTTATACCAAAGTTCCCAGCTTCATGCAAGACAGAATTCCTCATCTGACTGTCAACTTTTCTTATCAGGAAGTGTAGAGAATTCTCATATGGCTTGGTATGTAATAAGTACAGGATTGTAATACATCCTCATCGTCACCCACCTCCTCATCATGCTAGCATCGCTCATTGATTAGCTGGGTGTCGGTGGGTTAAACACTTGCATGCAACCCATGGATTCAGTGATTGTACCCTCACAACTATGTGCTCGCAAGGTACTTGAAATGTTTGTGGATCTGCTTGTCCTCATTTCTGAGCTGCTTGATCCGCAGACTGGCAAACTTGCACGGGATTGATGGAAGAAGAAGGATGATTGTTGTGAGAGAGAGTTTTACGCAGCAGCCAGCAGGCACACAGCTATTTACTTCCATAATTGTTGTACATGCACAGAGAACATTTCTGTGCCCTAATTACTTTCTATACCAAATCTGGCTTGGGTCATTAATTAGAACTGTGACTAGTACACATACCGATTCCTTACTAATAAACCTCATTTTTATTTTCCTGTAAAGATGACCCCTCACACAAAATCAGGCCCCTTAATTATAGTGAGAGAAGAAAATTACCGCTCACACAGTACCAGGTTAATACCAGTGTTGGTCTGGTATTAGGTTTTTGACATACCAGACTGGTCCTGGTCCTGAAAACAAATACAATAAACATAAAGTAAATATAAAAAATTACATGTATGTACACATAAATTAGTATAGTACACATACCAGAGTAAATGAGGAAGAGGGGGGCGGGTACTGGTATTGTGGCTGGTGTGAGAAAACGGATACCAGCCTGGTCTGGTATGTGACCTGGTATGTAGAACTAAAAGACCAGGCTGGTCTGGTCCTTGATACCAGGGTTGATACCAGCATTGATACTCGGGTCTGATACCCAGACCAGACCAACACTGGTTGATACCAGTTGGTTTTGCAAGGTATTGTGATTTTGACCCAGTATTTAGTACCAAAATCATTCTCTTTCTGAAATACTTAGAACCGACCGGTATAAAATCTTCCCAAAAAATAAAACTTAGACCCGGCTGGTATGAGAAAATTGTAATACCAGAAGATTATACCACACCGGACAATCATCTACCTGGGTGGCACAGTCGGTGCACTATCCATCAGAGCAACCAATTGGTAACTCACTTTAAACTAGCGGCAAAGAGCCCGTCCCAAAGGGAGTGGGAAAATACAAGAAGTGCATTCCGTCCTACAATGTGCAGCACTACTGAAAGAAAAAGAGAAGGAAAATGAACCCAGAAACCGATGCCGATAATTTGCTTACATGTATCAGTTAATTTTTTTCAAAAAATCAGTTAGTGTCACCACATTATTATCACTGTTCGATACCAACATGATTAGCATTGCAGTTCCAGAGTACTGCGCCCAACCATGCACTTCATGCCCATGCACCGACATTTCCCATGCGAACATGATTAGCGTAGTTGGGCACAATTCCGGAGTACTTCGCCCAACCATGCACTTCATGTCGAGAGACACCCGCATTTCCCTTGCGAACATTATTAGCATAGTGGGACAAAGTTACAGAGTACTTCCCCACGCACCAACATTTCCCTAGCGAACATGATTTGCATAGTTGGACGCAGTTCCGGAGTACTGCACCCAACCATGCACTCATTGTGAAACATAGCAAAGACAAAAACCCAAAACACCAAAACTCCAAACATGTCACTACGGAGTGACACCCCCCCCCCACAATCTCATATGTAGCTCTGTGTGAACAAGATTGAGTTGCAAGTGTTGGTCAGTCTACTGTTGCACTGGACGCTTTCTTCAGAGGGCCTGCCATGGTGGCTGTCAGTATGGCACTTTGCAGGCATCCAACAAAAGATGAAAAAAGGGATGGCTCATCCTACGGAAGCGTACATTATGGTGTCTCTTCACCCCAAGGGACTATTGCCTTCCGTTGGAAAGTGGGCACAAAATGGAACTTACAACAGAGTGTAAAGTGGCAATACATGTGACTCCTGTGTCTCATTTTATTGACCCTGACTTGGGTCCTTTGTTTTTGGTGGTGTTGTAGGATCTCTTTGAAAAGTTCATTCTATTGGAGAATTGTTGACTTGGGAAATATGTTGCTTTTATCCTTTTTTCTTTTTTTATTAAAGGGAAACACCTGGGAGCGACAGCTCACACATCAGGCCCTTTAATTATATAGTGAGAGGAGAAAATAAAATAAAATAATCTGAAGATAACCTCTTTCACAGTATGTGAAGGCTTTCGCAAGGGACACCGCCCAAGGGAAGGGGGAGAAGAGCATACCACACCTGTCCAGGTAGCAGGATTTGACCCCAGAATCATCTGGGTGGCCCTGAGTGCACTATCCAACTGAGCTACCGACTCTTGGTGCTTTTATCTATTCTTGATGACTGGGAAAAATGAAAACCCTAATGCATTGTATACGTAATTGTGAAGGACAAATAAACACAAAAGAAAATAATAACAACCACAATACTTAACTTTTGGGCCAATACGCGGGCCCCACACCGCACGTTCTGGGCGTGTGCCCCTATTCTGGCGCATCCCTACCTACCCACTCTCTAACCCATCCCCACCAACCCACTCGTCGACGCGGTTAATTTAACCCACCCCCGCCTGCCCGGACCATGAGGGGCAGCACTCCCATTACACACGTACATATATATATATAGAGCGAGAGAGAGACCCATAAATTTGGGAATAATTTGTAGAGCGCCTTCAGTGCGCGGGTCACTCTTTATCATCAACCGAAAATTAAAATTATAAACTAAAATTAAAATTTTGCAACTAATTTACATGGTTTGCAAATTTACATGGGTTGCAGATGCATTGTAATCTCGACATCGGCATTTGTAATACCAACAAATCCGTCACCATCACCAACATGTTTGTCGTGAAAGGAGGCCGCACGGCGAGAATGTAATTGCGACACCCGAGCAGCTGGTGATACAATCCCACACTTGTGGTGTGTAACATGGCTGTGTGGCTGCTTCAATTTTTCCTATGAATGTGGAGCGGAGATCCACATCGATGTAATTTCCTACATCCGTCAACTTTTGCAGGGCCGGATTCTTACTTGATCTCAAAATGATGAGTGATGATATGTTATGTTTATTGTGGTCAGTTTATTATTCCTACTGGACCAGTTTACTAGTATTTCGTCCCTTCTTACAATATTTCTCGTCTTCTTTTTTGTTTGAAAAAATGGTGTGTGTGCCTTATGGTGAACTGGGGGGTTTTAATTTTTTTTCCCCTAATCATTCGAGATAAAGTAATATCCAGGGCCCTGTCCCTTTTTTTCTTTTCTTTTTTCTTTTTTCCTTTTTTTTCCCAGGGAAACACCTGGGAGCGACAGCTCACAAATCAGGCCCCTTTGACAGAGAGAGGAGGAAATAACCTCTCAGTAACCTCGCCGTAAGGCTTTCAGATGCGACACCGCGCAGGGAAGGGGGAGAAGAGCGTACCACACCCGTCAAGTAGCAGGATTTGACCCCAGGGTCATCCGGATGGCACTCAGTGCACTTTACCAACTGAGCTACTGACTGTTAATCCAAAAATAAATAAATAAATAGAACATGCTTTTCTTTCTCTTTCTTTTTCAGATCCATGAATTCGAACCAAAAAAAAGCAGGGAATGGTCGCTGGGCCAGCAAATGGCAGGGGCCGCTCTAAGTACAAACGATATGGGATAATTCGCGCAGACTGGCCGTCGTATTATTATTATTTTTATTCCACGCTCCTCGGGCCCCGGGCTGGCGCCGCCCACCGCACGTTCGCCGCCGTTGTACCATATATTCATCCGTCCCCTCCGCCGCCGCATTCATCCTGTTATCCACGTATTGCAGTTTCTTAAGCTAAATACCCGTAGAAAGATTCGTATGAATACTTGCAGTTTGACGGTGAGCTCCATCCTAGAGCGAGGAATGGTGGAGCTCATCACAAAGCTTTCATGGCGGCCTGCAAGTGGAGGCGATCCGAGGACGAGTGTGATTGTCCGACCTCTCCTGTAAAGCTTCTTCATGCTGCTCCTCACTCTCTTCTCTCCTCATTTAGTCTGCCGAACATGGTGCTCCAGCCACAATGATGGTCTCAGTTTTCTATATTCACAAGAAAACTGGAGAGTGGGTGCTTGGTTTGAGATATCTGAAGTAGTTTCTGTGAAGATTGCTGCAAGGTTTGAAACTCATGTTGACTCCCCCTGGTTGTAACGAAGTTTATGTCCTTAAGGTCCAAAGCCTTGAGAATCCACACACATAAAACTCATTTAGCACAACCAACATTGCTTGCATGACATGTGAGAACTGAGGTCAAACTGCCTGGCTGCAGCAGTGATAATGATATTGTTAGGGCATTACAGAATCAAATCGAGAGTACACTTCATCAGAAAAAGGCACGACCTCCAGAATCTGTCACATCCACATCTTCCTTTGATTGAATGCAGAGAGAGCTACTGCAACTCTGGTGAAGAGATCTTGTGACGGACACCACCTGTCTGCTGTTTGTTAGCCTAACTCTCTCATTCAATTGGGCCACTGGCCTCTTCCATGGGCTCTACCGCTACCACCGTAAATGAAGACTTCAGACCACCGTGCCCCGTGCCCCTTAAGTATTGTTCTGATCAGCAAGGTTCTGCCACAACACAGAGATAATCTTCAGTTTTACGTTAGAGCCGCCTTGATCCCCAGGCATGCCAATTCAGCTGCCAAGGTGGACCCGTCATGGTTTCCTGGCACAAGGACTCTCGTGCCGATGATAACCTCTGGCTTTGCCTCTACACATTTACAGCTTTGACAATAAGATTCTGCCATCTGGTACACATTTTTGCAGTCCGTTTGCTTATAATGACATTTTACTTGCAGGTTTGCACAATCTGTGTGCAGAGTTTAGGATTTTGTGAAGGTAAGTTATTTTTCTTCGGAACCCTTCCTCGAGCAGAGCTTTCAGATAAGTATCCTTCTAAATCAAAATCTGTAGATTGCTGCAGTCCAGTCGCTCCATTGCCCGTGGTGATACTAAGTATCACTAATGCAAACAGTTCACCCATGATGTCATGTACTTTCAAGATTATCAGTAGTAGCATTTCCGCCTGAGCTAGCTCGTCCAGAACTGGGAGCTGGACCCATGACAAATGGACATGTCTGCTGAACTTACTACTAAATACCACAGCTGGTGGTTGAGGATTTCAGGATCATAAGACGAGTGGGAAAAGAAGTTTTGCCTTCTTTGTATCTCATGAATCTAACATTAGCAGACACCTCTCATACAATGAACGTAGCCAATAAATACACCCGGGTCGTCGCAGTTGGTGCATAGCCCCTCATTCATCTCTCTCAAGACCTCCATGGCTTTGGCCTTCCTACCTTCTTTGCAATAGAGCTGGAACAGTGTGTTGTAGACATCGGGGTGGGAGACACCCCTGCATCCTTAATGTGACGGTAGAGCTTCACAGCTTTCTATAAATCTCCCAATTTTCCACACAAATTCAACGTCACGCGTGACCTAGCCTTCATGATAGTGGTATACATAACAATATTTGGCTGAAAGCCTGCTCCTTTGTATTGCTGAAAGAGGGTCTCTACCTCCTCCATTAAACCCAGTTTGCTGCATGCTGCCATCATGGCTGTGCAGTCCTCCAGTTGCAGCTTTAGCTCTCGGCTCTTCAATAGTAACTGCACAAACATTTTTGCTCTTGCACAACTGGCAATGCTTATCAACTTTGCATATCCGTGTGTATCATCGGCACTACCTTCTGCCCCCAAATGTAGCAGCTCCATGGCCTCTTTACAAATCCACAGTTGGCGTACACACGCCCAAGTGCTCGAGAAGATCTCGCAGACAATGCCCCATGAGTGGCTCGCAGTTGAGCAGCCACTTCTAATTCTCTGTTTTCTACAGCAACTTGAATCATTACAAAAACTAGCATCTCATCATGGGCACCAAAGGTAAGGTTGCTGCTGGACCCAAGTGAGCTTCTCTGTGAAGACCCCCCCAGTTTTCAAAGACCTCCGAAACACTGTAATCTGAAGGTAAATTCTGAATGTGATCCACCAATTCCGCAATTGATCGCATACTATTGCTGGATGGAGCTGATGGAAAGACATTATTGAGAGTCCGGGGAAAAGTGTTTGGACGGGACGGGAGAGGCAGGAATCGCCGTAGTTTGTGAGGCATAGGGATGGGCAAAGCTCGACTCCTCTCTTTGTTTTTCCGCTGCTCTGCATCTGTTAGCTCCAAAGAGAGATTTTTGAGCAGTAAAGGATCTGGATTTGCTTCGATCTGAACCCCTCCATCGATGTTTCTGGACGGGCCAGCTCCCACTCTATTCAATAACTCTTCTAGGCTTGGAGACGAGGAAGAACTTTCATCCTCTAGACGAGGTGAAGACTCCAAGCCAAATGAACTTTGTAAATCTCCTTTGAGTCACACCTCTCTTTGAAAGACTGGGCTTCGATCCACCCGGTTCTTCCCTTCTTCGTACTTGGGTAGTTCTGGATCCCCGAGAATAAAATGCACTCACACCCCCCCCAATCTCTCTTTCTTTGCAGAATGAGGACATTATCACTAGAGACCTGGGATTGTTTTGGGGAAACTTCATACGTGTCCCCCTTTTTCCTCAACGATGGATTCCTTGCACCGCAGTTGAGCGGCACGAACCCATGGCCACGCGATTCAACTCCGAACCCTTTTCCCTCCAGAACCCTTAATCGCAACCTGCAGGTAATCATGCTTCTTGGGAGTGACGAGCTGTCAGCCTCGTCACTCAGATGGAGGAGACTGCGGTTACCCCAATTCAGCATCAACGTTTTGTGGGCCGAACTCCTGGATGAGCGGACGGAGACTTCGAAAATCCCAAGCCCGTGAATGTAAACGCTCAAGTCCGGATTGCAGGAGATGGAGGTGCATGTTCTTGAGACACAATTCTCCTTCCTTGAACGTTGTTCAACTGAAGCTTCAAAGACTTCAGTTTGTTTTGCAAGCCCTTCCCATTTGCAGGCTCTGTCATCGCACAAGAACAGCGCTTATCAGCTATCAGCGACAGTTTCCACACGAACTCAAGATCAGGGCCAGATCGCAACTTGCAAACCCCAATCACCCGCAGACATCGTACCAGATTGCAGATGATACAGTCTGACCTGGATAAATGTTAACAGTCGGGAGTAGAAAAAAAATAACATTTAGACAAGATTAACACATTAACAGTTTATGAAGTGTGATTCCCAACCACCAGGGTCAAATACCCGGTGCTTCATCACCTACCATTTAACTCACAGACACTAATTTAGCTACATGAAACTCATAATGCAATATCTGTGCACAATTTCTGAGTAAGAGTGAAGGTAGTTGCCAGTAACAAAACCCTCCTTTATCCTCTTCTGTGACACACACATCCACTCAGCAAATCCAAAGGTTGATAGAAAAGATCTTATGCAATTTTAATCAAACCAAAGTTTTCATCGATATGGATTTGAGCCTTCTGATCCCTCTTTGAACTATTTTACTCCCCCCTCAGGCGTCCACAACAACCGCTCTCCACTCAAGTCTTCTACAGAATATGGAGTGAATAATGCTTTGTAATAGGGCACATAAAAGGTTATTAACTATACCTCGTGTAGGTCCCTACAGACCACCCCATTGCTCATAGACACTGCTGATAAAACTCACAGTGGAAACCTTGCCTTTCGTTCCAGCAACATGCACCACCTATGCCCATTTACACATCCATATTAGCATGCATGCATATGCAAATTGTCATACAATCACCAAGATACCATCAACATTGGAGTAAGTACTATTGGACACATAGGCTTCTGAAGACAATTTACTCAATTAACAGTTTCCCATGAATGCCTATGCAGGATCTTGAGGGTATGGTCCCTTGAAATACTGAGCCATCCACATCAACTATGGGGATTACACCCACCAGGTGAGACTCCATCTGAGAGTAACAAAGCCCTTGCAGTGTTGATTAAAGAACTGGTACAGACCAGAAAGAATTTTATCGATCCACTCAAGGCACGGCTGGGCTTGATCCAGCACAAATAACATACACAGAGAGAAAAGGAGGGCATAGGGAGAGGGAGGGCAACCCGATAGTTTATTTGTACTCGTAAGACTTTGTTTGCCGTAGCCTTGTGGCCATAGACCCTGCCCCCAGTTTGGTCAGAAACATGGGGAATAGGCACTACCTTTGTGAGGGGCTCACTCCTGTATAGTGTGACTTGCCTTGATATAAACAATTAGTTCGGGCTTTCCATGTTTCCTCTAGAGAGCCCTTCAGACGAGCACCAATCTGCTGTGTGTGAGCAGCCTAACAGTTAGACCCCAACCGGGCCAGGGAGATTTTGAAAGTTGGTGAACAGAGGGGCAGGAACCATGGTCTTGATGTTCCTGAAGAGGGTCATCACTGATGAGAATACCCCGGACAAAATATCAGAAAATAGATATTGTCTTCAGGTTACCAGCACATCAGGCAATTACAATCCCCTTTTCCTCTCTGCACTGTTTATTGTTCAAAAGTAGGCTCCCTGTCCTGAGTTCAAATTTCAGTCTAGTGCCAAGGGTAAGTAGGCCCTTCAGATCATCCTTAAGGTCCTCGGCCATGTTACCGACTGGAAACAAGACCGAGGAACTTTTATGCCTAACTTTACTTAACGTCATCGAACCTCATTTTCATGGGACAGTCTTTGGGCAACCAGATAGTGTGAGAGTGGATCATCAAGCCATGCAAAGAGCCGGTGCATTCTTTGAAGATCAAAGCCAGCATTTGATTCTGTGCCTGCCCCTTGTGGCACGCCCCGTCTCTCGTAATTTTGAAGCTTATACAAATACCTCAAAAACTGTGCCCACTCCAGCCCTCCCACCTTCCCGCCGACTTCCCCCATAAACCGCACACTCGTTACGAATGAAGCCAGAAAGAAGATGAGAAATGTTGATTTCGGACAGAGAGGGAAAGAAAGAATAATTAAAGAAACATTTACAGAGAGGAGGACGACTGATGAGCGTATAGGTGGGCCTACCGTCTGTCTAGTCGATACACTTGAAAATGCTCTCGAGTCCACTAGCTCCTTGGCCTGTCTTCCAGCTGGATACACTTCGCCAACACCCTTTTCCTCAGTTCCATTGATTTCAACGATTCATAAAGACCTGAGCAGGGAGCAGCGATGCGGTGTACTATCACACCCGTACATCCATAACTCGAGGTCGGTTTATCTGTTCGCAACATTCGACTTGTTGGAATTGTCTTAGTGTTAAATGTCCTCCATGTGTGCCTCACTTCTGGCTCTTCACACATCTGCATCTAGTAGGGTTGCTTGCAATCACACCTCCTTGCAATGTGTCCTTGTGGGCTTGGATAGATCCATACAATTTGTGGAGGTACTGCCCTTAGATCTCTCAGGAGTTGTCACAACAGTTTCTTGTTGCCTTTGACCAAAAGAACCTACTTGAATTGCATCCTGCACTAAGCTTAGCAAGAAAGCTTAGCACTAAGCTGCATAGACATCTTAGTGCTATCCTTGGATTGACCCTTTCAAAGCAGTGTATCCTTCTAAAATTCACTTGCTAAAAGAGGCTACTGGGGCACTGTGTTGTAGTTACAGCACTTCTTTCTGTTTGCATGGTTTAGTATTAGATTTTGTGGGAGAGATGACACACATCCATCTATGTTCCCCGGCGTGTTGATTGCTATTTGCTCATGCAGGTGGACAGCATGGAAGTGAAGAAGGGGTCCAAATCTGTAGAAATGAGGGTCATTTGGATTTGGAGTCTGGAAACTGAATGCAGCCTTTCCCAGACAATTCTGGGGAGCACCCAATATTGACTGCTGTCAGAGTATTCCATGAAAAGCAGGGGTTAAGATTGGAACCAAATGTGGTGAAAGTCATCCTCAATACCTGCAGTTGAGCGCACTCAGAAGGCCTGTGATTACGGTTTTGACTTTCCAGCAAGTCATTGTAAACATCTCCACACTTCACAGGGATGCAAAGACTAGAGTGTGTGTGGGTCACTCAGTATGGCCCATGCTGCTGCTTTAGTAAGAATTGAACAAACTCTGAAGAACACCGTGCTAGAGACTTCCAAATTAATACACAAATCTTTTCCAGGACAGCTTAACCCAGCCTTCACAGATGCTCTTGAATAGAGTGAATGCTATGTGCAGGCATGAAAGCGAGCCTGTAATGTTGAGAATTGTTCAAACAATTTTACCCAAGAAGGAGGGAGGAAACTGGCAGTTCACACCTTCAACGACGTTTCCTGCTGCATCTCAGGTAAATTGGGAGGAGGGGTTTTAAGCTGATGCTGTTGCAAAGGCAAAACTGATTCCTGGCTCTCTCTTACCACCTGGCTGGTTGCATCCTCTTGCACCATCTTCACAAGCTCTCGCTGCAAACGCATCAACTCGTCCTCAGCCTTCCGGAGTTTCCTCCACGTCCATCCTCCATAAATTCCCAATCCTCCTGCACTTTACACCTCTTCCTCATAGTATGAACCCATTGCATACATGAAACCCCCGTCCTTGAAGAATTTGTGACTAAAAAACAGGTTAATAGATGATCAAACGTCAGAAGAGGATGTAGGTCTTGGTGTGTTTCTCACTAAGCATTAAACGAAAAAGAGCGTCAAACACAGAGAGACAGAGAGAGCGAGAGACTCACCATATACGACGATGTAGGAGGCCCACACATACGGATATGCGTGCATATGATCTACCGTTCTTTGCCATTGCTGCTTACAAGCATCCACGAAACCAATCTGCCGATTTGGCTCCTCGAAACCGGTAGATGGCTGGCCCTCCCTCTTCTCCTCTTCCGTAGCCATTTTCACCAATAATCCCTTGCGAAACAGTCTCACGTCGGTGTATTTGGGATTCTTTCAGGGGCTCTAGCTGGATTACGGGAAGAGGGATGCATCGACTTACAACGGAAGGCTGAGAAAGAGAGCATCTAATATCTCTGTCTAGCACACGGCCATTTAACTAGGGTTTTCTGAGGGTTCATGGTGTGGAAACAAAAGCAGAGTATACTTGCATCTTCTCCTGGTTTTTCTTGGTGTTCAAGTTGTGATGGTTGGTTCTTGAGTTGCCATGAATCGGAGGTGCCAGCCGCACCAGCAACGACACCCAGACCCCAGCTCAGGATTGCGCTGCTTAGCTCCTTGCCTGCCCACAACCTTGTGCCCCATCCATGCATGCGGAAGTAGAGAGAGCATTGGTTTACAAAGCGGCAAGGTAGTCGTGTAAAAGGTGCCCCTAACAGCTCTCTCTGATAGCTGTAGCTCAGATTTAAATGTCATTCACACTACCTCTCAAATACCCAGCCGCTAGACAACCTAAACAGGACGATACTTCCTCAGATCACCCTTGCCAATCTATTTCGTCTCCTGATAAAGGTCAAAGTAGCCACAATTGAGATTTCTCCCCGCAACAGATTGATTGACTGATGCTCGGAAGGCAGCGAGAAACTCGATTAGAACAACAAAATTCACATTGTAAACCAAGGACACATCCACTAGAAACACCTGATCAGTTTAAGTGACCATCGTCCCATCCTTATGGACGCCCTTGCACATGTCGACAGTGGCATTTTACCCTTCCAGCAACATCTCCGCTCTGCACGAGATCTTCTTCCGGCACCAGCAGCACGAGCATGTCTACCACCATTTGAGCAGTTGGTTGCTCAAGGCCTCGACCATCTTCAAGAGTCCATTTCCAAGCGCGTGCACTGTCATTCCTTTTACGGCATGCTCTCAAGTGCTTCTTTTGAGTTACATCAGGCCAACTTCTATCATGTGCAGGACCCGGAGCAGGGGGCATCGTTGGCAGCACGACCCACTATCGCACATTTTCGCCTCTCATCCCCTATTTTCACTATTGCGCTCCGCCTTCGACTCGGTTTGCCTCATCCTTCGGTATTGGGCCTTCAGCGTTGCGTTTGTCATCAGCCCATCGATGACCTTACTATCCATCTCCTCCGCAGTCCATGTGGTGGTGAGCGCATTGCGTCTCATGATATGGTTCGCGATGCGGTGGCATCTATTGGGCAAGGTATCATGTACTGCGTGAGCAACCACATCTACGACCCACACTCACGTCCCACTCTACACGCCGCCGTATTGACATCGTCCTATCTAGAGATGGTTTGCGTACCCTAGCGGATGTCGTTCTTGCCGACCCCACTCGAGCGGATCTGCTATCTTGCGCAGTTACCACACCAGGCACGGCAACCACTATAGCAGCTCAAGACAAGAAGCGCGACTACAACGATCGTCATCCCACCGACAGATTTCTTCCGCTGGCGGTCGAGATATTTGGCTCATTGCACCAGCACTTCGACGATTTCCTGCGGACATATGCACATCATACAGCCAAGAGCGGGTCCACCGGCATCCCGCATGCCTCCGTCCTTGTCGCCTACTATCGACAGCGTGTTTTAGTTGTTTTGCAGAGAGCACAAGACATATCTATTTTGCATCGGGCTGACGTGGCTAGCTCCGCGTCATCTCATCTTCCGCCTATGCCTGACACTTTCTCTATCTCCTTGCCTAATCTCCTCCAGGCTATTGGCTGGGAGGATCACTCTGCTTGAGTAGCTTACTATAGCTTTTGTTTTCTTCTCTAGTTGAGTAGCTTACTATAGCTACTCAAGCTTTTGTTTTCTTCTCTTGTTTTTTGTTTTTCCCCCCCCCCTTTTTTTTTTTTGAACTTCTCATCCTATGTACATTCACCCATTGTACATGTTGTAAATAAAGTCTTACAGGGTTTCATCATCTGAATGTGGCCTCATAATCATTCTGTAGTGTCAAAATCTATAGGCCATGACACAAGAAAAGATCGGCTGCCAGAGGGCTTTGAAGTCAAAATTCAAGGCCATCAAAACACAACCTTTGAGCTGCTTCGAAATCGAGAAGCAGCTCCAATTCCGTTAATGCAGCTAACGTGCATGAAGATATTGGGTGTCTAGTTCGGGCCACCAGCCTTTCTGCCTGCATATCTCCTCTTAGCTTCAAAGAAACTAATTTTGATTCTAGTCGAGGGAGAGACTTCTTCGTTTCAGCTCCAAAATGTTGTCCATGCAGCCCCTGTTTGTAGAACCCATTCTCAAAGCATTCACCTGGTTTCGAATGTTTGGGGAACTCAAAGTGGAGAACTTGTCCATCACCACGTCTAGTGCTAGTCCGTCCAATTTCGAGGACATTGAACCAACACATCAGGCCCCACAAAGGGTCTAATGCAGGTATGCCGCCAAGCGTTGACAGACCCTTGAGGGCATAGTCTCGATAGGTTAGAATCCTTCAAGAGCGGGTTTAGTGGTTCTTACACACTAGTGTATGACAACTCAGGGGGAAATGACCATACCTTTCCTGCACAGTCACCGAAGATCTATTTACACCGAGTTAAGTGTGTTGTGGACAGTGTTGTGTAGACATCATGCTAGAAAACACAACGGTGACTCCTACATTGGTGCTCTAGCCCCCAATTTGGTCTGTGTCACTTCTAGTCACGCTGTGTCTAGTCAAGGATAAAGAGAGATATAATGTATGCACACATAAGAGGTAGAGAGGGGAATGCACTCTTGACCATTCCCAGGGAAGGTTGGCTATGACATTCCCTTAGGGCAGAGACAAAAGAAATAAAGGGAGGCCCAAAGGATCCAAGGCACAATTGGGCAGGGAGAGATACAGACAGAAATGGATGGGAAGTTGTACTCAGAAGCTGCAATGCTTTGCCTGAACAAACATGCTGTGTAGTGTGAACATTTACCCTGCAGGTGCAACCGTCCTATGTAATCATATTATAAGATGGCCGCAGTGGCTCATCATCACTTTCAGGAAGAACTTTCTCCACTTATGTTTCAAGCCTTCAGCTGTACTCGGAGAAATGTTAGCCTCAAGCTGTATCTGCTGATAAAGGGTGATTTTTTCCTAGTTGATTAGCACTTTAGGTATGGAAATACCAGACTGGAGGAGTGATAGGATGAAAGCCGGGGATTTGGATAGGCAAGTGCAGAAGCCCTTTTATGTGAAGGCTTCAATCAGCATACAAGAGCAAGATTTGAATGTCAGGTCTCCAACTAAAACCAAAATCCAACCAGGATTTGCAAGCCCAGAAATCTCCCATCCTGAATGTTTGAATGCAAGATAGGACTTTTCATATCACATGTGCAGGCTCCCTATATAGGCATGGGATCAAGTTTCCAAGTATTCTGCGTACAGTCAGTAATCTGAGATACATATAGTGTTCTGGTGAATACCAGTTCAATGCTATGTGCAGACCTTGGTTTTTGGTCTGTTCGGACTCAAAGTCGGTCAGTCGCATATGTCTGAAACGACTGGATTTCCAGTCGTTTCTAGAGTCGTAAAATCCAGGATTCATACTAGTGTATGAGCTCATTGTATAGTTGGAAAGCAAAACCATGTGTATGAAATAATGACTCCACTAGTGGTAATTTACCACTCTGTGAGTGGTGACAGTATGCTCTTGTAAGTCTTACTCTTAGGGACTTGGTCTATTTCTGATGCCCCATCATACCAAGAGCGAAAGGACTTAGCATGGAGCCTCACATAGCAGATGATGTACTCAGATTACAAGAGCGTGATGATGCTCTTTGGGTTCGTGAGGTTGCCCGGGTGTATGGTTTCTTTTCTTGCAAATTTTGGGAGGATGTTGCCTAAAGATGAAGTCTTTTATTTTTCCATCTCAAGTTGAGCAAGTCTTCTTTTTCGATGAGTCACCAGGTTCAGATTTTAAGATAGTCCTTCGGAGGATCCAAGAGCAAAAAAATTGTAGCGAACATGCGACATTGGAGAAAATAAAGATTTTGATGGTCACCTGGTGCCTTATTGGATCAGCCCATACCCATGTCCTTAGATGGTGGCACAGCTCTAAGTAGAGAATAGGCTATGTTAGCTAGCATTCCAGCTAGTCTTGTACGGCAAAACAATGTTTCAGTAGAGGAATGTGCTTTAGAGAGTGAATACGTGAATACTTTGATTTTGATTTTGATTCTAAATAAAGTTGACACGTTTGAAGCCCATTGTTCAATAGCATCTTCCTATAATGTATTCAACTCTTGTATGTTTTTCAATATGTATCATAGGTGCACAAACCACTAAAAGACTTTATGTGTAACCGCAGAAGTGGTATGAATCACTTGTGTGGCTTTAATCACTCTCGTTTTACCATTGCTCCGGGGCACATTACATTAATTAACTATAATATATTAAATAGAATAAATATTATATACTAATTATAATATTACACGTGGATTAGTAAGTGGTTGAGACCAATTTCGCACTATGTCTCGTCCAGCAGTGGAAGCCCAAGAGTTTCAAGATCGCCATCGCCTTCAAGCGGGGATTCCATACGTGAAATTCCCTGCCTAGATTCCGCACGCTGTTATGCAGTATGGGCAACCCATTGTGGAGACAACTTTGTCTACGTCACAATGGAGAATTGCTCGCACACTGCCGGCGTTTCGAGGCAAGTGTTCTGCAATTCGAGTGATACACAACAACATTGTGGATAGATGATAAGAAGGAACCCAGTTGGGGCTGTCCCTGCTCCTACTTTCACGGAAATATTTGTCCATGCAAAGTTTACGAAGGCGATGACGACCCAGTTCTGGTTCTGTAGGCATGACATTATGACTTGTGTCTATGGAAAGCCCAAGTATGGCATACAAGCAATGCCAGAGGCTCCCCCGGTGTGGCCGGTGGAACCGGGATGCAATCTGAGTCAGGTTGAGGCTGACACCCTTACTGCAGCAGGATTTTGGATGGTGCAGTGCACTGACGTCCCCAGACAACCATTTCCGGTTCCACAACCTCCACCACCGACCCCTATGAGAGCAAGAACAAACGTACGTGACAACTCTAAGCATCCTACACACCGTTGGGGGAAACCGAAGAGACGGCGACCTCCCTCAAAAGTGAACGAGACAATGATGGGGAATGCACTTGGGATGAAATGTACAATCCAAAGCTCAACAGAAGTACCCCCATCAGGCTTCGGGCGTGTATATCAGATGGCCACAACAGGCTCAGTTGTCCGCAATGAGGTGTACACCATCACCATTTTAGAGTTACCCACCTGCAATTGCACCGACTTCCAGATCATGGCGAAGAAGGGGGCATCATACTGCCCTTGCAAGCATCTGTACTACGTGTACCTAAAGAGACTCCGGTGTAATTCCACAACTCATCACTTCATACATGCACCAGTGTTGAGCCCCGACGAGATGTACACTCTTCTGAATATGGATCCAGGGGACCAATGAGCTTGGCTTGCGGGGCACAAGACAATGTTACGCCCATCCTTTTCGGAGTTTCACTTATAGTAGAACTGTACTGCTGCAAGTACCTCTAACTTTGGCAACAGAAAGGTTTGACTTATGTCTAGTCTACCAGTAACCTATTTTGGTCAAACTAAGATAATACTATGTCATTACCTTCTGTTTCCACGTGCCTAGATTTTTGTTTTTTTGGGGGGTTCTTGTTTTTCTGCTCTCCCAAACTTTGCTTACCTCATTTGACCCCCAGCAAGGAAATGCGGCGCCGCATTTCCAAGTAACGTAGTAGGTACTTGTAGTTGCGGCCTTGGTCATAGTAAGATAATCGCATTGAGTCTTCAGGGTGCCGACCGTCGAGAACACTAAACCCCTCAGAATTCTCGCACGTGCGAACCGTAATGCGGCACCGCATTTTCCCAGTGGAGTGACAAACCTTTCCCGCAGAATGCAGGAAGAAGCAAGAATTTTCAAGCACTGCAGACTCTGTTGTTGCATGGGGATCATACAATCGTGACAGAAGGTCAGTTTCATTCCAATGTTAGGGCATATAAAACCGCGGAATACTCTATACACGCCAGTATGCAGCGTCATTTTGCTGGATTTCTCATTGCACAATCAGTTTTTTCCATGAGCAGATTTACAAAACCATGAGCGGAATTGTTACTCACGACATATCTTCGCCGCATTACAGAATCCGGAACTTCCAAAAACGGCAATGTCAAATAAAATAACTATTATTTTAATACTTTTTTAATCTGCCGCATTTCCAAATTTGTAGAAGTCCGCTCATGAAAAACGCGTGTCTTAGACTTCGGCTCACCGCTCATACGGCTCATGCGGCTCATGGCTCATGGCTCATGGTTTCTGCTCATGAAATAGTAAACCTCGGCAAACCCGCCCTTGCTATCTGCTCGTTTATGCCCTCCCACAGATGCATCTCCGACTGTGTGTCCTCCCCTTTCATCTCGCAGATTGCAATCGTCATGAGCCTCTTGGAGTGATAGTCATAAACATGAGCACCCATGGTCATCCACTGATGGTTTGTAATTCGCTTGATGTGGTCAAACATTGCCCAAGCATTCGACAAGTTTTCAGTTGTCATGCGAGTGATCAAGTCGACTCGACTCCTAGGCCCACACGTTGACATTTTAAAAATGTAACAACAATCGGATTCGCTGCCTTGCCCTGGAAACTTGCTACCTTGGATGTAGTCATATCCAGTCCTTTGTTTCACCTCCAGGATTGAGTGCATGTCCGACCCCCGGCCAAACTCCTGCTTGCAAGATACGATGTGATTCCGCACATTCGGACTACAAACGTGCGCGACGGACTCCAATAGATCAAGCATCTCCTCTTCGTTCAAGGGCACTCGGTCTGAACCATCTTCAGACATGATTTTGCCAAGAGCAATCTTGTGGGCTGCCTTGAGCTGAATCTGCTTTGGTCTGGCTCCTTGCTCAATTTCACCTCCTCTTGTATGATGTCGTGTGCTTCTTGCACAACCTCCCTATGTTGCCTCTTGCCAAGGGGTGGTAGTGGACCCCAACGTGTATGCAAGCTCTAGTCAAGTCCGGGAGCAAATGGATTACATAATATTGCTTGGCTTTGCACATAGACATGCACGTCGGTGGTTCTTTGCAATGTGCGCACTTGAAAGTACTTGCTGGAGCTTGGCTGGAGACAATGAATGGATGATGGGTTGTGCCAGCCAACCATCCTCTCGTTTCTCCGCCCTCCTTTGGAGAGAAAGTGGAAGCATGCGGGATTGAGGCACCTCAGCTTCCCCGCACAGAGGACGTATCGTACACGAACACCATCAACAATTTTCGTGCTACTGGTCTTCGTCACACACCAGGGGTGTCCGTCTGTTTTCGATCCATGTCTGTTAACATCCATAAGGCTTTGTTTGACGAAATAACAGGTGGAAACCCGAAGATCACATTACCATCGACTTCGGAAGGCAGATACGTTACCTTCCTGACTGGAAATTTGGCATAGTCGAGAGCAGCCAGCTCAGAGCGAGAACCATCGAGGTGATGTTGCCGTAGGAGCTGCACAATGGACCGGTTGGAGTATATGTCGAGGGTACATGCGTAGCACCTGCAGAGACGTCTATGTCGGATTTGAACGATCGTGTGGAGGACATGGGGACCTCAATGCACTCATCTTCCTTGTCGGAAATGTCGATACTCCACACGAGAAGCTATGGAGGGTCATTGACGGTCCAGGTCGGGAATGATTATCGTTGCATACCTCTCTGTTGGCAGTGGCCACCTATCGGTTTCCTGACTCCTTTGTGGATGGTGTGGGAAGCGACTGATTCGGAAAAGGAATGGGCATTCCCACAGCGCGGTACAAGATGGTGTCTGATGGGGGTACGTCCGCAACCTCCGTCGTTACCTAACACGACAATGGTCTCATCAACCAGTCCAGGAACATCCTTCCTCTCTTCTTCCAAATAAACGGTAATTTGGAACAAAGATAAGTTTCAGTCACTCTGCAAAGTCCTCCCTCATTTGGGATCCTGGCTCTCACAAGTTTCGGAGGAGAGCAAACTATAGCGTAGGAATGGGGCGCCATGAACACCGCACGAAGTTGGCAAGTGCGAGGTTCCCTATAGCGACAGACCAGGCTCACAGGCACCATGTATTGGAACTGCGGAGGCCATCCACGATTGGAAATTCACACATTGAAGTGGAGAGAATGTTTCAAGATACATGCATGAGGTGGGGAGCTCCGATTCCATTTCGACGAGCAAATAACATCTCCTGACAGTTTTTCCTAAGGGTGGATCCAACAATATTCTCGATGCAGACATGAACGTTCGCACTGACAAGTGCCAGGACTGTTAGTTAAAGTGGTTAAACAACCAAGCTATGCTCATTAAGACATGCCGCAATTGTGTTGTTTCGGAACAGTGGTGGAACGGAAATGCGGTACCGCATTCCAGTCCACTGTACAAGCAGGCACATGGTGAAACGGAAATGCGGTATCGCATTTCGTTCGACTGAGACTAGGAAGACATGGTAGAAAAGAATAGCGACACCGCATTTTTGTCTACTGGGACACCTTCGATAGGCAGGAACGGAAATGTCGTGCCGCATTTCCATCCGGACTCTTTCAATGGAATGCAAAGGACGGAAATATGGTGCCGTATTTCCGTCCGGTCTCTTACTTTCGATTGTTGTTGGACGGAAATGTGGCACCGCATTTCCGTCCGAGGTGAACCTTTGTATTTTCCAGAACGGGAATGCGGCAACTCATTTCCGCCACATGTAGGCCTGTAACAGTGCACCGAAATGCGGCACCGCATTTCCGTCCAAGAAATAAGGTAAGTAACAGTGGAACGAAAATGCGGTGCCGCATTTCCGTCCAAGTCCTACCTTCTGAATTTCCAGACCGGAAATGCCGCGCCGCATTTCCGTCCTACACGTACGGCATGCCATGGAAACGGAATGCATTACCAACCCACCACCGCTTTCCGTTATCCATGTAATCAATCAAACAGTGCAACGGAAATGCGGCACCGCATTTCCGTCCGAGTCCTACCTTCCGAATTTCCAGAACGGAAATGCGACACCGCATTTCCGTCCTACATGTACGGCTTGCAACAGTGGAACGGAAATGCAGTACCACCCATTTCGTTATCCATGTAATCAATCAAACAGTGCAACGGAAATGCGGCACCGCATTTCCGTCCACCAAGTAAAGGTAAGTAACAGTGGAACGGAAATGCAGTTCCGCATTTCCATCCATTCCACTGTTGCATGCCGTACATGTAGGACGGAAATGCGGCACCACATTTCCGTCCGAGTCATACCTTCCGAATTTCCAGAACGGAAATGCGGCGCCGCATTTCCATTTTCACTCTAACTCATCAGACGCTGGGACGGAAATGCCATGATAAATGAACACGTGGCCCAACGGAAATGCGGCACATGCTAGCTGCAGTTGCAGAGGCGGCGCGGCCTGGCCGTTGGATAATGATGTTTGTTTTGCAGACTGCAGGCGTATCTTTGACGATTCGATTTGGTTAATGACACATAGTCCACGAGGAGACACTTCCATCCCAGCCTTTCGAACCCAAGCAGTGCATCACCGCCGTTTCATCTTTTTTTGTCCCATCTGCTTAGTCACCATCTTGCGCCCTTTCCATCTGCACTCTTCGCCCCTTTTCTGTGTCTCTGTTCTTCTTATGCTCCAACCCTGAGAGGGCGGGAAGTTCCTGCCCAGAGAAGAGACGTCGTCGCAAGCTCTGCAAGTTGTACTTCGGACAAAGGCCAATGCCGCATGGGAGGAAGCAGATGCATCTTCAGGGGGGTTGTTTTTCTATGAGCAGTGAGCACAAAAAAGCATGAGTAGAACCCCAAAAAAAGAATATTTTCGCATATTTAGGCAAATATTCCTAGGTTTTCTGACCATCCTAACCTAATTTTTGACCATCCGAGCCTGTTTTTCAGTGTTACAAGTGCACGATTTCCCCTCATCATAGAACAATCAAGTTAGGTTGGGATGCAAAGCTAGGTTCAGGATTTCCCCATAATTTGGGCGTCGGTGCCGACTTAGAGAGCATTTTTGCTCTTGCAAACGAGCTGGGGACAAACCCCATGAATAGGTGTTTCTTCTATAACCGCGGTCCAACCTGGCCTTGTGAAGACCGCAGGTTTTTATTATTATTATTATTATTATTGGAGAAGTCCGCACAGATTTCCGGGTGGGTTTTTGTTTTTTTTTTTTTTTTTTTTGGATTTCCGTTTTGCCCGCGCAAGTATAGGTGGTACCCTTTCTAATACCGTACATTTAATCATCTTTAGAGATATAACCTTGGTCCTTCAGCTTTGCTCGTATCTCGAGCCTATCCTGAATCTAGAATCTGGCTTCGGGTTTACTTCGGGTAGGTTCGAAAACTCTGCTCATAGCTCATGGTTCATCTGTTCATGGCTCATGGAAAATACAGACCCCGTCTTCAGGGGGAGATGGTCATCGCGCAGCAGCAGACAACGCAGGCAATACAGCCCCCAGTGAGAGTTCCGTGCTATCGGGATGCGCGCAGCTAATCGATCACCGAACCCTCCCTCCTTTTTGTTGTGCAATTGTTATACTGTATGATATGACATTTGAATGCAGAAGATGTTTGCATGCCTAACTGGAAATGTGGAGGTGGTGGAGGGATCGCAAGAATCCGAAGAGCCGCAGGAAGAATCCGTGGAGCTAGCTGCAGAACGCACACCCATCCGATCCACGAGCACATGTCTTCCTGACAGGCTTAGCCCTATGCGTTTCAAGGACGCGGCTTGGAAAGGCAAGTCTTTGAAGTTCAAAGCACCAAAGAAAGACTCGCGTTTTGAACTCATGGAGAATCGCCAGCAGGGGACGTCGGCCCTTTCTCCAGCAAAGACGAAGAAGAAGTAGCCCGTCCTTGAACTGGCTTCTGAACCGGACCAGCCCCCCCCCCCCCCCCCCCCCTCCCCAAAGAAGGAATCAAAGGGTGCAATGCAGATTCCAATGCAGCAGACACCGTCACCTGCAAAAATCAAGAAGCAGAAAGCAATCAGGGGGAGGTGTTGGACAGTCTCTCCCGCAAAACCGATTCCACGAGCTGAAGCCTTGTTCCTGCTTGATTTCCAGACAGCTGATGTTGGGGGCGTCTTTGTTGCAGCGAAGGCAACGTGATCGCCCGATGTTTTCGAACCGTCAGCGAAGGAGGGTGCTGCTGCTCAACGTTCGCAGCAGGACTTCACCACCGTTGTGAAAGAACTTCAGAATACTGCAGGCCCGGAGGAGGCCTCTTGCAATGCAACAATGCCCGCACAGATTCCCCAGACTACAACTGCATTTGGAGATGCTCCAGCTGCTCAGCCCTACCCGCCACTGCAGAAATGTCCTCCGAGGCATTCCAAAGTGCATCGCATACAAGTGTGTGGAGGAGACACACAGTAGTATTGGCAGAGTTCTAGGCAGCAGGGTATTCCAGCGGACTCTTCGAATTCCATTCTATCGCATGGTCTCCCTTCCCATCGTCAGGCAGGCTCTTCTAGGAGATGTGGATAAGCTCAAGTTTGCATTTCGAGAAGGGTATCGTCTAGGGTCGCCAGCCTTCTACGTTTCCATTGAGAATGAGGACGGCGAAACTCGTGGACCCACTGCGGATAAATTGTCAGCATAGGATACCCACGGCAACTCGCAACGACGATTCAAGACAATGCTAAAGGGTGATCCAGACTTCGCCATGTGTCGAGCAAATTTTTTTTGTGTGGAACGGGAATCACCGACTTCTTGCCTAGTGGGAGTACATCAAGCAGAATCATGCCAACATATTGGCTGGCATTACATGGTGGAGTGTGTCATCCTCAAGGTAAAGGCGGCAGACTCCTCCCTGCTCAACAATGCCATGGTTGTCCTCAACTCGTAAGATTCTCATACCCTCCCATGCACATCCGAAATGCGGTGCCGCATTTCGGTTTCCAATCAGTTTTGTTTTCCGTGCTTCAGTGGACTGAATTGGAGAGTGTCCTTGCAAGGTCACTGAAAAATGCGTACGTGCAATACCCACATGGCACATATGCTATACACAGGGTGAGGAAAATTGGTCTCACTGACCCCACACATGTTCGCCGAAATGCTGGAGCCCGAGCTCATTCAAAAAGACGTGGCAAAAACAAACCCGAACATGGTATCGCCTCACTATGGATGTGAATGGTGGAGGTGATATACGAAGTAAGTTGTCCTCCCCCATTTTCCTCTGCTCATCCTTCCCCAATTTCCAGTCATCTTTCCACATGGATCTATGTATGCTTCTGCATGTTTTTCTTGGCAGTCAAACATCAAGCTGGATTTTGGCCCATGCCAAACGCTTCTTCATGGAAAGTGAGGGGCAGTTAAAAACATTGCAGTCATTGACTGAGCACTTGAAGGAAGCCGGGGTCAAGTCCAGAACCAAATACAAGTCAAAGCTTGTGAAGCTGGTGGCCATTGCAGATCCGGCTCTTGGAAAGGACTTAATCCCCGAGATTGCAAAACATTATTCTCGGGCCATGCAGCCGACCATGCAGCTGGAGAAACTACATCACCTGTCAACGACATGTGTGGAGGCGAAAGAGAAGGTGAGGTTTCAATGCACTGAAGTTCCTTCCTAGCAATAGCCACTCTACTTCTTGCTCCTGACATTGGATCGGAAATTGCAGACACGGTGGCTATCGATCTAGAATGCATCGGAGAGTATAAGGACCATGTGGTCTTTTCCACTCGAAGTTTCCGACCCTGCAGTGGATGTCTGGCTCAACCGCATGACTTGGTGGTTCCAAGTAATTCAAGGTACTTCCACCCAATTGCTTTGCTGGCATAAATTCTGTGAACGACTATGGGACAATGCATGTTCGAAATGCAGGTAATGACGAATGCGAAGGACCAAGTCATACTACATACAAATTCGTTCGGCTTGTACGTGAAATGGGATGGAACATAGACATTGGAAGACTACGTGACATGTTTCACATGTGCGTACAAGGACAACCTCTTCGCCAGGGAGCTGCAGACAACAAGAAGGAGCATGGAGTTTACATATCAGGAGGGGGCGGGAAAATCAGCAATGCGAATTGTGTACAGGTGAAGCCCAGCTCCCGTTGTATGCAAAAGTTTGGATATGAGGTTTGCCTGGGAAATGCGGCACCGCATTTGTACTTTATGTTTTCGGTTGCACTCTGCGAATACATTGGTCATAACTTGTGCTCATGCATGTTGACTGTCTTGCAGGTATATGAAATATGTGCTACTTAAGACAGGGGCCCTGGCGCAAGAGCCCCCGTTCTTCATGGCTTGGACCGTGGCGGGCCCAAGCTGTGTCTACACACCAGAGATGCAGAAACAATGGCATGCCGCGCATCTCGTTGGATGCCCGTGGTACCTGGACATGTCTGACAGACTTGTTGACGAATCGGAGAAAGATCAGCACACGAAAGCGGAGGAGAAGAGAAGGGAAAGACGTGTCCCTGCTGGGCCTGAGTCGGCAAAAGACGCTGTTCTATGGACCATCCAGAAAGACAACTTAGATGGCACAGAAGACGGTGGATGCAGCTATGCAGGCTCAACAGAAGGGGTCGAAGAAGAGGACTTGCCAGCAAGGAGCAGCAGTTGTGACACCCAAGAAGACAAAGAAATAGAAACAGAAAGAGCAGCAAGAGGGTGAAGAAGAGGACTCCGATGGAGACTTTGCAACCAGCCCACCCCCCGAAACGCAGTCAAAATCCCCTGCGCCCACCGTTGTCACCAAAGGGACGAGAACAGGCTTAGCAAAAAAAGGCGCTCTTCAATTCCCCGGGGGGGCACCCTTTCGAGCCGGTGGAAATGAAGAGGCCGAAAGTGAAGCCTGTCGAACGGCTTTTACTCACCCATCTCTTCGCTATCCGAGGTGGAAACTCCAAGATAGAAAAGTTGGATATTTCTAAGCACTCAGCCCGCTCAGTACAATCAGTCATGACCTACAGCTAGTGAATCATGGTTGTGCTTTCCATTTGTATTCCTTCTTGTCATCATGTTATCAATTCAACTTATCTGATACTGAAGCATCAGATTGCTTCAGTATCTACTTAACTCCAATTAATCATGCATTCATTTCACAGCTTCACTCATGTCTCTCTACACAGTGTGTTTGTATCGAATAAATATCGGATTATGATTTATCAGGTATCAGGCCAATGCCATGGTGACTCTAATCTGCCCTACAGTTTCACTACAACTTTGCATGTAACAAACATCTACTGTTCATCTCTCATCCTTCTTCGTGCTCTCGTTCTTGCTCTCCGCCTGATCTCCTCTCCTACATGACCAAGAAACGCTCCCCGTGAAGTGTCCCTCTTTCCGTTGCCGCTCCCCTTATCTGACCGCAAGCTGTTCTAACCACCTAACTAATTAACCGTCATCCCTGTGTAACACGTTCCTTCTCTGCAGTGTCGTTCCCTCAGTCGTTCCCTGTCAATGATAACTGTTCCCCATGTACTGTGTCAGGTTGTGTCAAGCTGTGCCGAGCTGTGACTGGTTGTGTAAGGCTGTGTCGGCTGTGTCAGGTTGTGACTGGCTGCGTTGGCTGTGACGGGCTGTGCGAAACTGTGGCGGCTGTGACTGGCTGTGGCGGGCTTGACTAGTTGTGACGGGCTGTGCGAAGCTGTGGCGAGCTGTGACGGGCTGTGTTGGGCTGTGGTCGGGCTGTGCTGGCTGGTAGGTGTGTTGTGTTGGGTGTGTAACCCCCTAAAGCCTGCTGCTGCCACCCCTAAGGCTCCTGTTGGTCTCAGTCTGCGCAAAAATTAAGGGTACCCCACAGAACCCGTAAAAGGTCTAAGTCCCAAGCAGCCCTCTAACAAAGCCATAAATAGGAGTTCAGTGTGTGAATGAGAGTTTCTTGGCGGCTTTGGATGGATGGCAGCCAAGTTGGCATACATCAAGACCATGGAGGGTATGAAGGGCAGAGCACTGAAGAAGGCGGCTGCCGAAGAGAGCCTTCCGACACCCCTGGGTTTTCGAAGATGGTCTCGTTCTTGAGAAGGTGTGTGCACGGAAGGATTGCAGGAGGGGTGGAAAAGCCACCGAGTGGTCTTGCGATATGATCATCTTGGATCTTCGGATGGAGAGCCTGTGGAAGGATTGCATGCTTTACCGTCTTGGAATAGGTACTCCGAGGACTTTGGGAAAAAAACAATCGGGCTTGCCCGCATGGTGTTGGACGACAGAGGCTGTGTTTGTTGTCCTTAGCGAGCAGAGGCAAAACACGGAGGCAGGAATTGCGAAGTGGACCCTCAAGAGTGTCATCCCAATTCTGAAAAAGAAGTGGACGTGCATCAACACATTGGGCCTTCGGTCGGAAGGGAAGAAGGTAATTACGACATTGGCAATTTCCTTTCATTTTGTAAGCTGTTTTGATATGCGGTGGCGCATTCGAATTCTAATTGTTCCCCACTGTGTATGCAGACGAAGCAATTCGATGCATACTGCTTTGTGAAGAGAGACTCGACCTTGCTTTCCGGAGGATGGATTGTTGGTTGACCCGAATTGCGACCCCATCGATTACGACGTCCTCTTCAACAATGTTCCCACGAAACTCCTCCCTCAGCCCCTCATTCAATGGATCCCCTGCGGTGTTCACGGACTCGGAGCCCTACCTTCATCCAGACAACTATGGAGGCATGCACTGACTTGGAGGGCAGAGTGCTGGACCTAATATGTTGAACATGTATGCAGATTTTGGTACTATATTTGTTTCTGCGAATTCTCATTATGTTCAAATTCGCCATTTCTCAAGGGCCATGTTTTAATGAGTGGATGCCATTCTAACAGGTGCCTCAATGTGGGCTGGGCGGTTTTCCGACCGCACCTCTTCGCCTACGAGGAGGACACATCCGTTTGGGGATCCCATCTGGAAGGGCTTCAACGGAATGTGAAGGCTCCCATCGCAACCACAGATTCCTCGGAGGATTCGTTGGACTCGGAGGAAGAGACAGTGGACATATGCCGAGAGAAACCCGGAATATGAGTGAGTGCAAACATTGTAAGTTTGCAAAGCCTTCTGGGTGATTTTTTCTTACACGCATTTCTGGATTGTGGTTCTCATTGGTCTGGTGAGTGATTGTTATGTGCAAGATTCCAAGATCCGGGTCGAAACCAGTGGCGCCTACATTTCTTGCCACGTAGAATGTCCTGTTCTTTGCGAGGAATCGACTTCATGAATAGCCAGTGAAGGACTACTCTCCCTTCCTAGTTATGCAGCTAAACTTGCAAAGACAGGATTAGACGATGTGAGAATCCAGTTAAAGTAGAGCTGATTTTGGAGAGGGCTAGGGAGGACAGAAGGATGCGGAAATAGCTGGCAGCAACTGAGACAAGTAGACGAGTGCGGAAGTATGTATGTGATTCAGCGGAAGAGAGCGATGCAGACAGGGAGGACGACGACCCAACGGAGGTGAGATGGTCAGTTCCGCAAAGGAAGATGGGATTTTCGAAAGCCCTGCCAACGACCAGTCCGCTAGACATGAAAAAGGCAATGAGGGGGTGGAAGGGGAGCAGGACAGTCAAGGACGGTAACGATAGTGATGATGATTCCAAGATTGGTAGAATTTTAAATACTCTTTGTATATTTACATTCTCTTCCAGAATATATAAAGGGAATTTCTCCACGCTGTTGATGGTTCCTTCTCCCATTGGCTTCTAAATGACACCATCTGTGAAACCACGTTCTTCCCAAAACCGGAAATACGGCGCCGCATTTCCATGTCGGAACGGAAAAACGGAAATGTGACAACTGCAAATACATCGTTTTGGAAATGCGGCGAAATTTCGATGACGGATATGGAAATCCGGTGCCGCATTTCGAATTCAAAGTATGGAAATGCCATGTCAAGAAAGGAAATGTGGTACCGCATTTCCGTTACGACCAGAACGGAGGAGTGGGAGTTGCCGGAAATCACTGCATGGAAAGAAATGAAATGGGTGCCGCATTTCCGAGCCTTGGGCATGTACATGTTTCCGTTTACTCTATATGGATTTATCCTTGACCTCAGGACTCTGATATCGCTGACTTGATATATTCATGGGATAGACATTGGTAGAAATGAGATCACATTCTAAACAGTGGCCAATAACAGCAGTTCATTGAATACAATGAAACACAGCACACAGAAGTAAGGGACAATGGGTTGTTTTATTGATCGAACACGGTGTCTCACATGAAGCAAGTCCAACCAAATCTAAGCCCTTCCGCCTTCTACATGGGGTCACCAAGTCGACGGAACTTAGATAGCCCTCAAAACGAGGTCAATAGTGACGCGGCACCTCCAGGTAAACTACATTGTGGTCGTTCTGGTGCCCTTGGTGGAGCTGACGACAATGGCATGCCCATCAATGATACCACCAGCATACATTGACAAGGTCACTGTGGCCCTCATGTGCCCTTGCGACTCGTCTTCGGAACTCAGCCGAATGTCTCCATACACTGGAAGAGTGGAGTGAACTCCACGAATATAGTTTTCCCCCCGATGCGTCCTCAGTCCTCCCTGGTCCACTGGCACATTCCACCACCAACGCCAAGTTGAGGCCGTGCGTGATTTATCCGGCATCCCATTCCAGCTTGGTATATCGAGGTCAACAATTTGCAGCACCCACGGGCCGCATTGACCCTCGACCTCACCTCTCTCAAAGCGGTAATAGTCCTCCAAATACTCCATTGCGCGCAATGACTCCCGCTTGACTCCAGAAGCGTCAGTGAAAACAGAGAGCCAGATAATGATGTCTCCTGATTTGGGTTTGAACATCGCATAATCGTGGTCATGATAAGGGCAGTCAGCAGGATTGCGGCTGCAGGGCATCCTTGCAAAAGAGTAGAGGAGTACGCTGAAGGACAACAGCTCCTGGATGGAGGAGGCAGCAGCGCGATGGCATGAAGTAGAGAGGAAGGAGATGTCAATTTGTTTGCAAACACTTCAATTCCTCACTTACACTCCAGGGCACATTTAAATTTCCCCTTACCGGAACCTGCACTGATGAAGATTGGCTGGTCCATGAATGTAGTTGTTTCATTTTCGTTCCGTGCCATGCAAACTATGGGCCGTAAGTGCCAGGTGGGGATGGACTTCGGTGGCAGATGACAAACTATTCCCCGCGGTTCATCCACCACTGGTGTGATGAACACGTTACACGATGATTGGTGGGTACGTGGGACCTAGATGCTCCATTAATGGAGCCCTCACCGCTCTTCCGCTTCTCATCATTTCAAAAATTAAATGGCTTCGTTGCTGTCTGCAAGGTCATTGTCATTGACAACAAACATGTCCTCAGGGCCTCCTTTGCAAGGATGTCGTGCTTGCAGAACCAGGATGACTGCCCTTATGGAGGCTTCGATTATGCAATGTATTCGGCCACATCTGGAGACATCGTTATCTGGCACCCAGTTTTCACAACAGATAGTGGGACGAATGTGGAAACGTTGTCAGCTTTTGAGTATATCCCAGGCCACTACGCCTTCGAGCGGGGTGACGATCTTGGTATGAGGAGTCTGTGGCTCCCGCGCATCCTTGATTCCGATTTTCCCAGCTACGACGGGCACCATGCAGAAGAATGCGCACTGTTATGCTGTGGGTGGACTCCATCGGAGAGACGTATACTCCTGAACGAGTGCGCTCCTCTTCTTCATTGTATGGGGACATTTGCATTGGTGTGGAGGACGAAAAAATGAAGCTTTCCATATTCGAATGGTGGTATGATTGAAGGCACACATTGTGGTGACCTCACAGGGGTGGTACAACGGCTTCACCCAGTTTACCTGGAGGAGCCCGATGACTCATGAGCTAGTTTTCAGAGCAGTTGAAGTCCCGTTGACAACGTGACTTGTATTCAGAAGGCACAGTGCTATAGCTTTTGTGTTGCAACCATCAGCACACTAGACGTGCTTCAAATGAAATTCCTGCGGATCAATAAAAACCCATTGTGTCCCTCTTTTTTGTTTTCTATTCTGTATCCATCGTTCCCACAATGCATCATTCCTCATTTCGTTTCGGATTGGGAGCGGGGGTGGATTTTGGAAGTGGCTGGTAGGCTGTAATGGGCGCCCATTGTACAAAGCAGTACCACCCTACCATTCCCAAAACATTGCCTTTCAACATGTAATTCTATAAAACATTGCCCAACCTCCTTCATCGGGAGGTCATTGTCCCCCTATGACCGTGACACCCTCAACCCTATTCTCGTGGACAATAATTTCCGTAAAAAAATCCTGCTCATTTTTTTTTCGACACTTACGACTCTGCTCATGGCTCATGCCACTCATGGCTCATGGCTCAAAAATACGCAGCCCCATACACACGAATTGGAAGGTCAACGTACATGGAGTACAAAAAGCTCAGTAAAGAGGGCTGTTTGTCATCTTTCCACGGAAATCGTGGTGTCAAGCGGCCTCGACCAGGGACACTCCAGGCAGAGGGGAACATTATATCCATTATCAATGCCAATACTGACCTTATGCCTCACAAAACACTTTGCATTGGTGAGGGATGTCGGGATATTTTGAGAATTTTGCCACCCCAAATGAGTTGGAAGAGAATTCGAGAGGAGTCCAACGAGGTGACTTTTATTCGTTGTCCCATTTTCCTTTTTCAAAATACTGTGACTGAGTTTATTCTTGTTGATGCCATCATGCTTTCTTGTTTTTCCACTTTGTAGAATGGCAGTGGACGTTGACATTATTGGGGAGTTGGGTGCAGACAAACAGACTTCTCGGTTTGAAAGGAGTCTCGCAGCCAGCTGTAAGCCGTATACGGAATCGAATATTTCCTAACGTGGAGGTTCGAAAAATCGGAAGCACCTTTGCTAAGTGCATAGAATGCGAGATGTTGAAGGACTTGATCAAGAAGTCAACTAAGAGGAGTCCCGAATAGGTCGCAACATAGCGGCGGCGCTTGATTTTACACTTGAGGCAATCAGATCATGCATAAGCCTGTGACCATACCTGGAGGAATGAGTCCGTTATGATTCCGGAGGAGTTCCTGTGTATTCACGATAAGATGGATCATCGGAAAACGGCTATTTCGAGGCTACAAACCACGAACAAGATGGTCTCAGGATGGGGTCAGTTGCCTGTCTCATTGATAGGAATGGTTACGCACAGACACAGTGATGGGGCTTACGCTCAATTTACTCTTAAGTTCTGGAATGGCAATTCAAATTTCACAATTGGGTCGCTGGCTCGGTGCCTGCGCCAACTGGAAAAGCCTATATGCCGAGAATCCATGAATATTTTTGACACTGAAGTTCAAAATGATTTTTTTGAAACGCTCATGAGAGGTAAATCGAGATGTTTGGAGGCTCTGAAAACCGGCAGGCCGCAAGATAAACGTGGTGCTCGACCACTTCCTAGACGACTTTATTTGTAGATGAACAACTCTTCCAATGACAATAAGAAATGAATGGATGCTTTGTATTCTATCCCTTCTCACTGCCAAAGATGTCTTTGAAGAGATCCAGCTTGGTTTTCTCATGGTCGGGCACACCCATGAGGATCTTGACGGATTCTTTAGCTATCTCTCGAAGAAGCTAAAGGACCGCAGCACCTACATTCTTCCAAATTTGATGAGATCATTCATGATCTCCCCAAGATATGCAATTCATTCCTCAAATTATTTAGGAGGTTCCTGACTTCAAGAAGTTTGTTAAGGGTTGTATTCTTGATAGAAATGAGGCTTTGGTCGGGATCTCAGATATGCACGTCTTTTGGTTTTTTAAGGATGCGGATAGCTGACCCGTTATGAAGTACAAGAAGTCAGCTACTGATTCGGAGTGGTTTCCTATAAACTCCACCAGCGTTAGATGTGGAAGTCCAACCCTGATGGGATTCCCAATCTCCCTGGAGGAGACCCAGATGCCGTTCCAAGAAGACCGATATGGGGAGTCGAGGACGACTCCTCCGAAAAATAGTCATTCACAAAAAATGATATTAAGAAATACAGAGATTTTTGGACCAAAGGAATGTTGTTTGACGATTATTACCCGGGTGTAATGGAACAATACGACCAATACTGGGGAAATATTCTCGCTGAACTTGATAAGCCAATGCATGACATTCCGGATCGTATTCAGCTTCTTTAGGGATTTTGGCCTAAAACAAATTGGTCCTCAAACCATCAGAGGGATGGCATCCAGCCACAGATACTGAAAGATATGGAAGATGAGGATGAAGTTCCAGAACCTTACTGTGGCCTTAGGTTGCGAGCGTCCAATGATACCCTTGAATCCGTTCGAGGAATTAAAAAGGTTTTTTGTGCTCGTTTGCCCTCATGACCCAACGACGTGCCTGGTCTGGATGGGAATGGCAATTTCAGATGTCATCCGAGAAAGAGAGGATCCTAATTTTAAGAAAGTGAAGGTGGAGTGGTGGAGACCGAAGAAATGAGGAAATCCCTCAGACTTTGAGAGGTACAGGGACTGTTGGTCAAAAGTTTGGGAGTACAACCCGTCAGATCTTGCTCAGTGGTCCACGTGAACAATGTCGGTTGGACAATGCCGCCACGAAAAAATATGACAAGAAATAGCACATCTACAAATATTCGTGTGGGGGATTCTGGCTTACAAAAAAGAGAGTGCCCCCCGCAAAAAAATGTTGGCACAACCCCTGGAGTCTTTCTTTTCCATCCGGTCTAAATGTTTTTTTCCAATGTCTCGTCATTGCGCCAATTCCAGTCCGTCTCTCAGTGCTTGCACTTGACTCAAGCCAAGTCTCCAACTGAGGTATCCCAAGAGGAACCTTACCCTATCATTATTGTCATACTTTTCAATTTGCCACTCCTTAACTTATACCTCTCATGTTCTCCTCTTTTTCCTGGACCTCTAAGCGAGTTGATGTCTACTAGCACAACGGTCTCCATGTTTGTTTTGTCCATTTCTAACTTAAACCAAAACCCCTACCTTAGTAAACCCTTATCCTAGTAAAACCCTTTACCCTAAACCCTTTACCCTAAAAGACCCTTAAAGCATTTATCCCTAAACCCTTACCATTCCTTTTGCAAATAGGATTGTACTATCCAATGTACCATAACCAATAATGGTTATGGACCTTATGGTAATCCAAATCTCTTCTCCCTTCCTTTTGTGGCTACTTTTTTCGTTTTGGATTCACATGCACTTACCAAGTTTATATATTAGTGTGCTTTCTATGTATCTTAAGACCAGGTTCCAACGACGAGTCATTAATTTAAATACGTTCTCTCAATGACTCTCCATATATTTGTGTCTTCTCCACTTTTACCCACATTTTTTTTTTTTTTCATTTTTTGTTTTTAACCATAATTATACATACCAAGTTTTAGTGAGTGCGAATCTTCCATATTTGTTTGTCCATTTATACCTTTACCATCACCCCTAAACCCTTATCCTTCATTTTACCCTTCATTTTACCCTTCATTTTACCCTTCCCTGAACCCTTCCATAGGCTTAAGCCGGACCCTTAGTACCCTAAATCATTACTCTTACCATATACCAAAACCTTTTGTGTACTACCATAAATCCAAACCCTAAACCCTTACCCTTCCCTTTACCCTGGCCTTAATCCTTACCCTACTTAAGCCTAACACTTACTACCCTAAACCTTATACTCTTACTATATCCCAAAAACCAGGTTCGTGTACTACCCTACTTACACTCCAAACCAAGTTATTGTACTACCATATATGAGTCTTCCATATTTGTTTGTCCTTTTCTACCCTAATCCAAACCTTAAACCCTTACCCTTCCCTTAATCCTTATCCTAAGCTTAAGTGTGATCATTAGCACCCTAAACCATTACTCTTACCATATACCCAAAAACCAGGTTAGTGTATCACCCTACTTACACTCCAAACCAAATTATTGTACTACCATGTGTGAGTCTTCCATATTTGTTTGTCCTTTTTTATCCTAAATCCAAACCCTAAACCCTTACCCTTCCTTTTACCTTTCCTTAATCCTTACCATAAGCTTAAGTGTGAACCCTTAGCACCAAACCATTACTCTTACCATATACCAAAAATCAGGTTAGTGTACTACCCTACTTACAGTGCTCCAAACCAAGTTATTGCACTACCATGTGTGAGTCTTATAGATATTCTTGCACCTGAGACTACACTCTTAGTAATATACAGATTCCTGACTACCAATGGTCTAGTCTCACCAGAAAGCAACAGTGGTTTGAGCCAGGAAAGATCATCATGCTTCAAGGGCTCCATCGTTGTTGTTGTTGAAGCTTGAAGGAATCCAGCGGGGACTGGGTGTAACATTATAGAGAAATGAATGCATAGAACACAACATGGTAGAATACATCCATGCATATAGAAGAACCCGTCTTTCCACTTTCCAGTAGATTCCCAATTTTGTACATTGCGCCTGGAAGTTGGAGACTGTTGTCAAGATCCGATAAGCCCCTGAATTCGGTCTCAAACATGCCTTGTCAAATCCAAAATGGCATCCATGTGGATAGTGAAAAGTTTGTGGGTTTCTTTCTACAACATGGGTATAGCCTTGAATTCAGTTCTTTCTATTCTCACACTCTTTTCTCTCTTTTTGCCAAACAAACCAACTGGGGATGGAGTCAATGAACATACTGCTAATTACAAAAAGCATTGCATGCTGAAGGATGAAACACAACCCAGACCACCAAAAGAGAGCTAAGCCCTTCATAGTATATCTAGAAAAGCAGAGCATAAGATGAGGCTGATAGTTACCCGAATAGAATGTGTGGAAGGAGATGTATGACACTCGATATGTCGAAATAGGCCTTGGAATGTCGTGAGCAAGTCGACTAGCCCCCAACTAGTAGAAATATGCTTTGCAATGTCAATTTAGAAATTGTGTAGGTATTTGTAGACGTTATGCCAAAACTTGAAGACTACCGCACATAGATTTACATATTTTACGGTGGTGAGCTTTTTGTTCTGATCATGTTCTGAGCACAATAGAAATGATCTGCCAAAAATTTTTCACATGTGGCTTATGTTGTAACGATGATGTCACCTACTATAGATGTGCAAGCACCACTTGAGATCTGGTAATTGAAATTCAATGCTTGTTCTATGGCGAAGACACTGGCAGGATGCATACCTGAAATCCAGTTCCGACAACCATGGCCACAAAAATAGTTTGGAACTATAGCTGCATCGCCATCAGTAAGCTCTCAACTACCAGCAGACTGAAGGAAGAAGAAAATACAAACGAAATACATGAAGTGCCCAAATCCTGCACGCAGCTCCACAATGCATGAGGACACCAAAAGGAAAGGCAGGCGGGATAGCAAGGTCCCGAGTGCATATGCAGATCTTCCATAGTGTGGATTTCGTCTCTCACGCAGAAAACCTCCACATGGATAAAGATTTTGATTATTGTTTCCAGAATTATAGGCTTGAGACGTTCAAGTTTCCAAGGTTCACGTTGATTTCTAAAGCGAGAGTGAGCTTGGAAAATGCCTTGCTAGGTTCCATGCCTGAGGGTCTACAACAATGTTTGAGCACAAAAATGACACACATTCTCTTTGGATCTTATGGAATTCAAGATTACTTATTGAAATTTGTCAGTTAAAAAAAGTACTGTGAAGATGGGGCTAAATAGTATGTAGATCTATCGTTGTTGGAAGGTGGGTGAAGTCATATGGTTGAGAGATGAACCTGCGTTTCCTGACATAGAACGGGGAAGAAGCTATGGCCAAAACATCAAGGCCTCTAGTACAAAAATAGACAAGAGACCTAGCCTGCATCATGCACCAAATGAGAGTCAGTTTCAGGAAACTTTCCAACCCCCCTCAATCCCCCTCATCCCTCACAGTCGTGTCCATAAAATAATACTAGATTTCAAATTTCAAATTTGAACATGTGTAGCCATGAGTAACCATGCATCTGATGGCTTCACTTCCACTGGTCATCATGTTAGGATCATGACCACATGTGATATCTGCAATGTATGGGTGTATGTTTGACATGATTTATGTGTTGTGGTGACTGTCGGCGGGCGGGCGGCCTGGGGGGGGGACCGGGTGGCACGGGGCGGGGGAGGGGGTCCCGGGACCGCGAGCCGCGCAGGAGCTGCGAAGTGGGCGTCTAGGGCGTGGGGGGTGCCACGCAGGCAGGACCCTTGGGCTCGCATTAAACTCCTGGGACTTTTCTAATGTGCGCCCAAAACATCTCTAGTATCCGTGAGTGGTATTGAAATGAAACTACAACACTTCATTCGAAGGTTTTGCAGGCTTACGAAACACTACGGATAGCTCAGGCATAACACAACTCCATTAACATGAATCATTTCGGCTGCATAAGGATGGATGTTTGAGTACGATATGCATTCATTGGATTGTTCGGAGTGGACAGAGGACTGAAATCACTAAACCTATGGATGGCTGTGATATGAGGAAGAAGGGCCCATACAATGCCTGCAAACATTTGTACTATGTTCTTCTTTTGAAGCTACAATTCAGTCAACGTGCGGAAGAAACATATTTAAACCTAAAACAAAACAGAAACTGAACTTTGTTTTTGACAAATTTCCTATTCCATGGATCATTGGAAAAAAAACAAAAAAAACAAAAAAACGACGTACCCCTTAATTTAACAAGCCGCAAATGGTGAAAGGCTTTATCGACTGAAGCAAAAGTGAGGTGTTCCCAATAGTTTTTACCAAATCTCATGTTTTTGCTCTATTGAGAAGTTATCCGAGAGCAGCGGACATACCCGATTTTTATCAAGTCAGGTTCCAGTCCAAGGAAACACCATCCCCGGCCTTGAGGGAGAAAACAAATGCATGGATGAGTACATGCAAGCCCTCCCCCATTGTAAGTATGAATAGATTGTAAGGATTATCTGGAAGATTCAACCACTTTCCTGAACATTCCATGACCTGGATTGCCATTTCTTTTGCAAGTCTAATGAACTACATCTTGTTTATATATTTCATCCATCTTTAAATATGGATGAATTATTCTAGCTACACCTGTCCTGAACTAATTAGACTCTAAATCGGCAGGGCCAACAAAGCCTCCACAGGCCTTTAATAAGGTTTTAACATGACATTTTTCCTGGATCTGAATCAGGCCTACAAGTACTAAAGGATAACCAAACTTCCCAATGAGAACTAATCTACTTACAACTTCAAATTAATTCACCTGTATGATCTCAAACAGGACGACGGTATGTCAAAATATTGCCCATCCCCTCTCGAGAGTGACATGGAACTGAAGGGGGGTGTAACTCCAATGCGTTTGATACTGCCCGTGAATGCACTGTTTTCTATTTGTGTGCTGGGGAGAGGGCCTCTTTTAAGATTGACCCTCTCCCACTCCTCACATCCACCTCGTTCTAGGATCGGGGGAACTCTACAGAGCTTAACTGGCAAATTTGAATTGACCCCGGAGAATGGTTCTCACAATACTCCAGTTTCCAACTACTCTTCAAAGCTTGGCTACTCGCCCATGCTGGACCGCTCCTCGCAGACAGCCAAATGGCTCAGCAATTGGGCTCACTTGGTTCCACCATCCTTTAACTGGACTGGCATGTGGAAAGAATTTTGGCTGCCGTGCATAGCTTCCAAGCTTGGGGACTTCCTCTGGAAAAACTGTAAAAACTGAAGACAAACTTGACTCCCAATGGGGACGAGAGAAATCATCTGCACTGGGTTCGTTGAGGAAGGCACTCTCTGCTCCTTCACTCTCCCTGAAGGTTGGAAGATCCCCTGCGTGTGGCCTTCGCCATTGCTGGAGAGGAGGAAGATACTAATTGGAGGCATCGTAAAAACGAAAATCCCTAGCTCCAAGCTCAAAGCCCACCTCAGTTTCGACAATAACGTTGATAGATCATCCCGAGCTCTTGTTAGATAGGTTCATCTCTGTTGATCTTAGCTGTTCATTGATAGACGTAATTTAACTCACTCTGCTCAGGTTGTTATGGCGTCCTTGGGCCTCACCCTTGGTCCTGGTTTTTGTTATCTCTTTGTCGTTCATGTTCGGCCTTTTCTGTCCTTTAAAAAACATGTCCTTCACCTTTCAAGCCTCCCCTCCGAGTCAGCTTTCAGTACTGCTCACCGATCACAACATATTACAAATGATTTGAATAAAAAGTTGTTATACTTCGTAACTACAAACTATCCTACAATTATTAACTTATAAGAGATTTCAACAGAAGTTTGATTGTGCGCAGCGCCGTGAGCTCCACAAACGCCTGAAATCGATGGACAAAGTGCAGTCACTGATGTACTGCTTTGATGCAGCTTTGATCATGCACTTGTACGTGACTTATGTTTCAACTTGGTGATGTACGCTTCCCATGCATAGCCCGTTATGGATTGTGCATTACGTTTTTTTTTTGAATCTAGGTACCTTGGTGGTCAACTATGAATACCTATATCCATGTGAAGTTCGCCCCCCTTATGACCCTGACCCGAGACATATGTGAACCGAATGGGTCGAAGTGGGCGGTTTGGTCGCCAAGGTCGCAAAACAGACCTTGTTATATCTTGTTTCTTCATCTATGGAAGTCTACAGATTATAACACAAGCAAAGGCCGGAGCTGGTTGCTCTCAAAGTCCTAAGACTTGTATTCCAACGTTCTTGGGGTTCATATGCATCAGGATTAGCCTTTCTCTGGTACTCGTGTTTGATCATTTCTACTCATTGGTCAAAGCGGCATAAGAAATTTGTTTCTCACCAAACCCGAAACTGTCTCTTGTCCGTAGGTGCTGCTTTCAATTGGGTGGTCGATGAAAGACATGTCATGAACATTGAGCAGCCATTTAAGACACCTGAGGTAAGTGCAGGCTAAGGCCATGGTTCCTATGTGTGGATGTGCTTGATCTGTCACTCGAAACTATTTTTTCTTATTTGGTCTGTTCTCGGTGTCTACTGTGCTACTGGACAGTAAGACTTGAAATGGGACGGTGGGGTTGTTCCTCTGGAGATCTCTAGGGAGTTCATCCGGATGGAGCCATTAATTACTTGCGGTAGCTGGTCAAACACCTTTTCACACACAGTGATGACACCAACTGGCCCACACACAACTCCTGACATCTTTCCTTACGAAACTCGTGACATGCTTCTTTTAAGAGTTCGAACAGGGTGCTGACAATCTGAAAATTAATTTTGAACTTCCGACAGAAACTTACTGCAAACCCTAATAATAAGGCAATAAGAATGATCTGAGTTCCTGCACATTTGTAGGAGAAACCCAATCCAACTTCATCGTTTGGATTTTCCCAGGGGCCATAGAAATCCTCTTATCACACTTACAAAATTTGGCAAAGTTTAGTATGCAATAACACCCTCAAGACTTCTCTAAGATGTTATACACTTTATTATAAGAATTCGATGCATGCATCTTATGTATTTTCCAGTTTTGGCCGGATGTATAGTCATCAGGATACAAACTCGGATATCAAGGTATCCGGACCCGGAACCTGCAATTTTTATGACCCGGGCTAGCTGCATATGAAAATGCGAAAGAAAATATTATATACCCAGTATAACACCCACCGGATATCCGACCGATACCCGTCAATACCCGACGGATATCCAGCCTAAAATTAATAACCAGATGCATACCCGGATCAGATGTTTATCTTGTTGATAATACCCCGAACCGGTGGGTTTCTAGAACCAAAAACTTTTTATACCCAGCAACAGGTGGATATTAAGGAACTGGTATTTTCGTATTTTCGCCGGCTCCCATAGCCATCTGTCAAATCCTCCCCAGGGCCTCTTTATTACCCCGGACTCACTATTAAATGTTATACAATGCATAAAGCTGCTGGGCATTGACGAGTGGTCTACTGGTAAAGTAAGGCGCTGGCAAACATCACTATGAAGCCACCCATTCCCAATCTGAATGGATTGTCGTGTCACCTATCATCTATGCCTTGCAGCAACTTCATTTTTGTCCTTCTCATGCTTAGTCAAAAGTATGGCAGTTGTTCCACCAATTGGAGGGACACACGGGTCCGTGTCACTCCAATCTGTGTCACTCTTGAGAGATGGGGAAGATTTGAGGGGAGTGAGGGGCTGGGGATTCAAACTTTTGATTTGCTTCTACTTTCTGGGCTCCTTTGAGCATTCCTTGGCGGCTTCTTTGTGTGCTTCTCTTCCCATTTTCAACGTGCCCTTTCCTGTTTGTTGTTTTCTGGCTTTGGTCATCTGGAGGGGGTGTTTATTCTCTTTGTAAGTAAGTTAAGCCTCATGGCCGGGTGGTTATTTTTTCCACTTCTTCTCATGCAATTGGGGCCTGGCCCTTTTTTCAAAGAAAAAAGGAGGGGGAGTGTATCCGATTTTCCATGGAAGAAGTGATCCGAGGGGATCGGACGGTGGATGGTAAGAATAGTGCACTGTACTTGTTGGCAGGGTGCGAGAGGGGGTTCTTAAATGGGGGAATTGTGACAAGGAATGCACGCGCGCACGCGCACAGAGAGAAAGATAGAGGTGGGTGGGGGAAGTGGTCGGCTGTGAAGATGAGGTCAGAAGGTGGGACTTGTGGACGGTGTTGCTCCAGTTGGGCGGGGAGGATGCGAGAGGATGGAATGATAAGGGAGCTACAGCAAGCTGGAGCAGAAGAAGATTTGTACTGAAGCGGGTTGGAACATGAGAAGGACGGTCGATGGGTGAGAGGATGAGCTAGAATACCCCGCATCAGGTCTTTGAGAAGCTGGCAACATGGCCTTCTTGTTGATTTCAGTCCTGTGGACTCAAGGCGACAGCCCCTGAGGAATAAGAGATTTTGAAAAACTATCGATTTCAACGAAGTGCATGGTAAGTTACTGAGGCGATAATTGATTACAATTGTGATTACTGTGCTTCTGTCGGTGTCCGCTCGATGATTGGGGATCAGAGAGGGCTGCTGATGAGAGGGAATATCAAGTAAAAGTTGAGAGTTAGACGACAGGATCATACCTCCAAACTCAAGTCCTGGGGGGAGATATAGGCTGGTCGATTCAGATATAGCGGAACGAAGGTGGGGATACCTGGATAGTCTAGAACTCCGGAAGAGAAGGGCAAGTGATCCTTTCGTGAAATATGCAGGAAGTAGAGTGCAGTAAAATCTGAAAGGACAGTGTGAAGTCTTCATTTCTGGGAGGAGGAAGACAGAGAGAGATGGATGGGAGGTGGCAATTCGCTTTCGGGCAGCTCCGGCCCACATTTGTGGACGCATGGTCGATCACAGGCTTCGCCTTTGTTGGAGTTGCTGCGGTCCTCGCCATCTTAGGACTCAACAGTAGGAGATCGAGGTATCCTCCAGGACCCCGTTCCTGGCCTATTTTGGGCTCGTTGTTGTCACTTGGGGATGATCTTCCAGCTCATCGAATGTTTGCAAAGCTGGCGGACAAGCATGGGCCTCTCATGCTAGTTAGGATGGGATCAATGCCCACTATCATTGTCTCGAATGCTGAAGTTGCAGCAGCTCTTCTCAAGTCTCAGGATCATACCTTTGCATCCCGCCCCCGATTCTTTGCGGAAAAGATCAGTGGCAATGAATGTAGTATGTTGTTGGCGCCCGACGGTCGACATTTTCGCCACATGCGCAATATCTACACACGACATCTCCTCTCTCCTGCGAGGGTGGCAGCTACTTTGGATATCAGGGAGAAATCTGTACGAAAGATCATCAAATCTTTGCTTGACGATCGCGCAGCGGGTGTACATCCGCACAACGTGACGCAGAAATTGTCCAGCCTGGAACTGTACTACACGGGAGCATTGATATTTGGTGAAAACTTTGAAAGCCATGGTGTGTCTCTCGAGATACAGAAGTTCCTGAACCTTGTGCAGGAGGCCACTAGTTCCACCAAGCTCCTTTACCCCGGAGACTTCTTCTCCAATATTCTGGGATGGTCCGACCCCGAGAAGGCTGGCCGCAAATTGAATTGCACATACGACCGCATGAAGAGGTCATGCACCTCGCTCATCATGCATTATCAAAAGGAGCAGACGAAAGGTGCAACATGCCGAGCTTGCAACGAAAGCGATTCTATTATCGATATACTCTTGTCCTTGAAGGGCGAGGACAGCCTTTCAACCGAAGCAATGGTCGCTGTTGTTATAGTAAGTCTCCTTCACTACGTTTCGCTGAATTCCTCTCTTACATTCTTTACATTCTTTACATGTTCAGTGTCATGTAAGCATAGTCACATGCAGTAACCATGAAAATAACTAGCTAGGCTCATTTGTGGCTGTCGCGCAGGACCTCATATCAGCAGGTCTGAACACAACAGTTGCTGCAATAGAGTGGACACTTTTGGAGCTCTTGCACGATCTTACGACGTTCAGCAAAGTTCAAAAGGAGCTCGATCAAGTAATTGGTCGCCTGCGAATGGTGAAGGAATCCGACATTGCGAATTTGCCATACTTGCAGGTACTGTAATCTCAGATCACAGCAATTGCAAGCCCAGAAATCTTTCAGCACCTACTTCAATATCTGTAAACTATCCCTCGAATGTAGAACTTAATCCAGAGCTTCAATGCAGGGAGGGGGTTTAGCTTCAACATAGCTGCAAACAATCAGTTGACGGGTCAAATTTGGGACAGTTCGCTCAACACATGATTTGTGAAATTGGCAGGCATGTGTGAAGGAGTCCCTCCGATTGCACCCTCCAGCACCCATGGGGCTTCCCCATGCGAGCCAAGAGGCATGCAAGCTGGCTGGCTTTGATATCCCAGCAAACACTACGGCGCTGGTGAACATCTGGACTGTCGGGCGGGACCCCAAGGTGTGGGACCGGCCAAACGAGTTTCGTCCACAAAGGCATCTGGGCTCGGACGTGAGTGTGTTCGGAAGTGACCACAAGCTCTTCCCATTTTCGTCAGGCAGCCGGGGCTGCCCAGGAGCACAGCTCGCGATGGCTACTCTCCATCTCGTTCTGGCAAATCTAATGCAGTGCGTCAACTGGGCACCGACATGGCACGGCGCTGACATGAGTGAAAAACCTGGAATGATCTGCTCACGGCCCAAGGATTTGGTTCTCGCCTTCACTCTTCGCTTGCCCCTCGATGGATTCCCAGCTTTGGGCATCCCCCTTGACTGACAGCTTAAAACCTATTCCTTCTCTCCCTCTGTCCCCGATCAATGGCTCCACTTTGGCATACCACTGAATCCTGAGTAACTCTCATCTCCTCCCCAACCTTATGTATACAGCTGGAGGAATCCTGTCACCAAAAAGTGTAATCTACATGCATGCTATGTATTGAAAATTAACACGTGCGATGGGAAACAGTGTGAAAGTGGTTGTCCATAAAAAAAGTTCGAATGCAGTCCCACTAATCCCACTCGTAGATCACAGATGGACTGCTTTGCAATGCTCCTTAAGCGTTGGATCTCTTGTTTTCCAAATACAATTGTCAGCCCTTCCGATGTTCCCGTTAAGCCATGTTATTCCTCTGCCATACACTCTTACCCGAGTCGATGCAGAACCATCAAGGCGGCATATTTTGTCACCCATCGGGAATTATTTTCTCTCTAAACCAAAGTATATACAGATGCTGCAGCAAGACTTTCTCTCAGTGAAGGGGCCGCCAGGAAACAGAACATCGATCGATTCTGAAATTGTAGTGGATGCAAACATGCACGCGCCGCTGCCTCATCTCACAGGCTTTGTTACTGTGTGTATCTCTCAAGTGCTAAGTTAAAAGTTAATGAAAACATAGGCTAAGTAGTAATCGCTGGGGATAAAGATGTAGAACCCATACCAGGCCTTCGGATAGGTTATGTGCTGCGTCATACGACCGCCCATCGTACAGTCGAAAGAAGACAGGACACTGCGAACTACAAAACAATGTGATTAATGGTTATCGTTGTCAGGCTGAACAGAGCCTTGAATGACATTTGCCAGTGCAATAACAATCTCTGACACTGCATCTTCCTTTCACACACTTCTCAAACAGCTCTTTTTCTCTTACATGCAAGACTGGGGTGTTCCTGCACACTAGAGTGTACTTCTCTCATTTCAGACACCCTGTTCGCTTACTTAACCCTAGTTTCTGTCTGGACCCGAAATTGAACCCATATAATTGACCAACCGCTGTTGACGCCTACGTACCATGAGCAAACTAAATATCACATCAGAGAGTACCATGCGCTGAGATCTGAGTGCCAAGTGACAAGACGAGTATGGAAGAGGCAGGGACATTTGGCTCATTCATGTGAAAAGGTTGCGTACAGTGCATTTGGTGAAGAGAGGTGAGAATGGCGTGAGTGTGTTGCTCACAGTACGCGAGTCATGGCGTGTACTAGTCTCGTCTTTGTGCAAAGCAGCGTGTCGTTCCCCTGCGACTACACTATGGACTCATCATTTCTCATTCAAGTCAAGCTATGGCTGTCCTTGCAGACCAACAAACCAACAGCCAATCTCAGTACGGGCTCCCACTTCCCAAGCACGTGCCCAACCTTTCTCGACCTTCGGTTTCACGTCTCCTGCCCGATTTCTCCTTATCCACCGTCCCGCACTGCAATCCACAACCGGATATCCTGTTGTAAGATGCATGTGGAAAAACGGGTCAGCACGTCGATCACTGCAACATATTTCTAACACACCTGAAAGTGTTTGTCGATTTGTCGGCGTATAGAATCGAATTCCAGGCTCGACAAGGCGATCGATCGACTCGCAAGGACGATAATACATCAGTGCTACACAAACATGAGCCAAGTTTCGGTTTCCCCGTCTCCATTGCAAGCTTGCGAGTGCTAAGAATATAGCAGGGAATGGAATCTCTTAGCGGACTCGCCTAGTTCCGATAAGCACACCAAAAAAGGAAGACAAGGAGTAAAATCTCAACCCCTTGAGTTTCCAGACAATCAAACAAATGAGAGACCATTCAGCTAGACTGGATACAGTGCCTCCAACAACAACCCACTGGCAGAGCGCAAGAAAACAGTCTCAATGTATCTCGGAAAAAGAGGAAGTATCGGCAAACACTTGAAAAACTTCTTGATAAGACAGAAACTGCAAACCATAGTTTGATCTCACAACACCATCGATCAGTTATCCATAACGCAACTTGCATTGAGAGAGCGCTTGTGAGGTGAATCTCTCCCTCGAGAGAGAGAAGATCGGTTTGGAGCTAAACAGGGTACATACGGAACTTTAGTCGACAAGCAGACAGCGCTTTTATAAATAATGAGACGAGAATCAGGAAAAATACCTTTGAAACTGCAATTCCAGGCGAAGCTGGGGCAGACAGGTAATGTTAGCGGTGAAACAGTCCATTGATGTCCATGAATTATTCTTGTAGGTGCTAATGAACAAAATTAGAGGCATACTCACTTCTCCTGAAGTGCATATCACCGCAATAACAAGCCTTTAACCGACCGATTGCCATAGAAAGAGATAAACTGCCACAAGGTAAGGAATTCAGAACACAGACAGCATTCAGAACAGGTGTCCCTCGTCGAACAAAAGGGCTAGGACACAAGATCTTCCTTGAAATGCAGCCCGCTTAGGTTGCTCGTAATCGCTGCTACAACGTTATGAGCACAGCAAATCCCTCTCCACACCTCCCAAAACCAAAATTGCGCAAGGAGAGAGAACAAAGGGAAAAGGCAAGCACAAAACATGCACACGACTGATCAATATGCACATGCTCGCCAAATGGAGCAGATGATCTCCACACGATACTAAGAATAGATGTGAAGTTCTTCACGCTCTGAACAGAAGATCTGGAATCAGGCTGAAGGACATTTTATTGCGTCAATTACGGTATATTTGTAAGAGTGAATACCACATTAAATAACAAGTACATCCTCTCCTTGCTTCTTCTGTATGACCAATTTTCTGTCATCCTGTCTCTGCAATCAATCTGCAATGCCTCTTCTCAGCTAGCGATGTGACTGCATCAGTGTTAGTGACTACTCCCTGCTGTAATGTCAGCTCATCTTTGTCAGCTGAGGCCAATGGCACGTGCGCCTCTCTTCCCTCTCCAACCTTGGCTTTCTCCACCACACTGCTTTGATCAGGTGCTACTGTTGTCCCCACAATTCCTCCCTCACCTACACCTACCTCCCTGCCCTACGTTGTCCAAAGCTGAAATCGCACAAATCTTCACAAAACACCGACTAAGGACAGTCCCCCTACAATTGAGCTCGCATTGCACTTGAACGACCAATTTCTGAGCACCTTCAAATTCAACAAAAAATCTGCAACAGCGTCGAGCACTCTACTCTAGATCAACTTAACCAGCCATAAATTAATGGATGTGAGACTCTTAGCATCTGCGAGGAAGACAGTTCTCTGCAGGACGGCAACAATAGCCAAATTCCTGTCCTCAATAGTCGCAACACACGACACTCGAAGCCGAAACTCCAAACAGGGGAGTTGTGGGTAGCACTACCGGTAAAATTCTGCCAAAAAATGGTGGAGAGAGGTAGGAGGTCCTTCGAGCTACTGACTAGCAAAAAGGGGACCTGTGCGGTGTCCCTTTTCTCCGCTTCGCAGAGACAGGTAAAATTACAGACTTTGGAGATGAGGCAAGAGCTGAGAGACGACCACTCCGTATCTTTTTCGGTGGTAGTAGTGTTGACGCTGTGGATGTCACGGTTCCGCAACCAATTCCATCACTTGCAGTGGAGTCTGACGAAGTTTGCGCGGGCAATTCCTCGAAAGGGGAATCGGCCATGAGATCCTCTTCAATTTCGAGCTTTCCGGCCTTCAGGCTCTCAGCGGGAGAGCAGGTAAAGAACGAGTAGGGTAAAGAATTGCCCCCGGGTAGCAAGCTGGAGACATCTCTTCCTTGGTGTATGACGGCATCGACCTTGCAGGCTACCGAGCAGTAGCTGTAAGAATCCTGGAGGCTCCTTTCACAAGTTCCACAGGCATTTCCCAGCCCCTTGGAGGGCCGCGGCTGCGGCCGCTGGTTGAGGAACACAACTCTTGCGCTGTTGATGATATACGTCTGCACTTGCGAACAGTCCACCAATCTTTGAATGTCCTGTAGGCGGATAACATCATGGTACACATATCTCCGGATCTGCAGCAGGCAGTGGCTGTGATGGCTGGAAACACAATGCTGGCACACCCCGCCATTGCAATCTACGCAAAACACATTTCTCTCGTTCTTTTTCAAAGAAGCATGCTTGGAGCACGGCACAAAGAACTTCTCACTCAGCAGTGCCTCCAACCACGCTGGTTTCTGAGGCAAAACAGACAAATCATACCCCACCATGACGCTCTCACCTCCCGCAGCTCTCCAGCTCCTCACCTCACTCCCAATCCCCTCCAATTACGCACGCATCTACACAAGCTCAGTCAAAGAGCTGCTCTCTGCCTAGCTATGGCGAAGAGCGCCGCGCTTCTTCCAAGGACGGCTGGCAAGGCGGGAACCTGTTCGCAGCTGCAAGACCTAATCTCTGACCCGCCGCGCTAACCCCGGTTAACCCGGTCAATCAGTCGCGCCCTTTGTTCGCCAATCCCCGATCGCTCCTTACCACCCCCGCCACCGCCACTTTTAGCCCAACCGCCACTTTTCAAACTGGCAGGGCCTGGGTTCGATCCCCTTCACGGACCGATCAGCCGCCTATTTAGCTGCGCCCATAACCTGGATGGGGCTGCGAGCAACCTCATTTGAATTCAAGCTGCTGCTAAATTTGGCGCGCCTGCTAAATTGGGGCTGGCCTGCCCATTAAAGGCCAAACAGCAGACCAGACTGCTAACCGCGGTTAATTTCACACGTGCCTTTTAACCCCACACGACAGCGGGGCAACTGCTGTCATTGGCCCGTCGGTTTCTCGTCAGACGGCACGCGGGTCGCTTTCAATCTCTACCGTCGGTGGGTAGGAAATGGACGGTGCCGATCGGACTGCCATCTGTGGGTCTGCTGTTATTGCCGTGCCTCAAAGAGACGTTGATGGGCTCCCTGACAGCCTATCGCCATTTTTGCGATTTTTGAATTTCATGTCTCGCCAAAATGGCGATCGGAGCTGCTTGCAGAAAAGTTTGGTTGGCTGGTCGGGTGGCCAATTATCATCCATCCCAACGAACTGCATCCAGGAGGGAGCAGGCTCACTGTGGCCCCGGACGGTCCAACAGGTCTGTCAACAGCAGGCCCACAATGTCCCTGACTCCTGACTCCTGACCGCTCTCCTCCCCCCTCTGCCTCCACATCTGCACTGCATATTCCTGAGTTATTTTCCATTAGTTTTCTGTGGAGGGTCCAAGTTGACGTGTCAGATATCTGACTGCTTTTCTGCAGCTGGAAGCTTAGCCATGAACTGAAATGGATGATTTGTTTTTTGGATGATTCCATCCCATTCATCAGCAAAAAAGGAGGTGCAAATATAAGTTCGAAGACATTCTCTAATGCATGGGTAGGATCCTGTGCAGATGGTTCAGCTTGCATCAAGTGGGGGCTAAAATAAATGGCTATAAAGGAGGGCACAGTTATAGCTTGTATCATGTTTCCAAGTGACACCGCCCTCTATAACTGATGTCCCGCAATTGAGCCCAACATTCCCAATATAGAGACACAATAAATATGGCATTGCTACACATCAGAGATCGGATGATTTCATTCGTTGCGTTATCGCCCAGTTTTGGTCCGAGTTTGTCGTGGATGTAAACTCCAAAAAGCTGGATGGTTTAAGCTAACCGTGATTAAGCTCGCAGCGTTAATGGCAGCCCGAACGGGACAAGGGGGGCAGTAAAGCCGAGGGGCAGCACGACTGAGGACGGGCCCTGCTCGCCGCCCGCGCCGCTGCCCCTGACCCCGCTGCCCTCCGGGCCACCCGCCTTTACTGCACATTCATCTCTTCCATCTATTTTTTCCATTCCCTATTAAATCTGCCCCATCTTCTTGCAATTATTAATAAACTACTGTGCGAGAACCCCCCTTTTTTGTTATTTGGTCGATGGTTTTTCATTGCATCCACGAGGAAAAATCAGTTTGCATGAATTCCTGCCCTCCTGAGTCGACAACCACTGTGCGGGATTGAATAATAATAATCTGGGAAAAACTCACGGGCTGGAACTCTACCTGTCAAGGAAGCAAATTCCGGGCGAGAACATTCACCCCGTGCTTTTGAAGTAGCAGAAAGTTAGACATGAATGACGGCGGGTTGAGTAATTTTGAGACCTCCTAAAATCAGACTCGCCCAAAAATCTAGGAACCTCGGGCTGTAGCACATCGCTTTGCCATACATTTTGTTTCGAATCTCGAATGCGAGAGTATCCCAGTGTCAGAACACACGGAAGGCATACTTTATCTCGAGTCCCCCGATCTTTCGTCTGATTGAGAAAAGAACCGAACTGGAGACTAAAGTAGCAAATTTCAGATTCGGATGGGAATTGCATGGGAGGTTCGAATGGGAAGGATGGTTGGTGCCCTCTCCACTCATTGTCAATGCATAGGCTACTGCAAATCATTCTGCCATAAAAACCCAGTAAAGTCGTAGAAGGAGAGAATTTTTGAGTGTCAGAGCGACAAGTGCAATGATCCACCGAATCTGGGCATGTTGATGACTCGTCTGGCGCTCTGCACCCACCTCCCTCGCAGCACATGGCCACCCACTCGCTGTAAGTCCAAATCTTTTTTTATGATTTCCACACTCGATCCACTAATCTCCCAAAAATCTCCACAACCCTAATAATGGCGTTAGTCAACCGGGCACGTTACGGGGGTGACTTAGTGCGGGATTAGTCAAACCGGACGCATTATTAGGGGTGGTGATTAGTGCCTTGAACCAGCGCTGCACTATCACTCCTGTACTCATCACCCACCTGCCACTGTCTTTTCCCAGATCTGAACGGATGTCCTGCCCCAATAATATTCAGTGTCATTCATCCACTTTCGTTGTCGTCCGTATGGGGGTTTATTATTAAAAACTTTCCTGCTATTAATACAAAACTGGCATTCAGTAATTCATTAAATTCACTGGGATTAGGTGTTCCGAAAAATCAAAGAATAAAAACTATTCCCATGCATTTGGAGCCGAAAATGGAGGGAAATTAAATATCGTCCCACCGCCTGAGATATTCCCAAGTGTAAATAGGCGGGGCATTGAACTCCCGGGGTAATAAGTGGCCCCTCCATAAAAGAGCGCAGTGGCCAAGGATCACGTTGGCCCCGCATTTACCACCGCATGCCCTTCAATGTTTCATGGCTTTTACTGCCCCTCATTATCACTCCTACACTTCACTTGCCATGCCCCCTCATCAATGCGCCTCATCCCTCATGGATGAATAATTGCTCCTTCGTCTGCTCACATCATCCAATAGGCCACAAGTCGTCGAAAAGGTGCGTTATCATCCACACTGGAGTAGATAGTAAACGGTAAATACCATCAAGCGTATGTATTATATAGTAGAAATTGGTACTGAGGTCTGATATCTTCCAAGTGAATGGACGATGAAGGTATACAATAGCCCATGCGTGAATGTTTTGGCACCAATATGTATAGAGCTTCAAGCTCCGTTCACTTTGCTGCAAAAATTTATTTTTAAGAAAAAGCTTGTTCCGCATCCGACAGACAATTGCACTTGGTTTTCTCCAATTTCTAGTTGCCATGTTAGAGGTTGCACACGCGTTGTGGTTGAATTATACTTAGTGTTGTTGCTTGAGGTCTGGGGGATCCCTCCATGAAGAGGCAACAACTACTAGAAACTACTCCACGAAAAGAAGCAAGACACTTTGATGAAGAAGAAACGAAGAAACCCCACCTGGCCACCACACATTTACCTTTGAACATACAGACCGTCCATTGGGCCCTCGATGGCCTGTGTGTTGAGCAGTAGGCTCTGTAAATTCACTGGACGTTAAAGAATCTTTATCTTTATCTTATCCTTACATACTTGTGTATTTGTACACGGGGTGACGATAGAGAAAACAATTCACTCAACTACGTACAGCCTTTCTTTTAACTATGCGTAGATTTAGCCTTGGTTAAAAGGGTCATCCTCGTGGTCTGATGGAGGGTTTCAATTTCTTTCCCTCCAATAATTCCAAATAAAGCTTTCAGGGTACTCCCAGTACCATCCCCTTTCCTTTAATATATATACACCAGACCAGTCACTGCAGGTCAGTGTACATAATTTGTGTCACATGGATTATTTCTTAGATGAACTGTAATATGTCAGTACAGATATTCATATTTCAATACAGATTCTATTCTTCAGATGTAGCTGTCTTCAAAACATCTTTTTTTTTTAAAAATTAAAAGGCGAGGAAGCCCTGCAAATCATAATTAATAAGAAGTCCTGGAAAAAATAACCAGGACAAGAGGCCATGAGGCACATCTTTTAATAAGTAATGAAGAAATTTAATTGATTATATATATATTAATGTTCATCATCCTCTATACTAGCAATGGCCGGCTGTCCCATCACCTCTAGCTTATATTTTCCTCTTTGTTCAATCCAATTTTGGGCGCTGTCCCTTTCATCCAACAAAAGAAGAAAAAACGAAAACTAGCTGCCAATTAAATTATTTATTGATGATGAATGGACAGTTGAAGGAAGATGTCCAAGGATCAAACCCAGAATCACCTTGACATGAGAAAATAGCCTTTGTCACCGTAAGCTCTCCATGAGGCGCTTATCACAAAGGAAGGCAGAGAAGATCAACCAACTGCAATGGAACACAATTTGAACCTAGAATCACCTGAATGGAACACACTATTCTATCCAACTGAGATACCGACTGATTAACAAGTTATTGCGTGTTACAAACCTTATATGTGGGGATATTTTTCAAAAAGCACTTGGTCCAAGGTATCATTCCCTGTAGGATACCACGGCCTACGGATAGACTAGGTACCTACCTATCTGCAGAAATGTAGGTAGGTACACATGTACCTAGGAAGGTACCTACACGTTGTATATACACAGGTATGTCTACTTGCATTCCATAATACATATACCTGACTCAATACGTAGACGTACGAGTTGCATTTAGGAGGTACAGATATGTGCCGTACACGAAAGCGTAGATCACGCTGACACGCAGATGGTCCCAGTGGTTGACGCGCTGCCGTTGGGTTAGGCGGTCCTGGGTTCAAATTCACACACAGGCTACAGTGAGTGCCTGTACTATCTCCAGGAGGGGCATTGAATGAGGTCATTTATGACAAATCGAACGGCCCTCCTAGAGCCACGTGTTAACAAGAAAAACTGGCGGGAAACTGTGTTCGCAATCAATTCACTCCATTTTCATCCAATTTTTGCCGGCGAAAATAATCTCCCGGATGGGTCCCAAATCGATGAGATATTTCGATATTTCTTCGTTTGTAACATCCTGTGCTGTGAGAGTGCAGGCAATGGATGGATGTGACCTCTGAGTCTCGTGAGGCCTGATTTATGGCCACTCTTTCCTTTTCAAGTTTGTAATAGTATGGTTGGAAGGACGTTGATGAATTAGTTGCGGGTACAATTTAGTAGGCCATCTTATGGTGGTTCATTTATTGTTACCATTTGGCCATAGAGTAGCATGTAAAGGTGGGTGCCTTTTCATCTCCACCCACCCACTTTGAAATCAGGGGGCTGCTGAGAAATGGTGGAAGGAGGGTTTCCTCTATAGACTTATAGCTAGCAAGTGGCAATGGCTTCACCCTTCAGATGTTCATATTGCAAGTCTGAATCTATGTAGTATCCATGTAAGTAGATTATAAAATACCAAAATAAAACAAATTGCTAGAAAAAAATGAAATGTAACACAAAAGCAAGCGGCTAGACGCGTATGGCTCCTCTTTGCGAATAGTGAAATCTACTCTCTTCCATAATAAACCTGAAAATTCATCCATTTATTTCTCATAATGTATTCAATGATAAAGATGTTATTTGAGGGAGGTATTAGGAGATGAGGCTACTTTTGACACCGATGCATAGTAGAATAAAGATGAGCAATAAATGTGAAGTTTAGAAACAAAATACCTTCAAATATGTCATAGCGATAGTAATAAATTGGAATACAAGGGATATATTTGAAGGCTAGGTTATTTTTTGCACCTATCACAACGCATGTGAAAGGTAAAAAAAAACCTCTCCGTCAAAAGAAAGGCATGGACAAAAAATTGTCTATAACAGTGAAAGGCAAAAATAAATTTAAAATTTAAAAAGAAAAAAACCATCAAAAGAAAGATAAAAATTGCAAAAGAAACGTATGAATTATTGAAAATTATTAGTATTCTAATTTCATATGACATATAGTTTGAAAGGTCAAATAAAATTGTCAACTTGTCATGTGAAAGGCATTTTCTCAAAGTTGTCTGTCACAATGAAAGTATTTAAATTTAATTTAATTTTATATAAAAAAAACCCAAAAAAAAAACCTGTCACAAAAAATGTATGGCTACCTGTCAAAAAACAACATTGTTGAAGGGATGAAAGTGAATGAAGCTGAATATCATGGAATTGAATGTGATGGAACTAGAAAGAACCAAAATATGGGAACTGAAAGAATAAATCTGAATGGAACTGAATATAATGGAATTGGATGTGATAGAATGGAATGGATGAATCTGAAAGGAATTGAATGTAGTGAAATTTCAAAATAAATTTAAAATTAATCATTTTTTATTTCAAATACAATATATTTCTTATTTACCACAATACTCTACAAAGTACATAAATGATTAGTCCTCAGTTATTTCTTTATATATCTAAATATATAGGGCATGGACGTGGAAGCAAAACCCGATGATATACTGATCACGGAAAGCCCGCTTATACGGCCTCTTCGACAATGTTTGCAAACAGCAAAACCAGGACCCTTCAACAGGAAGGATCTCCATTGGAAGAGTGAGACGCAATATCGGTTTATGGGTGTGCGAGTGAATGTTGAAATGGCCTGCATACCTTGGGATAGAGTTGGTAACTTTGTCCTGGGAGAGAAGGGTTTGGAGGACTACCCCACTCAGTTTTGGGTGAATGTCCATTCTAAAGTGGAACCCGGCTCGCAAAAAGCACCCAGAGCCAACACATTTCTGTCCAGTATTATGTGTGTACCATCCTCAGTCCTTTTGACGTTTCATTGCATGTCTGTTGCCATTTTTTGTTTCACGAGTTCTCTGATTTTATGCTTCCTCAAGTCATTGGATATCGATTTTAGAATTTTTTGTCCAGGTATCAATGCTGTTACGGTCCTGATGACAAGCGCACCAACAAGGCAATAGTGGAGGATCCAAAACAGAAGCGTGGAGGACCTCTTGTGGGTGCTGGAACATCTTGCCCTCATAAAGGCCCAAGGAGAAAGAAGTCGGAGTATGGAGAGTCTTACAAGCGTGGTTGTCAATGTTCTTTCAAGGTCCAGCAATGTTATCTCGCCCCTGACATCTGTGTCCTCACGTACTACAACAACATGGAGCATACAGATGCGCAAGGGAAACCCTCGCATGGGAAGTCCGCAGAGTTCAGGAACACCCGCCACGCCTATGCACCACACATTAGCGAGGAATTGAAAGCCTGGGTCGTCGAGTGTTTGTGCCGAGGCCTGTCGGTCGCCCAAATCATGATGGAGCATAAAGAGCACGTGATGAACAACACCGGCTTGGGCGATGCATGGACCCACGATGATTTCTTGTTGGAGCAAGATGTTCGCAACCTTGCCGAGAAATGTGCGTGGCAAACCTTCAAAAAGCACGCCGATGATGCGGAGAGTGTGCGCATGTGGAGAGACCAGAATCCTACGTCCGTTTTTTTCTATCAAGAGGAGAAATTAGAGCCAACATTCGAGCATTTTGATGGAGATTTGACATGCACTATTGGCATACAGACTCCGTGGCAGAAACGACGAATGCTGGAACTAGGACATGACCGTATCGTTGCATGTGATGCAACATTTGGGACGAATCATGACAAGGTACTATTCGAACGATTCCATGGACTTGTACGAGCATGATAGCATAGTACCATGCAACATTCACATAAAATTTGGTGTGCTGACCCTTTTCGTATGTTTTCATGTGTACGTTGCGGAAGACTGAGGGGCAGACCCATTGTGAACCATTGCAGACCTCATCACTCTTATGAAGTCTTCTCGTGCAGAACTGAGCGGAATTCGCATGCTCTGACCATCTTACATTGTGCATTCCAACAGTTCCCATTGTACACGTTGATGGTCTTCGACGAGTGGTTGAACGGTATACCAGTTGCCTATATCCTATCCGTGAGGAATCGGACAACAGACTTGGTTCCGTGATGAGAGCCTTGCGCGATTCACTCCTCGCAGATTTGCCGAGCTGGTGACCCAATGCCTTCATTGTGGACGATGCCAAAGCAGAAATCAACGCTATTCGGTAAGTCTGTTGGTCCATAGCATCGGTCCATTGTCGAGGTCCACTGCAGCAGTCCAGTGGCTCTGCCCGCTGATACAGATCACTGTTACAGTCCACTCCGGCATTCCACCATTGCAGTCCGATCCCAAGACTCTAATGTGTACCATGTGTGTTGTGCAGAATTGTTTTTGAAGGAGTACTCATTTTCCTCTGCCTTTGGCATGTCCGCAAGGCATGGATGAAGCAATCATGCAAGAAAACGAAGGATCCGGTGACCGCTGTAAACTTGTTGAAGGATATGGGAGACCTCATGTACTGTAGAGGGGGACCACGCAACGAGAAAAGAGCGCTTCGGTGGGTTACAAGGAGAATCCGTCGTATGAGGTCAAAATACCCGAAAGGACATGAATTTCTTGACTATATCGAACAGTACTGGAAGCCCAAAATAGCAATGTGGTGTACAGCAGCCCGCTATGTCCCTCATGCGAGCCAAGACACAAACGCAAGCATTGAGGCATACCATGGAAATCTGAAGGCAAGACTTGCCATGGGGAAAGGCAAGATGAGTGGTCGTAGAGTGGACTGGCTTATATGGGAACTCACTGGCCGTGTGCTAACACACTACTGGTACGCAATCCATTTGAAGACCCATGGGTTCATAAGAAATGAAAAACACGAAAAGTACATATCCAGTTCTATACTTGCAGCACGAGACATTCCTGCTGAGAGTGTTACTCTTCCCTTGGGTCCTGGTGAGCCAACCTACGTTCTCAGCAGCAACCACCCCAGCACAACATACATTGTTTATAATCCGTGTCCTGAAGATGCTTCACCCTGACCTGCAGGATGGCCTCCTTGTGCGCGCTTGTGGCACGGCGCTGGGAACCATTCATGGAGGATTACCTAACTTGCTCTTGGGCAATGGTGCCGGCGACAACGACAAATCCAATCAGTTCATGGAAAGACATCCTCCGGACAACTTCCCCTACGACGAGGCACCTCTGGAGGTCTCAGCCTCAATGGAACAAGAATTCGCGGACATACTTCGCATTGTAGGTGATGACAAATACCTGGAGGCACATGCCCGATCTGCTCTTCGTATGTGCAAAGGGCAGCTCGTTGATATCCTGGCGAAAAGTGCGGCTGGAATGTTGCACCCTGCGGCAGCGAAGGCTTTCCGTTCTCTGAACAACAACAACAACAACAACATGTCTCTGAAAAAGAGACGAGATTTCGTGGAGGCCTGGAAAACCCGGCCTAGGGTTTTGCGGAGAACCAGCAAGAGGGTGTCTACACCTGCACCTGCAGCACATATATACTCAAAAATTCGCAAGATTTCAGGTCGTGTAGGTGTCACGAAGAAGACAATATAAGTCTGCAATGCCTCGAAAAGAGACAAGGTTTCAGGTCATGTAGGTGTCACGAAGAAGACAATATAAGTCTGCAATTCCTCTGGTAGCATTGTCCCTTTCTGAAATACAAGTCCGCAATGGACTCATGCACAGTCTCCCAACGGACTCCTCTAGTCTCCACAATCCCGGCACACTCCGGCACAAACTCCCATCAGACGGCTGCAAAGTCCCACAATGGACTCCTGCACAGTCTCCCAACGGATTCCTCCAGTCTCCCAACTGACTCCCACACAATCTCCCAAGCATAGTCTCCCAACGGACTCACGCACAGTCTCCCAACAGAGTCACAGTCAACAGACTGCGAACGCCAGTAAGCCAGTCTGCTGCCCACTCTCGTTGGGAGTCTGCTCCGTTAGAGTCTGCTGGATGACGGCCTGCTGAATGGGAGTCTGCTGGATGGCAGACTCGGCTGTCCCAGACGCATTCCCCCCCGACGCGTCTTGAATATGTAATGCCGCTATAGCAGCAGATGACCCAGGATACTTCAATAATATGTACTCTCGCACGCGGTCCACTTCCGCACGCACTGCAGTCGCTTGTAAAGGAGCATCATTGCTAGGTATCCGCCAAGCCTGAATGGCCCTACGAATAGAAACACGTTCATCCTGGTACACGGCAGAGAACTTGGACGTCAGGAACATGGACGTGGACTCTATATTCACCTCATGCAGCGGACTGGACTCACAGACCAGCAGACTGACAGACGTAACGTGCGTACGTAGCAACGACGCAATGGCGTGAGCGTTGCGCGTGAGCGCGCGAGCGTACGCTCACGCAGGAGTGACGTGGCGTGAGCCTGCACACACGCTGACGTGGCGTGAGCGTCATGTCAGCATGCTGATGTGGCGGTAAATGATGACGTGGCACTGTCCGTCATCTGCCACGTCAGCATTAACATGCGCCGCCTATAACCGTGGATGGTCCTATGACCGTGGAATTAATGCAGGGAATCTTGCCTAAATAGAATCAAGACGAGCGTTGAGGCCTACAATTGCAGCATCCAACATTGTGCAATTACAAATGCTTGTTTCACTTTTACAATTACGAAAACGAAAAAATATCCTCACAAAGTGTGCGCCATAAATGCTGCCACGGGAAGACCTTCATCCCTCCTCAAATAACAATGAGAGTTAGGATCATCTTCAAAAGATGATTGTAGTGCATAGCGACAGCAAGACATGTAGACTTCGAACGGTGCAATGACAAATGTGCACTACCTAAAAGTTGTCACTCAGAGCTCACTCCGTATAGTTGGAGGCCATATCATTGCACAGCCGACGAATTGATGTGAATTACACATTTCAAATCATGGTCATCCACATACCACATTACATAGTTCATGCTACCCATGTGTTGTATCCCGCTGCAAAAGAGTATCGACCTCGTTGAAACTCATAGTGGCCTGGTGAATGAAGTTGTCACGTTTGGGATCGCAAACCATCCTCCTCAAAAATATGAAATACAAATGTTTGCAGGGTATGAATTTACCTCTCTTGCCCAAACTGGTTGATAGCATATTCACAAAATCAGGACATGTGCAATTGGGGAAATTGGAAACCGTGATGTCGTAGGTCCTGTCATGAACAACAGATGTGGAAGTGATGATTGTGAATACCCGACCATATCCTGGATCGGGTACTTCCGTGGTGCTTCCAACACGAGCTTGGAGCATTCTTGCGGACTCCACTTTGCCAAAGTGTTCAGCGGTTGGAGGGAAACGCCGAACGAGCTTTCCATCTCGTTTGGTTGGCCACAAGTCAGGATTTGTCGGGGGGACCCGGGAGGACGCAGAAGTAGTAGCACATGCATGGAGTTGGGGTTGTCTCGCAAGGGAAAAACCTGCCTCCTCTAGCATTTCAATCTCCTGAAAACTGAGATGTGTTCCCACCTTCACGGGCCAAACGGTTGGAGGAGATGGCTTCATCACTACGGAAGGACGCACAGTTCCATGCACACATCTGGCACAATCATCTGCGCAAAACCAGAACTTGTGGTTCTTGGCTTCTGGTTGACCGTATGGACGCATCAAGCCCGTGAAAGTCGGAGCAGGAGTTCGGGCACCACCTCTGGATATAGATGAAGTGCACTTCTCGAAATTAGTTGCCCTGATCGCTGTACATTTCACACGAGACCCTACACTTGTGCGTTCTATGTGCCAAACGTGGTCGGGGCATGCGGACTCAAGCACATCAAGGGGGTTGTTTCTCTCCTGCACTATTTCAGTGGCATGGTTTGATGCTGGAGCTTGCCGTCGTGTTGGAGGTTCCTCCACAATGGAGGTTCCGGACATGGAGCTGTCATGCAGGGGAACATGAGGCTTCGAGAAGTTATCACGGTCTGCCCTGTGGGAATCTGAATCCGAACCAGGTGGAGTGTTCAATTTCCTCTTACAGGAGCCGAATCTCTCCTCCCCTTCAAGATGTGGAACTCTAGAAACAAGTGGCGTTCCCTGGGCATACATGCTCACCGCCCGTGCTATCTTGATTGGATCCCCAGATCTGTTTGCAGCACGCAACATCAACTCCCATTTGTCCGGACCCTTGCCACCAACCCCACCTCGTAAGAAATCACGGTATCGGGTTTGTTGTTGCAAGGCGTATCAAATCATCTGTTGTTGCCACATACAAATCCCGACCTCGTTTCCCATACTGCTGCAACCATGCGTTGTGCACAGTTTCTGCCAAATTGCAAGATGGCATGTCCGCCATTTCCTCAATGGACATGTTCTGCAAAGAGGATAACCACACTTCATAACAGTGCACACGAAACAACATAAAGAAAGCAATGAGTCAAAAATATGGAAAGCAAATGTATGAATAAAGCAAGAAATAGAAGCCTCGTACCATTGTCATGGTTGCTCCCCACTGTCTATACCGGAAGTGCCAAAACGCCAGCCAATCTTTCAATGCTCTCATACTCTCAAGTGATGCAGCTCCAGAAGAGAACCACCAAGCACGAATTGTCTGGAACAAAGTGTCCGCCTCTTTCATTGTTCTAGCATCTTTGTACTCTTTGCACAATTTACGGTGCTGAGTCTGCATCTCTGGTTTGATGTCCGACTTTGTATGTTTTTCCAGAGATTGTGTCCAATGGAATAGACATGTACGCTCTCTTCCTGGCATAGGCACTTTTGGGTCGCCCAATCCGAAGACAATACGAACAGCATTGAAATTTGCTTGAGCACTATCCGCCATGAAACCTGCGAAATTTGGAGATGGCAGCCCATGACACGTATCAGGGAATTCCACATGAGCTTCTGGGATTCCGTATCCTCGGATTGCATGTCACAAACTGCAATTGTCATAACTCGTTGGTACACTGGATCGTAGACATGACAAGCCATTGTCGTCCAATCGTTCACTCGTTTCACATGATCAAACATAAGAAAACAGTTCTGCAAGTCCCCAGTGTTCTGCATCTGCTTCACGAGGCTAACCCCACTGCCCTCCCCAACAGTCGACATTTTGAAAAGAAAAACTTTGATGGCACCTTGACCTGGGAATACATTGTCCTGGATGTAATCGTACTTGCTCACTCGTTTCAATTCCAAAATATTGTCTATGTAGCCTCTGATCCCAGAGCCCATTCTCAATGCATTGATTTGATGCCGAATGTTAGGTGAACTTTGTTAGAGGACTATTTGGGACTTAGACACTTTTACGGGATCTGTGGGGTACCCTTACTTTTGCACAGAATGAGACCAACAGGAGCCTTAGGGGTGACAGCAGCGCACTTTAGAAGGGGGTTACACAGCTCGTCACAGTCCGACACAGCCCGTCACAGCCAACACAGCTCGTCACAGTCCGACACAGCCCATCACAGTCTGACACAGCCAGACACAGCCAGACACAGCCGTCACAGCCAGTCACAGCTCGACACAGTCGACACAGCCCAACACAGTCGCACAGCCAGTCACAGCTTGACACAGCTGTCACGACCATAGGGAACGGATAGCAGGACAGGGAACGAATGTGGGGAACAACATCTGCGAATGTAACATGTTAGTACACGGATGACGGTTAGTGAGGGAAACGGTTAGAACAACGGGTAGGAAGATAAAGCCATGAGCGAGGACAGGAGGGAATCACTTCTGGGGGAATCACTGCTGGAAGGAGTGGGGGAGCACTTCTTGGGGGGACTTCGGACATCACTGGGGGAAATGAGGCAGAGAGCGCATCTCTGAGCAGAAAGAGGGAAAGCACGGAGTAGGAGGAGGACGATCTGTTGATGCTTAATGAATGCAAACAGTAGAATTGTAATGTAGAGCAGATTGGAGACTCCATGGCTTCAGCCTGATACTTGATAGATATTAATCTAATACATACTTCATACTCACACTGTGTAGAGAGATCTGAGTGAAGCTGTGGAATGAATGGATGAGTTGATGGAATCCGATAGATTGCTGAAGCAAACTGATACTTAAATACCAACAGTAAGGTAACTAGCTAACATGAATGCGGGAAGGAAAACAAATAGGAAACACCCCCATGATACACTAGCTGTAGGTCATGACTGATTGTTCTGAGCGGGCTGAGTGCTTAGAGATTTCCAACTCTTCTATCTTGGAGTTTCCGCCTCGGATAGCGAAGGGATGGGTGAGTAAAAGCCGCGCGACATTTGGCGACCATACTAGGGATCTGGGTCATGAACAACCAGATGTGACAGGCATCTGGTGGGATCATGGTGGTTGGAGAATTAAAGAATTTGATGTGAATCAAATTCCTTATGAAACTGAGAAGGAAAGATTGTCCAAACGATTCTTCCAGAGGTTTTTGGAATTGCCAGACGGTTGTAAAGAAAACATTCTTAAGAGAGTGCATGATGCTGACCCTGAGTGGGGTCTGGAGAAAGGAGTGATAAAGATTTATCAGGTGGCCTGTAGAGGAAGAGCACGTTGGTTACCAACATTGGTTTATGTGATAGCATTGCTATCCATTAAGCGAGTAGAGTTTGAAGGCTGGGAGGAAAGAAAGGTGAATGTTTATACTCATATGCATGAAGAGCTTGTACTGGTAAAGAATTGGATTCCAAAGGATATTTTGTGGATCAAAATCACACCAAGAACAGCTTTCCAGACTTGTTTGCCATATGGTTATATGGTAACGGAGACTTCAAGTATAGCCAAGGGTGCATTGAAGCTTGAAAGAAACCCAGGCATATACGAGAGATATTACAGAAGAGAGTTTTGGTTATTGCCACATTAAAAAGAAATGAAAGACATGGGACAAAGAGAAGCTAGACGCCAGAGATATTCAGCAAAAAGAGAAAGCTATCTGAAAGCTAATTATCCATATCTTTGGGAGAGAGGAATAGACATAGGGGAATCATCTGGACCTCTCACACCATTAAGATCAGAGAGTACATCACCCATACCGGAAAAACTAGAGTTGGATGCCACTCCTTCTGTTTCTTTGCAAGAAAGATTAAGGGAATTGGTACGGGAAGAAGATCAATCACGAGGTGAAAGATCTGAGGTACATCCCTGGATAAAAGATTTGACAGAAATCTTTGATAAGAGTTGGCATGGAACACCAAAAGCAGGAACTCCAGTTTCTGAAGCGGAAGGTGAAGAAGGAGGAGAGGATGTGGCAGAGCCAACGGAGAGTTCAGACTCTCCAACACCATTGCAGTTGAGTTACATGAGTGAAGAAGAAACCCAAGGGCAGAACTTGGAGGATGAAAACAGAGAGAAGAAATTGGAAGAGGAAGAGTATGAAGAAGTAGACCCAACAGCTGAGGTTGAGACTACAACCAGGACATCCCAACCCGTTGGACCTGGATCAAGTGGAGCACTTGGATCATAGGCCAACGAAGGTGTCGGCTCAGGGGGATCAGGCAGGCTGCCTGGATCTGGCTCTGGGGGGACAGGGAGTGTGGGAAGTAGTGCAACTGAAGCTGGGAATACTGTGAATATCGTGGGGCCAGTAGCAGGGAGTGCTCAAGGGCCACCACTTGGTGAAAGATCCACCACAACAACAACAGGTCCTGAAGGACCAGCACCAACAAGGGTGCCAGCACCTGTCAGTGGGCAGAAGGTAGGGCCACAGATGGCGTTACAACCAACATGGGCAAAACCACCTTTTCCAATATATTCAGGAAAAGGGGATCCCGATGTACACATTAGCCAATTTGAGCACATGTGTATAGTGAACAATGAGAATGGCGATGATGTCAAGATGAGATTGTTTATTTGTTCACTTATCAAAAAAGCAAGTGAATGGTATGCAAGATTCCCTGATAATCATTTCCTAACCTGGAATGGCTTGAATACAGCATTCTGAAATAGGTTCAGGACAAGTAAAACTGAGGATGAAGTGTATGGAAGTTTACAACAGTTAAAGCAAAAGAAGCATGAAACTGTTGAGGAGTATATGGAAAAGATGGAATTGATGATGAAAAAGTTGGCTGCAGTACCAGCACCAGGTTTACAGAAGACTTGGTTTGTGAGTGGACTAAGACCAGAGTTGCAAAAGAAAGTGGATATGTTACCCCATAATACAGTGGAGGAGGCATTTGAAACTGCAAACATAATTGAGCAATTGGGAATGCTCAGGAGAGAGAAAAGGGATGATGAGGACTCTGAGGATGAGTCAGATGAAGAAGAAGAGCAAGAACTAAAAAGGAAGAGTAAGAGAAAAGAGAAGTTGAAGAGGGATAACTATGAGAAAAGATTGGAAGAAATCTTGAAGAAGTATGTCACAGAGGCTGCAACACATTGGAGGAAGGGTGTATGGTGTGCAAAGTGCCAGAATGAAGCCATACCACCACAGAATGCCACATGAAGGAGAAACACTGTACTATCTGTAAAATGGATAACCATTCTACTGAGAATTGTTACTACAACAGAAGGACAGTTGCAAGAGAACCTAGGCAAGTAAGGGTGCATCAGGTGCAGCCCCAGCCAAGAAGAAACAATGATCAGGACCACTATGGTAGGTCTGGTGGTTATAACAATGGCATGGAAGGGAGAGGTAATTCAAGAGGGAATTACCAAGGAAATTCCAGAGGCAACTATCAGGGTAATCCAAGGGGAATTACCACCCGGGAATCAGGATTACAAAATAATCCAAGAGCAGACCAAGGGCGAGGACCCAATGGTGAAGAACTATGTTACTATTGTAATCAGCCAGGACATCGCAAAGCAGCCTGTTCATTCTGGATAGACACCAGAATGAGATGAGAGCTCCTGTGAATGAGGGCCCAGTGGTGGCAGCTCACATGGTTAGGCCATGTGTTGTACCAGAAGTAAGTACAATGATAGTAACAAGAAGCAAAGCCAAACTAATACCTCCAGTAGTTGAGGAAGATGATGATAATGAAGGTGGCAGTGATATGCCTGAAGATGATGAGGCTTGGAGAGATGAGAAGGAACTGCACAAGGAAGTGGCAGATACCATAAGGGAAATGCAGAAGAGTACTGATATTCCTGTGGCAGATTCCTCTGATTCTGATGGAGAAGAAGAAGTGAGTGAGGATGAAAGGAAGAAAGAAGATGCAGACATGCAAAGTAATGAAGGGACTTTGGCTGAAGTAATATGCCAGACCAAAGCAGAGATTACCATTGGACAGCTATTGGCTGTGGCACCTTATTGTAGACACAGGTTGTATCAAGCAATCAATCGAATTGCCCAGGAGACAGGAAACACAGACCTGAACAGCAAGGTGACCAGTTATAATGTGAAGCCGGAAGGGCGAGAAACAGTCATGGACTTTGATGATTCTATGCCAGTAATCCAATTGAGAATTGGAAGCACAGAACTAACTGATGTACTGATAGATGGAGGCTCTGGAGTAAATATCATGACAGACCAATTAAGAAAGAAGCTTGGTCTAAGTAACATGAAACCAGCCCCATTTACAGTAACAATGGCAGATCAAAGAAGTGTACAGCCATTGGGATTAATAAGAGGAGTTAAGATACAGATACAGAAGATGATCTTTATGATCACAGTATGGATGAAGTCATGGAGGCTTACTCCTTATTATTGGGACGTCCGTGGCTGAAACAGGCCAGGGTATTCCATGACTGGAATTATCAGTTTCTAACCGTGTTGTTTAAGGGGTATCTGATGTGGCGTAGTGTCAGCAACACCAATTGAAGAGGAAACCAACAGTTACCCATCACATTTCTATGAAGAAAAAGAAGGAGAAATGGAAATCCTAGAGGAACCAGCCACTGTGAGTTTACAGGATGAAGTGGTGACTGGTTGGACAATCACAGCTGATGAGCAAGTGAGGGAAGTGAATGTGGGAACTAAAGAGGAACCGAGGATGGTGAAGGTAGGAGCTGATTTGGAGCCAGAATTCTTTGAAGAAGCTAAGAGTTTGTTCATCAAATACAGAGATGTATTTGCTTGGAGCTATGAGGATCTAAAAGGGATACCACCTGAAATCTGTCAGCATAAGATTGAACTGGAACCAGGGTCAGTACCAATCAAGCAGGCAAGGTACAGAATGAATCCCAACTACGCACAGAAGGTTGGAGAAGAGATCAAGAAGTTGGCTGAGGCTAAGTTTATATACCCAATAGAGTATACAACTTGGTTGTCACCCATTGTGATAGTTCCCAAGAAGAATGGTAAACTAAGAGTTTGTGTGAACTACAAGAAGCTGAATGCTTGTACGAAGAAAGATCCTTTCCCTTTGCCATTCACAGAAGCAGTATTGGACACTGTGGCAGGCCATGAGATGTACTCATTCATGGATGGCTTCAGTGGTTATAATCAAGTGCAAGTGGCAGAAGAAGACCAAGGAAAGACAGCTTTCATCACAGACTGGGGTGCTTATGCATACAAAGTCATGCCCTTTGGACTTTGTAATGCACCAGCAACCTTTCAGAGAGTGATAAGTGAATCTTTTCATGAGTATCTGGATGATTTCATGCAGGTGTTCTTGGATGATTTCAGTGTGTACAGCTCTAAGAATGAGCACTTGCATAAATTGGAGTTATGTCTGGCCAGATGCAGGATGAGAGGTCTGGGCCTGAATCCAGAGAAGTGTACTTTCTGTGTGAACTCAGGGGTGCTTCTGGGACACATTGTGTGTAAGAGGGGACTTCTTGTGGATCCCAGGAAAGCAGAGGCCATTAAAGCCTCTCCACCACCAGTGAATGTTAAGAGTCTAAGGAGATTCCTTGGACAAACCAGCTATTACAGAAGATTTGTCAGACGGTATGCACAGATAGCAGCACCATTGAGCAAACTTCTGAAGAAAGATGCAGTGTTTGCATGGACACCTGAATGTCAACAGGCTTTTGAGGAACTTACATTGTCAGTAACAACTACACCTGTGCTGATTAATCCTCACTGGCAGGAAATATTTCATGTTCACTGTGATGCTTCTGGAGAAGCACTAGGAGCAGTGTTAGCCCAAAATGTTACAGGAAGGATAGATTCACCTGTGTACTATGCTAGCCGATTGATGAACAATGCCGAAAGAAATTATAGCACAACGGAAAGAGAAGCATTGGCAATGATCTATGCAGTGAAGAAATTCAGGCATTACCTGTTGGGCAAGAAGTTTATGTTCTATGTGGATCACCAGGCTCTGATATACCTGGTAAACAAACCTCTGATAAGCGGAAGAATAGCAAGATGGTTGATAATCTTGCACGAGTTTGAGTTCGAGGTTGTTTACAAGCCTGGGAGGCTGCATCTTGTGGCGGATCACTTGTCACGGTTATCAACAGGAGAACCAGCCACGGGAGTAGATGATCAATTACCAGATGCGAGTCTATTTGCAGTGGAGGTGCAGGGAAGTGCAGATGACTGGTTAGATTGGCAGTGGCCAATCAGATACTACCTTGCTCATGGTCAGTGCCCACCAAGTTATGGTAAGGAGCAGAGGAAGAGAATCGCTATCAAGGCTTTACCTTATACTATGGTAGGAAGCAGAATGTATAAGCTAGGACCTGATGGAGTACTAAAACGATGCTTGTACCACCATGAAGTAAATAAAGTTTTGGAGGAAGTTCATAAAGGAGTGGCTGGAGGTCATTTTGGAGAAGAGACTACCAGTAGGAAGATACTACTGCAGGTTACTGGTGGCCTACTTTGTTCAAAGATGTACACAAGTATTGTCAGAGTTGTGATGAATGTCAGAGGCTAGGACCTTTGCAGAGATCTGGAAGATGGCCTTTGCATCCTACAATGCCTACGGAACCATTTCAGAAATGGGGACTAGACTTTGTTGGACCAATTAACCCACCAGCCAAGAATACACGGAACAGGTACATAATTACAGCCACAGCTAAAGCTTTGAGGGACAACACAGCCAAGTCCACAAGCAAGGTTCCTGTATGAGAACATACTTACACGATTTGGCTGTCCCTTGGAATTTATCAGTGATCAGGGAAGTCACTTCATTAATGAGACCATTGAATTATTGACTAAAGAGTTCATGATTGTGCATAGGAAGAGTACAACATATTACCCACAGGGTAATGGGCAGGCAGAGGCTACCAACAAAATACTATGTACTATCTTGGCTAAGATAGTCAATGCAAACAGAACGGATTGGGATACAAAGCTGCTGACAGCTTTGTGGTCATACAGACTTCATATAAAGTCACCACTAAGTATACACCATTCCAATTAGTTTATGGTATGGAAGCTTTACTTCCAGTGGAATTCCTGTTACCTACCATGAGAACGGAATGGGGAAAGAGAATGGAATTGCAAGATTCCATTAAGGTCAGGAAACATGAATTATACCATGTGGAAGAAGTACGTGCTGATGCAGCTGATAATATGACCAGAATTCAGATGAAGAGAAAGGAACAGTTTGATGAAGGCAAGTTAAAGACTTTTAAGACGGAGATTTGGTTCTATGGTTGCAGAAGAAAGGAAAGATTAAAGCTTCTAAGCTTAAATCACCATGGAAAGGACCTTATGTCATACAAAAGATGTATGATAACAACACCGCCATGTTACAAACCATTAACAAAGAGATGCTGGGAAGAGTCAATGCCAATAAGTTGAAGGGGTACAGTGGTATCCATGACAAACCATTGCAGCATGATTTGCATGTTGAAACGCAAAAGCAGTCACGGGCTGCGCCAGTGATACCAACGGAGTATGGAGCACTTGTCGCTAAGCCGAGCATATATGACCAGGGCGACACAGCCTATCATAGCCCAGCGAGGCGCGACACAGCCTATCACAGCCCATCACGACGTGACACAGCCTATCACAGCCCAGCAATGCGCGACACAGCCTATCACAGCCCAGCACGGCGCGACACAGCCTATCACAGCCCATCACGACGTGACACAGCCTATCACAGCCCAGCGAGGCACGACACAACATATCACAGCCCAGCACGGAGCAATACAGCCTATCACAACCTACCACAGCGTGTCACAGCCTATCACAGCTTACCACAGTGCAACACAGCCTATCACGGCGTACCACAGTATGACACAGCCTGTCACAGCTCAACACAGCCTACTAGGGTTACACAATCCATAGAATCAGTGACAGGTGGACGCAGGATAACTTCAGGGAAATGGCCGGCGGAAGAAAGGACGGAAGCCAGTTTAGAAAGGGACACGTGGAAGTCAGGGCGCAACACACAGCTGAGAAGGAAGTGCAAGAACAGATGTCATCAAGAAAGAGGACAAGAATGGCCGTCAAAATACCTAATTAGCACGTCAATTCGGATGAATGGCGGGCCCATTAATGAATACGGAAAAAGGGCAACAGAACAAACGGCAAGTACAGAAAAGCGAAATTCTTGTCACATGTGTTATCCTAGTGGACAGTCCAGCAGGGAAAGTCCACTAAAGAAAATTAAATCTAAAATCCAGTCACAGCGGTTACAGCCAATCGAAAGCCAGAGAAGGGATCAAGAAATTGGAGGGAATTTAAGCGCAAGAGTCGGCGTCGTTCTAAGTAACGGGCGTCTCGACGGGACAAACCATCAATGCTATAGCTTTGAAGCTATGGAGGAACTAACAGACTATACGCTCGCAATATTACTTACGCAGTGGCATAGGGACGAAAGAACAGAGCGGATCTTTTCTCTTGATCGATGCTTGCAAGCCCCGCAGGCTTACAAGAAATTACCCATAGCTTTTTGTGGCAACCATACGTTTATGCTTTGTGCCCTGCAGGCATTTCTTCAATTGTTACAGCCAAAACATTTCTGTGGGTCTAGAATGAAGAGAGTGAGAGGAATGGAAGAAATCAGGGTGAAGAGCACCACAATCCTGCAGAAACAAACGATTGCTACTCCACAGGCGGTACAGTTACTGAAGGAGCTGCGATTGCAAGGATTGCAAAGCAAAGATTGGACATTGCACCATAGACAGTACATGTTACAATTCTTGCAGAACTTTGAGCCTAGGACAGGAGCAACAACGGTGAAGGGAGTTGAATTAGAAATTACTCCCCTATACCTACAACAATTGTTTCAATTGCCAGCAGGTCAGGTGCATGTGGAGGAGCACAGGGCAAGACTGCAAATAGGGGACTTATTCCAAGAAGGGAGTTTCTTTAAAACTCAGGGTTATGCTTGTACCAAGGCCGTGTACCCAGGGCTAAAGGAGGTAGGCCAGGTATTGAACGTTCTGTTTGCCATGAAACAGAACCAACAGTATTTGAGCAGATCCTTCACAGAGGAAATACTCAAAGCCCTGAGAGGAGAAGAGGTAGAATTTATAAATGTACAACGCACTGGTAGAGGAGATGAAAAGATTACAGGGTACTGCCGCAAAGTCTCCTATCATAGTGTCTGGCCCAATCATTGCTCAAATAATTCTTGATTCTGGCATACTTGATGCTCGAGAAAGAAAGGAGATGAGAGTGTTTGAGCCAGAAACCACTGCAATGGAAGAGCAAGGCTCTTCACACAGTGAGGGTGGACTGGCAGGGCAACCCCAAACTAAGAGACAGAGGCGGGGAAAGACTGTAGTGGCGGATCCACTGGCTTCACGGAATCCGCATGATAATGTTTCCCAAGCTCTTGTGCAGGAAGGGGCACAGCAGCACAGAGAACTGCTATTACTGAAGCAGGACCTTCAGAGAGGGAAGAGGAAGTTACTTCAGTATCACAGCCATCACAGCCAGATGATCGGCTTGTCACAGAGTTACCACAAGTTGTCCATGCAGTTCCACCAGAAATAATTGATTTGGAAAAAGAAGGGTTAGATATTCCCACTACAGAACAGGTGGTGGCAGAAATTGAGAAGGGGGACCTTCTCTATGAATATTCTGGTATGGTCAAGGACACAGTGATTCCGGAGGTGCAACGGTTGTCCAGGGGAAACCCTGCGGTGCATATAATACACACACCTGTGACGGAGGTACCACAGGTAGAATGTCAAGACACTGCAGCACCGGTGACGGATGAAGTGGTTCAGGAAGAAAATCTGGTGGGGCAATGGCCTGAGTGGTTCGTAAGGCATCACACTGTTGAGGATCAGGGAGAACAGCAGCAAGCTCACCAAGATGACCCTCAACAGGCCATGCTTATGAGTTCCATAAGCAGGACACTTAATTTGTTGGGTACTTATGTCAAATCCCATGTTCCCACTACTCAATTGGCAGCTTTGAGGGAGGAACTCAGGAAGGAGTTTGAGGCTCGACTTGCCACAGAGTGTGCAAACAAGGTCGATGAAGAGGTCACTCTCAAGATGCAGCAAGACTTGGAGAGTACAGAAGCGGCTTTGCAATTGGCCAAGGAACAATTGATTGAGGCAGGCCTCGCGCAAGACCACTTGCACGAAGCACATAAGCAACAGCTATACCAAATGCAGGTGAAGCATGAAAGCAAGTTGCAAGAAGTGAATGCACTACATACGGAGTTGCAGACAGTGCATGACAGGATGGCCATACAATGTGCTACACTCACAACTATGCTTGACCAATCTACAAAAGAAATAAACAGTCAAGCGGAAAGATGTACGAAGGCAGAGGCAGAGAATGTTGAGCAAGTGAAACTCATTGTCGATATGAAGAATACAATCTGTCGCAATGAGGATACTTTCAAGCAATACAGGCAGGTTGAAGCTGACCAAGAGAGGCACATCCTGGAGTTGCAACAAACGGTCATGGCCAATAGAAATGAAATCTCTGTCACTAACAAGGCTTGGAAGGAAGCCAATAATCTGCTTGCTGCCTATGCGAATTGGTTGAACCTCATGCGAAGCGCATGGAGGCTTTACAACAGCAGTTAGATATGTACAAACTCAGAGAGGAGCAGACTCTCAGAGGTACCACAAGCAACTTGGTGGATAACCACCTTATGCAGGTCTGGTTAGCACAAGGGCCAGTGGAGGGCAAAGCACCACGAAAGCTCACCCAAAGCGAGATGAATGAGCTCAGACTGCAAGTGCAGAACATTGCCACAACTACTATAGACAATGTCTATAGTAGGATAGCGGAGTTACAGGAGGATGTAGACGGCCTGCAGACTCAAGTGGAGGACCTCACTTCAAATATCGACAAGAGAGTCTGTGTACCTGAGGAACAGCTAATGGCTTCTTATTTAAAAGCGAAACTTTGGCTTTTCAGTCTTCTTCACAGGAGGTGCAGGAGATGCCAATGGTACAAGAGCCAGTGCCACCAACACCACAACAAGTCACTGTGCCAGTAGCTGACCCTGTTGTTACTACAGCCACACCACAGCCACCACAGCCTGAGGTATGGGGGAATGCTGCTTTTAACCCACCTAAAACTCCAGCTGCAAGGGAGTACAGTAGGGCTATGATTATGCCCTTCAACCAAATTCCCATTGTGTTGGATTTGGCTTGGAAAGAATTTAGTCCTCCGCAGTCATTGGCACATTACTATCAAATCATGCGCATTTGGCTGCCAGTGGCAACTAGAACTAAGGTTCTTCCAAACAATCGACCCATTGAGGATCATCACTTTGCGCAGTACTGGCATGAGGCAAGTACCATGTTGAAGGAATTAATTGCCTTCCAAGTTGTACATGGATTCATTTATACCAAGACCAAGGAGGTAGCAAGTATTGTCATGGGCTGCGGGTTATACTACGCTGCTTGTTTTCTGGTACGTTATCACATTGAGCAGCACAAGATGCAATCGCGCTTTCTGAGTTATTCCAGTGGGGATCATTGGGTCTTACCTTCAGTGCCACCTCATATGTACCTATATGAGGCAAAAGTTATGATGCAAAAGGATTCTCAAATTCGTTCATGGTTTCATGCGGCCTGGAACAATTTGTCAACACAGAAATTCGGCCCTGACGATATTTTCTTTAAGGGACATGAGGCATGGAAATACTTGCACAATTCACAAGTCATTGGTACCCCACTCACCTGGACAGACAAGGAGCTCAGGGTCTTCACCAATTTTGCCATTCAGCGTTTACAGCAAGTTTTAAAGTTTAAACTTCCAGACATGGTAGGACAACATTGTATGCCCCAGAGGATTCCACAAAAAGTTCGGCAGTTAAAACACCTGAGAGGCGATGAGGATTCTGATACAACTGTTTCTTCAGCGGACTCTTTTGACATGGGAGAAGACTATGCAATTCAGATGGCAGAGAAGAAGCGACGGGGGTCTCCTATGCCTGAAAGATTACCTCGATATCAGCCTCCAGAGGGCCTTACATATCCAGGTAGTGTTCAATCATCTCCGTCAACCAGTGACAGACCTCGGGCTCGTACACAGAGTCCTTCACGAGACTCTCAACGTCAGAAAGGTGCTCGCTCACAAAGGTTTGCTAATCCCAATCAGTAAACCGTGAGGACACGGCTTTTTGAGAGGGGAAGGGGTAATGTTAGAGGACTGTCTGGGACTTAGACACTTTTACGGGATCTGTGGGGTACCCTTAATTTTGCACAGACTGAGACCAACAGGAGCCTTAGGGGTGACAGCAGCGCACTTTAGAAGGGGGTTACACAGCCCGTCACAGCCAACACAGCTCGTCACAGTCCGACACAGCCCGTCACAGCCAACACAGCCCGTCACAGTCCGACACAGCCCGTCACAGCCCACACAGCCAGACACAGTCGACACAGCCCAACACAGTCGCACAGCCAGTCACAGCTTGACACAGCTGTCACGACCATAGGGAACGGATAGCAGGACAGGGAACGACTGTGGGGAACAACATCTGCGAATGGAACATGTTAGTACACGGATGACGGTTAGTGAGGGAAACGGTTAGAACAACGGGTAGGAAGATAAAGCCATGAGCGAGGATAGGAGGGGAATCACTTCTGGGGGAATCACTGCTGGAAGGAGTGGGGGAGCACTTCTTGGGGGACTTCGGACATCACTGGGGGAAATGAGGCAGAGAGCGCATCTCTGAGCAGAAAGAGGGAGAGCACGGAGTAGGAGGAGGACGATTTGTTGATGCTTAATGAATGCAAACAGTAGAATTGTAATGTAGAGCAGATTAGAGACTCCATGGCTTCAGCCTGATACTTGATAGATATTAATCTGATACATACTTCATACTCACACTGTGTTGTGAGATCTGAGTGAAGCTGTGGAATGAATGGATGAGTTGATGGAATCCGATAGATTGCTGAAGCAAACTGATACTTAAATACCAACAGTAAGGTAACTAGCTAACATGAATGCGGGAAGGAAAACAAATAGGAAACACCCCCATGATACACTAGCTGTAGGTCATGACTGATTGTTCTGAGCGGGCTGAGTGCTTAGAGATTTCCAACTCTTCTATCTTGGAGTTTCCGCCTCGGATAGCGAAGGGATGGGTGAGTAAAAGCCGCGCGACAAACTTAAAGTGGAGAAATGATCCATGACCAGGTCCAATGCTGCACCGTCAAGTTTAGTCCCCACAGAATCCCCTTCACTCAAAATATGGCTTTCCAAGAAGGACTTGCTTGCGCCAAGAGCAATTGCAGATGTTGTTGCGGATGGGTTTCTCCCGAACTACTGTTTAATCAACCTCGATACTGTCTCAACACTCTCCCTGTAATCCCCCTTCGAGACAAGATGGTTATGGAATCCGAAATGCACACAAGCTCTTGTCATTGTTTTCAAACGGTGGACAACATAGTACATTCTTGCTCCGCAGAGCGCCAAGCAGGATGGCACAAGTTTGCAGAATTTGCAGACAAAAGGTTTGCCGGTGGAGAGGCAGTCCCAGGCTGAAATGGATTTTCCGCCAGACCCTCCCATTCGCTTTGATTATGAACCCCAGACTGAAGAAAATGTCTGCAATTCAAATTATCACACCTAAGGTGTCCATTGCAAACTGTCCTCCTGAAAACAAGCTTGTCATCATTCTGAATATTGGATGTTTTGTTCTGCACCACGGGTGCCCATCGTGTTTCTTGTCCATTCCATGCATCAAGATTGTTACACCTCCAACTCGCGGAAGAGGAGGCAGCTCGAATAGGATATCGTCATCAAAAGTCTCCGGCAAGAACTTCACAGGCACCTGCTTCAAAGATTCCCAATCAATTCCCCGCAACTCACTTTTGAATCCAGCCATTCATCCCATCGCCCGCAATTTTGGAATGACACTACAAATCTCTTCTTCATCAGCTTCTCCAACCACAGTAGGAAGGACTGGATTGGAATTTCACTTATGTCATCATCGGAAGAATCCAAAAGCTCAACGATTGGAGTGGAGGACGTCTGTTCTTTTTTCACCACCACCTCTCTCTTGTCTTCAACGACCGAAGCAGCAGTCCCGGGCGTCACATATGACCCAAGGGACTTTCGCCGAGGCTCTCCAAGTACTCTGTATCGACCAAGACGCACTCTCCACTGGCTGATATGAGCCGTCTCATCACGGTTTTGGAAAGAGTATTTCAACAACTTCCCTTTAAGATCGTACACCTCTTTCTCCAAAAAGATGGAGCCATTCTGCAGCTGAAAACGGGTAGCCAAGACATGTTCCAGAACAATTGCAAATCTATTGTCAAGGACTTCCTGGAGAAACGGCACTGGTTTGTCGTCAGAGAAGAACTCGCTTCAGAGGAAGCCATCTTCCTCCGCGTACGTTTTCACTCCTTACTATCGCAGATCTAGTGTAAACGTTTATGATGTCTCCAGAACACAGTTGAAGAATGAACAGAGAATATGGCGGAGGAAGCTCAGACAACGACTGTGCATATTCTGTTATTCTTTCCAGATATGCAGCCGTCCATTTTAAATTACTTTTCTTGTGGGACCAGTGGTCAGGTATCCCTAGGAGCAGTGTCGGCAGCTGTTAAAACCGTTTAATTAGAAACTCATCAATAAACCCAATCAAAAGCCGACTTCTGGAAGCATGCCCACGGATCTGAGGATGGATTGCAGATAAGTAAATGTATCTTTATAATACCAATGGATCCGCGCCACCTGGAAAGTTCCAATTGGCCGTGTTTCCTCAATTTTTGCATTAGTAACCATGCCTTGCCCATTACTGGTGGTTTCCATCAAACTCCCGCAAGACGATTAAACACGGCTCAACCATATAAACAAAGTTTTCACATTTCTTCCAGAAATCATCGCTGCGAATGCTATTCCAAACTTTTCGACTTTGCCCAAGGACTTGGCTTTTCTGGAGTCCCGTAATGTCCGTGTGTACGCATTGAGGATGGATGATGCTGTGCTCCAGACTGCTCTTCACGTCACCAACCGATCCCACCATCAGAAGTTAGTGACAAAAGAGTTTCGCCTGGATTGCGAGGTTGTATTGGGTCGTGCTCCTGCTATTGCCAAAGGGATTGTGGTGTGTGCGGTATGAACGACCACAACAGTTTCGCTCGCTTGGACAAGTTGTTTTCCACACTGTTCTTTCCCAATCTTCAAAATGAGTCAAGGATATGAGCCAGCACAACTTGATAGTACAATGATGATACGTGCCAACAACATGGCAGTTGGTTTCTCATGTAGCGGATTGTCTATGCATATTTGCACGATTCTACTCACTCCACAACCGACCTGTTCGATGAAGTCCGTCAATAGTTGGCATTGATTAACGTCATCTTCTTCTCGCCGTAGTGTCGACCGATCCCAGAATTGTTCCCCAGCTGGCATATGGGCATGACATTGAACAATGGTCTATGTTGTGACAGAACTCCAACCATCGGTACATTATCGTGTTTCCATATTTCTGATACACTGCCCATCTTATCGTTGACCTTTGGGTAAGCTCGTCATGGGGTCTTCTAGCACAATCCTGTGCGGGATTGTATAAGTCGGAGGCACGTATGTGGATCTGGACTCCGAGGTTGCTCTAACAGCGAAACAAATGTCGGAACCTTGCCACATTAAATGGATTATGTTGGCTTCGACGGGAAGAAAAACTCCGCCCATTTTTTTATCCAACGTCTTTTTCGCAGACAAGTTAAGACCTTTCTTGCATGGAGGCTGCCGTAATCCTCTACTCGTTGAAGTGTATGGTTACAAAGGGTGTTGAAGCAGTTGCTCCGGCACAACCACTGTCCAATGATACCCGACAGCCTACAAGAGTCGCCCTAGGTACTAAATCGGGGCATCCTGACGGGAAGATGAAGTGTTCGTCAGAGGTCATGTCCAGATCAAAGGACATTGGAATATTGCCTCCACACTGGGCAAAGTGGCTTTTTACCCGATAGATGCTTTGGGGATAAACCCACCCCCGCGCTCTTAACACCTTATAGCGAGGTGAGCGAGCACCCGATCATTACGATAAGAACGCTTTAATCCACATATGTTGCAATCAACAATACCAGTGGCACTGACGGTGTTCGGGATTGCCGTATACCAAGGGTCCATTCCTCCCTCTCTCACCCAATATCACTCCCCGGGACCTAGCGATGCAAGCAACAAAAAACAGTCACCTATAAGAACGTGTTGTGAATGTAGAGTGCAATGCGAAGACAACATTCTACACTTGTTAGCAACCTAAGTGGGTCGATGTGGGTTGTAGTGTTGAGCTTATATATAATCTGCTAAAGTGGCTTTGGTGGAAGCCACAACGGCAAAAATGTGCGCACTCTCTCTTGGGTACACTCTCGTCAATGGAAAAGAACATCCAAAGCAACCTCAAGTGTTTGCGCAAAAAAACGTGAGGAGCTTGGTGACCCTCCTCCTTATATATGATCCAAGATGGATGAAAGTGATGAAATGAAAGGAAATGCATAATTTGACGGAAACAATAGGCAACCCAAAAACTGCTATACAACCATATTTGTTGTAATTTGAAATTAGCGACCGTAATTAAGCGACCGCTAATACTACGGTCCGTATTTTTTTTTTTATGAAAAACAAGCGACCGCCACTACTGCGGTCGCTTTTATTTCCTTTCATTTTGTGCAATATTGCAGTCACTTCTATTTTGTATATTTTTAAATTTAAGCGACCGCCAAGATAGCGGTCGCTATTTCTTTTTTTAATTCGAAAAATAGAGCGACCGCCAGTGCGACCGCCAATCTTGCTTTAAAAAAAACACATTTGAAGCGACCGCCAATATGGAGGTCGCTATTTCTTTTTCTATTTCGAAAAATAAAGTGACCGCCAGTGCGACCGCCAGTGCAACCGCCAATCTTGCTTTAAGAAAAATAAAAATTGAAGCGACCGCCAATACGGCGGTCGCTATTTCTTTTTAATTCGAAAAGCAAAGCGACCGCCATAATTGGCGGTCGCGTTCATTTTGAATTTTCAAAAATGTATTTGCCACCGTGCGATCGTCAATACGGCAGTCGCTTGTTTTCTTTTTTAAATTAGGCGACCACCAATACGACTGCCAATCTTGTTTTTTTTAAACAATAAATTGAAGCGACCGCCAGCATAGCGGTCGCTATTTATTTTTTAAATTCGAAAAAATAAGGCGATCGCCAATGCGACCGCCAATCGTGCTTTAAATAAAAACACATTTGAAGCGACTGCCAATATGGCGGCGCTTCTTCCTATTTCGAAAAATAAGGCGACCGCCAATCTTGCTTTAAGAAATAAAAAAATTGAAGCAAACGCCAATACGGCGGTCGCTATTTATTTTTTAATTTTGAAAAAACAAAGCGACCACCATAATTGGCGGTCGCGTTCATTTTGTAATTTTCAAAAATGTATTTGCCACCGTTGCGACCGCCAATACGGCAGTTGCTTGTTTCTTTTTTAAATTAGGCGACCGCCAATACGACCGCAATCTTTTTTTTTAAACAATAAATTGATTTGAAAAAAATAAAAAATTTGAAGCGAACGCTAGCATAGCGGTCGCTATTTATTTTTTAAATTCAAAACATAAGGCGACCCCAGTGCGACCGCCAATCTTGCTTTCAAAAAAAAAACATTTGAAACGACCGCCAATATGGCAGTCGCTATTTCTTTTTCTATTTCGAAAAATAAGGTGACCGCCTTGCTTTAAAATATATAAATTTGAAGCGACCGCCAATACGGCGGTCGCTATTTATTTTTTAATTTTGAAAAACAAAGCGACCGCATAATTGGCGGTCGCGTGCATTTTGTTAATTTTCAAAAATGTATTTTACCACCGTTGCGACTGCCATACGGGCGTCGCTTGTTTTTTTTTTTTTAAATTAGGCGACCGCCAATACGACCGCCAATCTTGTTTTTTTTTAAAACAATAAATTGAAGCGACTGCCAGCATAGCGGTCGCTATTTGTTTTTTTAATTCGAAAAATAAGGCGGCAGCCAGTGCGACCGCCAATCTTGCTTTTAAAAAAAAAACATTTGAAGCGACCGCCAATATGGCGGTCGCTATTTCTTTTTCTATTTCAAAAAATAAGGCGACCGCCAGTGCGACCGCCAATCTTGCTTTAAAAATAAAATAAAATTTGAAGCGACCGCCAATACGGCGGTCGCTATTTCTTTTTTAATTTCAAAAAACAAAGCGAATTGGCGGTCGTGTTCATTTTGTTAATTTTCAAAATGTATTTGCCACCGCCACCGTGTCGGCGACGTGACTGCTTAAGTGGCACTATTTTACCTGGTATTATTTTTACCAGAATATTCCCCGAACCTGACGTGACGGAGGTCCCGTCAGCGTCAAGTCCCTCCACATTGAACACATGGGCCTCTCCACATGGACCTGACGCCTGTCAGGTCCTCCAATGGGATGGAGAGGCCCATGTGTTCAAACATTGTGCCATAGACATGGAAATGTATGGACCACAACGTTCCGAATTTCGTATGTTGGTGCAATCACGGTTGGTGCGCATTATAGACAACCACGATGCTACTGTGGAGTTTATTTTCGAGCCTGATATCAGGTGCTCTCTGTGTATGTATCACTATGGAAATCCGAATGGCACGCATAGAGAACCCTACACTTCGTTGATTCACCTTTGTGCAACACACATGACCTCGTGGCGTGTAGAGCACAGGTGCTTGGCATGAATTATATTCAATATCATTGCTAAGAGACCAATTGCCACACTGGCACCAGCACAATAACATTCATGTGATTGCGAGGAAGACTGATTGCACTGGGGTGTGCATTGTGCCCATTTATGATTGTTGCATGGAATGGTATGTACGGGGTGTTACCAATTTCCTTTACATGCAGTTCTTGGCTTGCTTGTATATGCAATGTAGGCATGTGTTGCATGCATGGAGCTACATTGAAATACCCCAGTTACCAGAGCTTGTCAGCATATACTTGTTGAAACAGTCCTAGTCTTCAGTATTGGGCATTATGTCACTGCACAATACATGTAAGCAAGGAAACGGAACAATAATGTGGCACTGTGAAGTGAGTGTGAGCAGATTGTGGGGCAACGGGGATCCCATTGGCTGCCATCATGTTGAACAACATGCCCTTGAATCGAAAACATTAGAGAGAAGGAAGAGACATCCTGAAATAGCATACCCCAATGTAGAGAAGGGCTGACTGGGGGTAGGAAAGAGGGACTGAAGCGAACTTGCAAAACAAAGCAGAGAACGTGCATTGACGGTCGGAAATGTGCTGCCTGTAAGAAGCTGTGTCCACAACTAAAACAGGCAGCAAATGATCATGTAAACCACGAGCAGCTGCCTCTTACCGGGCCTGCACCACCAAGATGTGGATTCAAGTACGTTTGCACTAAGTACAGCTCAATGTAATGAGCTACAAACAGACCACACTGCCATGTGTTGGCCTGCTGTGGAACAGGCGAGCAGAACCACCGCTTGAGGTCAGTCGCACCCTTCCACTGGGGGCTTCCTGGGCTGATTCCTCTGACCATGGCCCAGAAAGTAGCAAACAATGGCTTGAAAGCACGGTACTTGTGCAAACTTCTTATGCTATTCAAGTGAAGGTAGCGAGACAGTTCCAAGATAACCAGACTCCAATGGTCACTGCACAGGGGGGCAACAACAGCAGGTTAGTCCACATGTAGCAATGGAGCACGACCTTCTTCAAAGGTACGGCAACAAGAAGGTATAAATGCATACACATTGTACTCACTTGCATAAAATTGGCACAATAAGGGCTTCAACACCCTCACTCCTGAAGAAGGGGAACCGTCTTTGCATCCAAATCCGCACAGAGTCGACTTGATTTGCCTGCTTTGCACAATGATCGCGAAGGCATATCCATGTGAAGCTATCTACAACACGGATTTTATTGCACACATGTTCAGGAAGAGAAAGTATTTTAACTGACACCCATAAGTCCATTAGACGGTCACTAATCCACCCCTTTGCAGAGAGCAAGTCATCTGCATCTTCTAGTCTAAGAGGAACTTGCGAAACCCGAGAGCCCTTCAAAAACCATATGTCATGTGTTTTTGCCACCACTGCACCACTGGCCCGCCTGCAAAAAGACACATACCTCATTGCTATGAGAATCCGCCCACATAATTATGCACATGCGGGCCACTTGCAAACTATGGATGGAAGGTATACCATATCATGCATGAAAAAGGGTGCACAGGCGTCGCAACTCACAATACGTTTTCGAGGCCTTCATGTATCCTGCACATCCAAGAGCCCAATATGTCAATGCATGTGCAACGTCGTACATACACCATTTCCAATCTGGAGAGGAGAGACCGTTAACATTAAAAAAAACCACAATGGCACTGGATACTTGGACATGGTTTTGTTGTGCTGCAATGCAAGTGCTGGTTGGGGCAACGCATCCTTTGCCTTCGCAACAACCATGGTATGGATGGGCTTGGGTTTGGCAAAGGTGGCAGTGGTTGCATTTTTATTCAATGCCCGGACGCTGCCATGTACATCACCATGAAATCATGTAGTAGCCTCTGTACTGTGAGGTGTATCAGCACCATCAAACAAGATTTGGTAAGGTCACATGGGTGAAGGCAGTGCGAGAACCATCGCATTGGGGGTGGGAGGCTCTGTCCCATGTTTAAGCACTGAGGTAGCTGGGGTAACGGAAGATCCAACAGTGCTTACTGCATGTACAATAGCACCCTCATCAGTGGGACATCGCATATTAAGAAGTGGTAAACTTTGGAACTCAGTTATGTCACAGAGGGTTTGTTCTGAAGTGAAAGAGGCCACAGGGGGAGGCGGTCGACACAATCCAGGAAATACTTGAGTGGCGCTTAGTTCCATTTCAAGTTGAGTCATGGGACCTGGTTGTGGGCACTGTATGTCACCACAAGTTTCTTCAGCAGGCAAGATCGTTTGGGCCTGAGGGAGGACAGGATCCGACAACACATGTTCTACCACGACATTGTTGGCCTCATCAGAAGGTGTGGAATTGCATGCCATGTTAGCGGCCAAAATGAGTGCCCCCATGTTCGTATTTGTACTCAGGTGAACGAGTGCGCTTGACTGCGGTTCAAGGACAGCCGCCTCCTTATGTCCACACTTGGCATTGCAAAAACGTGCCTCATTCCTTGCGAGCCTCTCAATGTGGACCTCATGGAGGATTTGTCGGGCAGCCTCAAGTTTGTCATGTAGGCTGGATTTCCCGTAGTCAAGACAGCCTGCACACCAACATCGGCATTGTGAAAATGTGGCCGTGACAAGAAATGAAATGAGAACAACACCAGCGACATTGTTAAGAACCACCAGGAACTGAAATGCAGTAGCACGAACCGTGATTTTTTCTTGCCCCCTGCACCATCAGTTGGTATACCACAATATTCTGAAGGCAATAGGATTCAGAATGGCGAGGTCACGCACAGCCCTGCATCGGACCTCGCGCATGAAACAATGCAGATCTTCAAAAAGGTGTTCGCGGTCCTCTTTCCGCACTTCCCGAAGGGTTGCAAGCCCTTTCACGCACCTGGGTTCGGGCTTCCTCGTATGGGGGCATGCCTCCATACAGGAAGTATCCAATCTGCAGGAAAGTCTCACCCACATTTGTAATGGCACACTAGCCATCTTCTGTGTTGAGAAGATGATTTCGGAGAGGAGTTTCGGGGAATTGACATAGGTTTCATGTTGTGAACGTGAGACATCCAAACCAGACGGAACACCCTGCTGAAAAGCGAAATGTTTGGAGGTGGAGCGTGGTGGCGAGCAGCCTCAAGAATGACCATCAACCTATCAGATTCATCCTCAGAATGTGTGAACATATCGGGGGGCAACTCAGGGATCTCACCTGCTGCAACAATTTGGTACAGAGGGGACCAACCCCAGATTCCCTCCTGTTTCTCATCATATTGTTCTCTATCCCATTTTGCCATGTTGTCGTCAACAAACTGCCTTCCACGAGCCTCCAACTCAGACTGGGTTGCAATTCCTTTCATTTCGAAATCCAGCAATGCCATTACATACTTGTGATGTGCCATCACCAGTTGGCATTCCGCCAACTGAGCGGGATGGTCACGAGTTACTCCAGGACGTATGGCAAATAGCTCCACCACATTTTCCACAATTGTCTTCTCCTCTAGAGGTGCATCAAACTGCTCCCCCGCCATTGCAGAGTCATGGAGCTGGTCAGTAATAGAGGAAGAGTAACCAAAAACCCTAAACTTGAAAGGCAACTTCAAACAAAATGCAAAGACACGCATCATCAAAGAAGAAGTTGTGACCATGAAGGTGCAGGCCAAGAAGAAGGTGTGTTACCCGTCGTTTAAGCCACCATTGACCAAAAGCGTTGCCCATCGTTTGGTCCCCGAACTCAAATTTCCCAATAAGAGCCACAAGACGATTGAGAAAAGAAGGCTCGTCCAGAGATGGAAATCCGTCGGGCAACAAGTCGAACTTCATCAGATATCAGTCCTGGGCATGAAACAGGTGCGGGTATGGGAGGCACAACAATATCCGAGGTCAGTAGCAACGACGCCTTGACAAAGCCTTCCCTTGCCTCTTCTCTACTTAGCGGTGCAAGGGTTGTGGACTTAAGAATGTGCACTGGAGGTCTGTCATCTTGTCTACCTGAAGATGCAACTCCAACGTGCACTTCGGGTCGAAGACTTTGCTGCGGCACGGCAGGAGGTCGTACAAACGTAGAGTTTACAATGCGCTCAGATGGAAGACTTTCCTGTGATGGCAGAGGTGCGTCCAATGAGTCCTTTCGAATGCGCTGAGGTCTAACAGTCTGCTATGGCAGCGCAGGTGGTGCGTCCAACAACTGGAAATTGTCATCGTCATCATCATCGTCAAGGTCCACTCCCGGCTCCTTCCGAAGACTCATGTGCTTCCTGCGCTTAGGTTCTCGTGTAGTCTCTTCTGCCGTCGTCTCCTCGCGTTCTACCCTCGTCTTCATCAACTTGCAGGAAGGAGGCTTCATCCCATGCTTACTAAGAACAGCCTCCATGATGTGCCTCTGCCCCTTTTCAAAAACAGGGTACATTTTCAGTTTAGGCCCACCCTTTCCCACAGCAGCATCACAACCATTTATCCTGTGAATGTTAAGTTTCTTCTTATCTTTATATTGCTTAAGACAGTGGATACACTTGAATGGCTTCCTATTATCATCACCGGGCTGCTCAACCCTTGCCTCTGAGTGAGCCTCGCATATGAGATTTTCCCACTCATCAGAGTCGTACGTTTTATTGTATGTCCGACGCGCTTCGCGCATGGAGGATTGTTTCACCATATCGGCACCCACTCCAAATCCACTACCCTCCTCCTGAAGAATCCTCCAGCCGAGCAAAGGTTGTTGGAATGTGAAAGCAAGAACTCAAACTAAAACATGAAGCATGCAAATGGACTGCAACAGACAGAAATGGCAAGCAAGAGGAAGAAAATAGCTGCAAATCACACGAACGACTTCCAAATTCTCCAAAAAAAAACCCTATACTCAAGTCGAATGAGTAATCGCTTCACCGCCACAACTCAGTCAACAGTTTATAACAGCCGCGATGCATACTCCTCAAGGAAGTGCTTGTAACACCGCTTCCGCCGGGATCATACATTTCGGGCCATGCAAACGCCAGGTAGCTTGGAAAACCTGTCCTGTGGCTGCCATGAATTAAATCAATCAAGCATCGACGTGGGGAGTGACAGCTGAAGGGCCGCATTCGAATCGACAAGTCCACCATGTGCGTGCAAACTCGACGCGAAAAGCTCAAAAGCATGATCATCGCGATCTCCCTACGGCCATATATGAGTATTTGTCACATCCTGTCATGTCAAGCCGTCCATCATCATGGGTGATTGCAGCACATGGATCATGTTGCATCCCATCCATCTTTCGTCATGCGATGTGTCCCGCGCGCGATGTTGGGTTGTGGTGACAGGTGTCATGTGCCACAGAGTTCATGTGGTGTGGTGACGGCGGGCAGGCGGGCAGGGGGATGGGGGGTGCGGGGGGGTTGAGGGGTGGGCTGACGCGGGGGCGAGGGGGCGCAGCGACCGCGAGCCACGCAGGAGCCGGCGAGGTGCGGCTGGGGTGGGCGGGGGGTGCCACGCACGCAGGACCGAAGGGGTCGCATTAAACTCCCGGGCCTTTTCTAATGTGCGCCAAAGGATTTGTATGCAGCTCCATTATTGCCGACCGCGACATCCCAGATGCAAATGTGAAATTGTCCAAAACAACAAGTGGTGCTGCTTTTATGAAATGTACCCATCGGCCAAACACAACGTACATGGTTCATAAAGTATGACGCCTCCTGAAGGGAGCGTAACTTATGGTGTCACTTCACCCCAAAGGCTACTTTCTTCCAGCTGAAAGGTGGACACCTTCATGACACACCAGGACCGTGGTTTGAACCCACAACCACATCCAACGTGGTATATGCCCATTACCACTGGGCTACATGCTGGTTGTCTACATGGTTCATAAACCGGAGTCGAAATAGACATGATGTTGTGACTGCATCTGGGCACTGAAAGGTAATTTGTGTGTTCACCAAATCAAAGCTTTGCAAATGTTTCATATGCACTTAATGGAGGAGGGTCTCATCGCTCAGTATTATGGTTTATTGAACAAAAAAGGGGGCATCTATCGACTAATTGTATAACCATCTTCCCTGATGCGATTACCTCTGTACTTATCACAATCATCTCATGTTTCTGCACGCGTGTCACCCGCTATACAAAGCCCATCAAGCAACATGTTGACATGTATCCAAACCAAAATACATGACATTCTCGATGTCACATCAAATGATTTGCATCTGCAACAATCTCTGTTTCATGTTGCGACCTACAAGGAAAAAAATGTTAGGATTGCAATAACTAATTGTTGAGGGCATTGCACATCTTTGTGATGAGCCACTTTCTCTGTTTTGGATGATGGCAAAGGTAAATCTGTTGTTTATTTCAAAAATTTCTTAGAGGAACATGGAAAGCGATGTCACTCGACTGGGTCTGTCCAAAAATATCTATACCAATTTCTACCAGTGTCTAATCATAGGGTAGAGATTTGAAATGATTCTTGTTCAGTGGACGTAGAGAAAATAATTCCCAGTCACGACCATCTGGCATTTGAGAGGGGTTAGAATGTTGATGTAGTGCTGAAGTTGCAAACTTTTTCAAATGAGCAAAGGTGCCCCTCACACTTCTATGAAATCGCAGATTTATTGAGCAGAATTAATGACGCCTCATGTGAAACTATGCACGTACTTTTCCTGTTAAGTCATTCTATGAGGTTGTTATCACTTCAGTTTGAGCGGTGTTGCTGATCCAGTGAACATATGAGTCGAGGAACGTCAGGCTTGCTTCATATTGCCAATCATGTAGCATTTGTAAGATCATCCATATGTGAGATCCACTGTCCCTTGGGGGCTGGGAGTTAATAGAATTATATTACGGATTAACAGATACGGTTCATGGTTCTTCTTCAAATAGGTATAACGAACGTAAAAGTGTGGTTATTTCTAATTCACCGTGCATTCCGCTCAACATCTTGCTCGTGTACTTCAACAGTACTTAGTCAGTGTCAATCTATGGATTTCACAACATATACTGCGTCAGTAGTCTTGTGACTCCGTCAGCTTTGTTTTTCAAAAAAAAAAATTCAACTCAAATGTTGATTCAATTGATCTTGATCGATTTGTGGCAGAGTACGATTCTAATTCAAGTTATTCAAATAGCTTCCATGTAGAGTTTGAGGGGTTTTGAGACACCCCAACAGAATGAGAGATCTGATCTCTCTGTGTACGTAGCAAGCTCAGTACTAGTACTGGAAATTGGATTAGTTTTGAACGCCTAGATAGTCATAAAATACGTAAACTGTAGATTTTTTTTGCCATGGATTAAAATTTGCAGATGATCAACTTCTTGCTTGTCTACCACCACTTAATTGAAGGTGGAATGGGGATGGAATGCGTTGTGAAGGGCAGCTGCTAATGGTTTGCATTCCACATTATAATTTGTCCGTCTCCGATGCTCTGCGACCCCCGTCCAGCATCATGCACTACATGACGAATCAAGAATTGGGTGATTCCTGACTTAAGGTCAGATCATGGATTGGACAATCAAGGATCAGTTCGGTCTGTCAGATAGTCTGTACACATTTGTGCGATTGAAATCAGTTTAAAAGGTCATCATGTAGTACTTGACGCACCTGAAAGAACTAGGTTCATTTGTCAAAACAATCATAATTCTTCATTTGACCATTTGATATATTGAACCCGTTTTGCTCCACACGCTACAATGTGCATTTCTAATGTACTGTATTATGTATGTTGTTCATAGCCTTCTTCTAAGCGAGTTTCCAATGTCTCATTACACAACGCACATCTTGTATGATGCGAACGCAATGTTAAAATGATACTGTAAGCTTTTCGTGTGCGACAATGAAAATATATTGATTGCTTCATTGGATTGATTCCGTAACAGTAATTGAATTGATATAAATTCATCCATATTTCTCCATCCATGCACATGTATGCACACAATGAATCGAAATCATTTCATCCATAGAAGGTTGTTCCATCAGCCTACGTAATTTTCCATAGCCTCAAGAGTGTATGGTTATTATTGTTCTATTTTTCTTTACCTTTCTTTAGCTTTTCTTCCCATTCTCCACTATGTCGAATGATAGATGGGCCCTCCCAACAACTAACTCCTCGACACATGTATTGCACAATGGATGTTTGGAAATTGCCCCTAAGCATTCACTTGACATTTTTGTCTTTACATGGCATACTCTAGCGTCACTCTGAGTATGTACATAGGTTTTCCACAACATTCATGAGGCATCCTAATATACAAGTGTGGTTGCTACTTGTTACTCCACTTGTTAGATGCCCAATTTGTATGCTGTTGTATGGAAACCCAAATGGATCAAATCGATGTTTTATCACTTGTCATTGCATGTATCATAAATCTAATTGGGTGATTTCAGATTAGGGCTTGCAGATGGAGGAGGCGAATGTACGCTCCTACGTTGTTGTGCTGCTGGTTTGATGTACCGCCTATAGATCGTAGGGGGGATGTTATTCCATATGCATAGGTTGCGTGCATGCATGCACAAAAACTTCAAAAAAGAACAAGTTTGTATGCGCGCATTGTAGATTGTATGCAATGGTGTTATATAACATAAAATATTTATTTATCGTACATGCGAATGATTGGGAACAGCAAACTGGGGAGAAAAGGCGGTGAGATTGATCTTGTTCAAGTACAACATTTCCATTGCATTCTCATGGACTACTTTGCACACATCTTCTAAGTTGTGAATGTATATGTTTCACGTATTTTAAAATAAATTGGGATACAAGTTTCTTAATATACTTGTTCAATTGTTGAACATTTTGCATACATATTTATTCATCAATAACTTTCAATGTATTTGTGTTCCAAGTACATGAGGTTTGTGTATGTGCATAGTAATCGATTTAAGGCTGAGTCCAAGTTTTATGATGGCTTGGAAGTTTGGTGCTCAACAGGCTTCTATATACATACCTGCAATTGAAGAAGATTGGGTGTGGAGTGCCGAGAACACGGGTGGTATTTGGATATGCCTAAGGGTACTATCCCCTACGTAGAAATGGATCTTCATTAAGAATGTGTTCGTAAACAGACAGTGATTGATGAATGAGAGATCGCACTGCTAGTCCCGAATTTTCAAGAAAATATTTAATAAATTGGGACTATCAGCTCGTGCGGTCTCGAAATTTGGAAAAACATTTAATGAATCGGGACCGCCAACTCTGATGATTCCGATTTTTGGAAAAACATTAAATAAATCAGGACTGCCACCTCTTGCAGTCTCGATTTTTACATAATTATTTAATTAATCAGACAATCCCAATTATAAATTGAAAAATACAAATAAACAAATGTTAGGATCGATAGCTCTCCGCAATCTTAAGTAAATAATATTTTTAAGCATTAAAAAATATTGACCGCCAACTCAAGCAGCCCCGAATTCAGTTAAAATATTTAAAAAAGAAACAAAAAGATTGGGACTGACAACATTGGCAGTCTCTAATTTAACACATTTTTATTTTTTTAGAAATAGGACGACAAACTCTGGCGTTCTCTAATTTAATTTAAAAAATGAAAAAATAAAAATTATGATAACTAGCACTGCCATTCCCGAATTTTATATAAAAATTTAAAAAATAAGAAAAATAAAATTGTCAATAGTGTCAAATCTAATAAAAATAAATTTCAAAAAATTACGAAAAGTATGACCGCCAACTCTGGCGGTCCCATAAAATTTTAAAACAATTTAAGAAAACTTATACATTGGGACCAATTTTATGCAAAATAAATAAAATTCAGGACCCCCAGAACTGGCGGTTGCAATTTATTAAATATTTTTTTCAATAATGTGGGATCACCAAAGGTCGCGGTCCTGATTTGTTATATATATAAGGATTTATTTAAGTATTTAAAAAAATCGGGACCGCTAAAAATCGCAATCGTGATTTAATAAGTATCTTTTTGATAATTCGGGACCACCACAGTTGGCGGTCGCGCATTATCAAGCTTAAAAAAATTCACGTCTGACATTTTTATTGTCTGTTTAGGTCACGTGGCTATTTTTTTGTATTTTTCAGCTTATGTGGCATCTTTCTTTTACTCCCTATATTTTTTAATTATTTTTATATAAAACTGATGTGACATAGGCTCACGTCAACGTCAGATCTGACGTGACTTAACGAGTTGACGTCACGTCCGTGTGCAAATTTGATACGTCACGCGTAGTTTGAAGAATTTAAGAACAGCTTGAGTGTTAATCAAACAAGTGATGCATGTTTTGAACATGTTTCCAATTTATGGGGGCTTTCAATTTCAAGCTTAAAAAAGCTAGGAGTGAACAGAGAGATCTGATTATCTTGTGTACAAGATTGAAGATAGTACGCTTGTAGAGCATGTTTTGAGTTGGGGTTTCAATTTCAAGCCTTAGAAAAGTGCATACAATGTTTAGAAGAGTGTGTGCCATAGAAAGCTCCATAGCTTGTTTTATAATTGTTTCAATGAGTTTCATAGATAAAGATTTTTTGTTGCAGTGTAGCAATTTATACGGGATCTGTAGGGTACCCTTAATTTTTGCACAGACTGAGACCAACAGGAGCCTTAGGGGTGACAGCAGCGCACTGTAGAGGGGGTTTACAGTCAACACAGCCCGTCACAACAGCCCACACAGCCACACAAGCCCGTCACAGTCGTCACAGCCCACACACCCAACACAGCCAACACAGTCGCACAGCCAGTCACAGCCCGTCACAGTTTCACACAGCCAGTCACAGCTTGACACAGCTGTCACGATCATAGGAACGAAGAGTAGGACAGGGAACGACTGTGGGGAACAACACCTGCGAAGGGAACATGTTAGTTCAGACGACGGTTAGTGAGGGAAACGGTTAGAACCGCGGATAGGAAGATAAAGGGAAAACGGGGAATTGAGGGGATCATTATTCGGAGGAGGACTTCTTAGTCAGGGAGGCGGATCAGAGGAAAAAGATGGAGAGCACTGAAGGAGGAAAGAGGATTAGTAGATGCTTGTTATATGCAAAGCGGTAGTGATATTGTAGAGCAGATTAGAGACATAATGGCTTCGGCCTGATACCTGATAAATCATAATCTGATACTTACACGATACAATCACACTGTGTAGAGAGATCTGAGTGAAGCTGTGGATTGAATGGATGAGTGAAAAAAGATTGAATTGATAAGCAAACTAATACGTTGGACCATTAAGAATGAAGTGAATCAATTCCCTGTGGAACGAAGGAAGAAAGATTGTCCAAACATTCTTTCAAAGGTTCTTGGAATTGCCAGACGGTTGTAAAGAAAATATTCTTAAACGAGTGCATGATGCTGATCCAGAATGGGGTCTGGAGAAAGGAGTGATAAAGATTTATCAGGTAGCCTGTAGAGGAAGAGCACGTTGGTTACCAACATTGGTTTATGTGATAGCATTGCTATCCATTAAACGAGTAGAGTTTGAAGGCTGGGAAGAAAGAAAGGTGAATGTTTATACTCATATGCATGAAGAGCTTGTACTGGTAAAGAATTGGATTCCAAAGGATATTTTGTGGATCAAACTCACACCAAGAACAGCTTTTCAGACTTGTTTGCCATATGGTTATATGGTAACGGAGACTTCAAGTATAGCCAAGGGTGCATTGAAGCTTGAAAGAAACCCAGGCATATACGAGAGATATTACAGAAGAGAGTTTTGGTTATTGCCACATTAAAAGAAATGAAAGACATGGGACATGAGTGATGAAAGAGAAGCTAGACGACAGAGATATTCATCAAAAAGAGAAAGCTATCTGAAAGCTAATTATCCATATCTTTGGGAGAGAGGAATAGACATAGGGGAATCATCTGGACCTCTCACACCATCAAGATCAAAAGTGCATCACCTATACCGGAAGAACTAGAGTTGGATGCCACTCCTTCTGTTTCTTTGCAAGAAAGATTAAGGGAATTGGTACAGGAAGAAGATCAATCACGAGGTGAAAGATCTGAGGTACATCCTTGGATAAAAGACTTGACAGAAATCTTTGATAAGAGTTGGCATGGAACACCAAAAGCAGGAACTCCAGTTTCTGAAGCAGAAGATGAAGAAGGAGAAGAGGATGTGGCAGAGCCAACGGAGAGTTCAGACTCTCCAACACCATTACAGTTGAGTTACATGAGTGAAGAAGAAACCCAAGGGCAGAACTTGGAGGATGAAAACAGAGAGAAGAAATTAGAAGAGGAAGAATATGAAGAAGTAGACCCAACAGCTGAGGTTGAGACTACAACCAGGACATCCCAACCCGTTGGACCTGGATCAAGTGGAGCACTTGGATCACAGGCCAACGAAGGTGTCGGCTCAGGGGGATCAGGCGGGCTGCCTGGATCTGGCTCTGGGGGGACAGGGAGTGTGGGAAGTAGTGCAACTGAAGCTGGGAATACTGTGAATATCGTGGGGCCAGAAGCAAGGAGTGCTCAAGGCCACCACTTGGTGGAAGATCCACCACAAAAACAACAGGTCCAGAAGGACCAGCACCTGTCAGTGGGCAGAAGGTAGGGCCACAGATGGCGTTACAACCAACACGGGCAAAACCACCCTTTCCAATATATTCAGGAAAAGGGGATCCCGATGTACACATTAGCCAATTTGAGCACATGTGTATAGTGAACAATGAGAATGGCGATGATGCCAAGATGAGACTGTTTCCTTGTTCACTTATCAAGAAAGCAAGTGAATGGTATGCAAGATTCCCTGATAATCATTTCCTAACCTGGAATGGCTTGAATACAGCATTTCGAAATAGGTTCAGGACAAGTAAAACTGAGGATGAAGTGTATGGAAGTTTACAACAGCTGAAGCAGAAGAAGCATGAAACTGTTGAAGAGTATATGGAGAAGATGGAATTGATGATGAAAAAGCTGGCTGCAGTACCAGCGCCCGGTTTACAGAAGACTTGGTTTGTGAGTGGACTAAGACCAGAGTTGCAAAAGAAAGTGGATATGTTACCCCATAATACAGTGGAGGAGGCATTTGAAACTGCGAACAGAATTGAGCAATTGGGAATGCTCAGGAGAGAGAAAAAAGAAGATGAGGACTCTGAGGATGAGTCAGATGAAGAAGAAGAGCAAGAACTAAAAAGAAAGAGTAAGAGAAAGGAGAAGTTGAAGAGGGATAACTATGAAAAAAAATTGGAAGAAATCTTGAAGAAGTATGCCACAGAGGCTGCAACACATTGGAGGAAGGGTGTATGGTGTGCAAAGTGCCAGAATGAAGGCCATACCACCACAGAATGCCACATGAAGGAGAAACACTGTACTATCTGTAAATGGATAACCATTCTACTGAGAATTTGTTACTACAACAGAAGGACAGCTGCAAGAGAACCTAGGCAAGTAAGGGTGCATCAGGTGCAGCCCCAGCCAAGAAGAACAATGATCAGGACCACTATGGTAGGTCTGGTGGTTATAACAATGGCATGGAAGGGAGAGGTAATTCAAGAGGGAATTACCAAGGAAATTCCAGAGGCAACTATCAGGGTAATCCAAGGGGGAATTACCAGCCCGGGAATCAGGATTATAGAAATAATCCAAGAACAGACCAAGGGCGAGGACCCAATGGTGAAGAGCTATGTTACTATTGTAATCAGCCAGGACATCGCAAGGCAGCCTGTTCATTCTGGATAAGACACCAGAATGAGATGAGAGCTCCTGTGAATGAGGGCCCAGTGGTGGCAGCTCACATGGTTAGGCCATGTGTTGTACCAGAAGTAAGTACAATGATAGTAACAAGAAGTAAAGCCAAACTAATACCTCCAGTAGAAGAGGAAGAAGATGAGACTGGAAGTGGCAATGATATGCCTGAAGATGAAGAGACTTGGAAAGATGAGAAGGAACTGCACAAGGAAGTGGCAGATACTATAAGGGAAATGCAAAAGAGTACTGATATTCCTGTGGCAGATTCCTCTGATTCGGATGGAGAAAAGAAGGGAGTGAGGAAGAAAGGAAAAAAAAAAAGATGCAGACATGCAAAGTAATGAAGAGACTTTGGCTGAGTAATATGTCAGACCAAAGCAGAAATTACCATTGGACAGCTATTAGCTGTGGCACCTTATTGTAGGCACAGGCTGTATCAGGCAATCAATCGAATTGCCAAGAGACAGGAAACACAGACCTGAACAGCAAGGTGACCAGTTATAATGTGAAGCCGGAAGGGCGAGAACCAGTCATGGACTTTGATGATTCTATGCCAGTAATCCAATTGAGAATTGGAAGCACAGAACTAACTGATGTACTGATAGATGGTGGTTCTGGAGTAAATATCATGACACCAATTAAGGAAGAAGCTTGGTCTAAGTAACATGAAACCAGCCCCATTTACAGTAACAATGGCAGATCAAAGAAGTGTACAGCCATTGGATTAATAAGAGGAGTTAAGATACAGATACAGAAAATGATCTTTATGATCACAGTAACTGTATTAAAAATGGATGAAGTCATGGAGGCTTACTCCTTATTATTATTGGGACGTCCGTGGCTGAAACAGGCCAGGGTATTCCATGACTGGAATTCTCAGTTACTAACCGTGCATAATGGGATACACGAGATACAAATTACCACAAAGAAATCTAGTAGATTACCTGCTACAAGAAGACCTCGAGGAGTCAGAGAGTATGACTGGAGAGGAGGACTGGATGAGGAGCAGGAAGCTACCCTATTTGCTGCACACCCAGAGTGGGAGCAGGTTGCGAGATGCGGCTGGAAAGCCTAAGTTGTTTGAGAGGTATCTGCTGTGGTGTAGTGACAGCAACACCAACTGAAGAGGAAACCAGCATTTACCCATCACATTTCTATGAAGAAAGAAGGAGAAATAGAAATCCTAGAAGAACCAGCCACTGTGAGCTTACAGGATGAAGTGGTGACTGGTTGGACAATCACAGCTGATGAGCAGGTGAGAGAAGTAAATGTGGGAACTCAGGAGGAACCGAGGATGGTGAAAGTAGGAGCTGATTTGGAGCCGGAATTCTTCGAAGAAGCTAAAAGCTTGTTCATCAAATACAGAGATGTATTTGCTTGGAGCTATGAGGATCTAAAAGGGATACCACCTGAAGTCTGTCAGCATAAGATTGAACTGGAACCAGGGTCAGTACCAATCAAGCAGGCGAGGTATAGAATGAATCCCAACTACGCACAGAAGGTTGGAGAAGAGATAAAGAAGTTGGCTGAGGCTAAGTTTATATACCCAATAGAGTATACAACTTGGTTGTCACCCATTGTTATAGTTCCCAAGAAGAATGGCAAACTAAGAGTATGTGTGAACTATAAGAAGCTGAATGCTTGTACGAAGAAAGATCCTTTCCCTTTGCCATTCACAGAAGCAGTATTAGACACTGTGGCAGGCCATGAGATGTACTCATTCATGGATGGCTTCAGTGGTTATAATCAAGTGCAAGTGGCAGAAGAAGACCAAGGGAAAACAGCTTTCATCACAGACTGGGGGGCTTATGCATACAAAGTCATGCCCTTTGGACTTTGTAATGCACCAGCGACCTTTCAGAGAGTGATAAGTGAATCTTTTCATGAGTATCTGGATGATTTCATGCAGGTATTCTTGGATGATTTCAGTGTGTACAGCTCTAAGAATGAGCACTTGCATAAATTGGAGTTATGTTTGGCCAGATGCAGGATGAGAGGGTCTGGGCTTGAATCCAGAGAAGTGTACTTTCTGTGTGAACTCAGGGGTGCTTCTGGGACACATTGTGTGTAAGAAGGGACTCCTTGTGGATCCCAGGAAGACAGAGTCCATTAAAGCCTCTCCACCACCAGTGAATGTTAAGAGTTAAGGAGATTCCTTGGGCAAACCAGTTATTACAGAAGATTTGTCAAAAGGTATGCAAAATAGCAGCACCATTGAGCAAGCTTCTGAAGAAAGATGCAGTGTTTGCCTGGACAGCTGAATGTCAACAGGCGTTTGAGGAACTTACACTGTCAGTAACAACTACACCTGTGCTGATTAACCCTCACTGGCATGTAGTATTTCATGTTCACTGCGATGCATCAGGAGAAGCGTTGGGAGCGGTGTTAGCCCAGAATGTTACAGGGAATATATTCACCTGTGTACTATGCTAGCCGGTTGATGAACAGTGCTGAGAGGAACTATAGCACAACGGAAAGAGAAGCATTGGCAATGATTTATGCAGTCAAAATTCAGGCATTACCTATTGGGAAGAAAGTTTATGTTTTATGTGGATCACCAGGCTCTGATATATCTGGTGAACAAACCTTTGATAAGTGGAAGGATAGCGAGGTGGTTAATAATCTTGCATGAGTTTGAGTTCGAGGTTATTTACAAGCCTGGCCGTTTGCATCTTGTGGCAGATCATTTGTCACGACTAACAACAGGAGAGGCCGCCACAGGAGTGGACGATCAGTTACCTGATGCGAGTTTATTTGTAATGGAGGTGCAAGGAAGTGCAGATGAATGGTTAGATTGGCAGTGGCCAATCAGATACTACCTTGCTCATGGTCAGTGCCCACCTAGTTATGGTAAGGAGCAGAGGAAGAGAATTGCTATCAAAGCTTTACCTTATACTATGGTAGGAAGCAGAATGTATAAGTTAGGACCTGATGGAGTACTAAAACGATGCTTGTACCACCATGAAGTAAATAAAGTCTTGGAGGAAGTTCATAAAGGAGTGGCTGGAGGTCATTTTGGAGAAGAGACTACCAGTAGAAAGATACTACTCGCAGGATACTGGTGGCCTACTTTTCAAAGATGTACATGAGTATTGTCAGAAGTGTGATGAATGTCAGAGGCTAGGACCTTTGCAGAGATCTGGAAGGATGGCCTTGCATCCTACAATGCCTACGGAACCATTTCAGAAATGGGGACTAGACTTTGTTGGACCAATTAATCCACCATCCAAGAATACACGAAACAGGGTACATAATTACAGCCACTGATTATACTACAAAGTGGGTGGAAGCTAAAGCTTTGAGGGACAACACAGCCAAGTCCACAGCAAGGTTCCTGTACGAGAACATACTTACACGATTTGGCTGTCCCTTAGAATTTATCAGTGATCAAGGAAGTCACTTCATGAATGAGACCATTGAGTTGTTGACTAAAGAGTTTATGATTGTGCATAGAAAGAGTACAACATATTACCCACAGGGTAATGGGCAGGCAGAGGCTACCAACAAAATACTATGTACTATCTTGGCTAAGATAGTCAATGCAAACAGAACGGATTGGGATACAAAGCTGCTGACAGCTTTATGGTCATACAGGACTTCATATAAAGTCACCACTAAGTATACACCATTCCAATTAGTTTATGTATGGAAGCCTTACTTCCAGTGGAATTCCTGTTACCTACCATGAGAACGGAGTGGGGAAAAAGAATGGAATTGCAAGACTCCATCAAGGTCAGGAAACATGAATTATACCATGTGGAAGAAGTACGTGCTGATGCAGCTGATAATATGACCAGAATTCAGATGAAGCGAAAGGAACAGTTTGATGAAGGCAAGTTAAAGACTTTTAAGACGGGGGATTTGGTTCTATGGTTGCAGAAGAAAGGAAAGATTCAAGCTTCTAAGCTTAAATCACCATGGAAAGGACCTTATGTCATACAAAAGATGTATGATAACACAACCGCCATGTTACAAACCATTAACAAAGAAATGCTGGGAAGAGTCAATGCAAATAAGTTGAAGGGGTACAGTGGTATCCATGACAAACCCCTGCAGCATGATTTGCATGTTGAACCGCAAGAGCAGTCACGGGCTGCACCAGTGTTACGAACGGAGTATGGAACACTTGTCGCTAGGCCCAGCATATATGACCAGGGTGGGCAAAACAAACGTGACACAGCCTATCACAGCCCGCCAAGGCGCAACACAGCCGCCCGACACTTCACGACGTGACACAGCGCCCAGCAAGCGTGTCTCACAGCCTATCACAGCCCACAGCACACAGCCTATCACAGTAACACAGTATGACACAGCCTGTCACAGCTCAACACAGCCTACTAAAGTTACACGATCCATAGAATCAGTGACAAGTGGACACATAATAACTTCAGGAAAATGGATGACGGAAGAGGAAACGGAAATTACTTTAAAAATAGACACGTGGAGGTCAGGGCGCGACACACAGCAGAGAATGAAGTGCAAGGACAGGTGTCAAAAAGAAAGAGACAAGAACGGCCGTCAAAAGGGATGAAAGGCGGCCCATTAATGAATACGGAAAAAGGGAAACGGAACGAACGGCAAGTACAGAAAAGCCGAATTCTTGTCACATGTGTGATCCTAGTGGACTATCCAAGGGAAAGTCCACTAAAGAATAAAATTTAAAATCCAGTCACAGCGGATACAGCCAATAGAAAACCAGAGAAAGGATCAAGAAAATGGAGGGAAATTGAGCGCAAGAGGCGGCGTCGTTCTGAGTAACGGGCGTCTCGACAGACAGGCCATAAATGCTATAACTTGGAAACTATGGAGGAACTAACAGACTATACGCTCGCAATATTACTTACGCAGTGGCATAGACACGAAACGGACAGAGCAGAGCTTTTCTCTTGAGCAATGCTTGCAAGCCCCGCAGGCTTACAAGAAATTACCCATAGCTTTCTGCGGCAACCATACGTTTATGCTTTGTGCACTACAGGCATTCCTGCAGTTGTTACAGCCAAAGCAGTTCTGTGAGTCTAAAATGAAGAGAGTGAGAGGAATGGAGGAAATCAGGGTGAAGAGCACCACAATTCTGCAGAAACAAACGATGGCTACCCCACAGGCGATAAAGATACTGGAGGAGCTGAGATTGGAAGGATTGCAAAGCCTGGATTGGACACTACACCATAGACAGTACATGTTACAATTTTTGCAGAACTTTGAGCCAAGGACAGGAACAACAACGGTGAAGGGAGTTGAATTAATGATTACTCCCCTATACCTCCAGCAATTGTTTCGATTGCCAGCAGGTCAGGTGCATGTGGGGGAACACAGGGCAAGACTGCAAATAGGGGACTTATTCCAAGAAGGGAGTTTCTTTAAAACTCAGGGTTATGCTTGTACCAAAGCTGTGTACCCAGGGTTAAAAGAGATAGGCCAGGTATTGAACGTTCTGATTGCCCTGAAACAGAACCAACATATTTGAGCAGATCCTTCACAGAGGAAATACTCAAAGGCCTGAAGGGACAAGAGGTACAATGGGCGGACATAATGTACAACGCACTGGTAGAGGAGATGAAAAGATTACAAGGTACTACCGCAAAGTCTCCTATCATAGTGTCTGGCCCAATCATTGCTCAAATAATCCTTAATTCTGGCATACTTAATGCACAAGAAAGGAAGGAAATGGGAGTGTTTGAGCCAGAAACAACTGCAATGGAAGAGCAAGGCTCTTCACACAGTGAGGGTGGACTAGCAGCACAACCCGAGACTAAGAGGCAGAGAAGGGGAAAGACTGTAGTGGCGGATCCACTGGCTTCACGGATTCCGCATGATAATGTTTCCCAAGCTCATGGCCAGGAAGGGGCACAGCAGCACAGAAAATGCTATTACTGGAAGCAGGACCTTCAGAGAGGGAGGAGGAAGTTACTTCTGCATCACAGCCAACACAGCCACTTGAACGACTTGTCACAAGGTCACAAGTTATCCATGCAGCTCAACCCGAAATAATTGATTTGGAAAGTGGGATAGATATTCCAACTACAGAACAGATAGTGGCAGAAATAGAGAAAGGGGACCTTCTCTATGAATATTCTGGTCTGGTCAAGGAGACAGAAATCCCAGAGGTGCAACAGTTGCCCAAGGGAAATCCTGAGGTGCATATAATGCACACACCCTGTGTCGGAGGTACCACAGGCGGAAGGTCATGACACTGTAGCACCGGTGATAGATGAAGTAGTTCAGGAAGAAAATCCGGTGGGACAATGGCTGAATGGTTAGTGAGACATCATACTGTTGAAGATCAGGAGGAACAGCAGCAACCTCACCATGATGACCCTCAACAGGCAATGCTGATGAGTTCCATAGGCAGGACACTTAATTTGTTGTTGGGGACTTATGTCAAATCCCATGTTCCAATTACCCAATTGACAGCCTTGAAAGAGGAACTCAGGAAGGAGTTTGAGGCTCGACTTGCCACTGAGTGTGCAAACAAGGTCGATGAAGAGGTCACTCTCAAGATGAAGCAGGACTTGGGCAATACAGAAATGGCTTTGCAATTGGCCAAGCAACAATTGATTGAGGCAGGCCTCGCGCAAGACCAGTTGCACGAAGCACATAAGCAACAGCTATACCAAATGCAGGTGCAGCATGAAAGCAAGTTGCAAGAACTGAATGCACTACATACGGAGTTGCAGACAGTGCATAACAGGATGGCGATACAATGTGCTACATTTACAACTATGCTTGACCAATCAACAAAAGAAATAAACAGTCAAGCGGAAAAATGTACGAAGGCAGAAGAAGAGAATGTTGAGCAAATGAAGCTCATTGTCGATATGAAGAATACAATCTGTCGCAATGAAGATACTTTCAAGCAATACAGGCAGATGGAAGCTGATCAAGAGAAACACATCGTGGAGTTGCAACAAACCATCGTGGCCAATAGAAATGAAATCGCGGTCAGTAACAAGGCTTGAAGGAAGCCAATAATCTACTTGCTGCCTATGCGCAATTGGTTGAGCCACAGGCGAAGCGCATGGAGGCTTTACAACAGCAGTTGGAATTGTACAAGCTAAGAGAGGAGCAAACTCTCAGGGGAACCACAAGCAGCTTGGTGGATAACAGCCTTATGCAGGTCTGGTTAGCACAAGGGCCAGTAGAGGGCAAAGCCCACGGAAGCTCACCCAAAGCGAGATGAATGAGCTCAGACTGCAGGTGCAGAACATTGCCACAACTACTATAGACAATGTCTATAGTAGGATAGCAGAGTTACAAGAGGATGTAGACGGACTCCAGACTCAAGTGGAAGACCTCACTTCAAACATCGACCAAAGAGTCTATATCCCTCAGGAACAGCTAATGGCTTCTTATTTGCAAGCCAGAACTCTGGCTTTTCAGTCTTCACAGGAGGTGCAGGAGATGCCAATGATACAGGAGCCAGTACCACCACCACCACAACAGGTCAGTGTACCAGTAGCTGAACCTGTGGTTACTACAACCACACCACAGCACACCACCACAGCCGGAGGTATGGGGCAATGCCGCTTTTAACCCACCTAAAACTCCAGCTGCAAGGGAGTACAGCAGGGCTATGCTTATGCCCTTCAACCAAATTCCCATCATGTTGGATTTGGCTTGGAAAGAATTTAGTCCTCCGCAGTCATTCGCACATTACTACCAAATCATGCGTATTTGGCTGCCAGTGGCAACTAGGACTAAAGTTCTTCCAAACAATCGACATATTGAAGATCATCACTTGCACAATACTGGCACGAGGCAGGTACCATGTTGAGGGAATTGGTTGCTTTCCAGGTTGTACATGGACTCATTTATACCAAGACCAAGGAGATAGCAAGTATTGTCATGGGGTGCGGGCTATACTACGCTGCTTGTTTTCTGGTACGTTACCACATTGAGCAACAAAATGCAAACACGCTTTCAAAGTTACTCCAGTGGAGATCATTGGGTATTACCTTCGGTGCCACCTCATATGTACCTATATGACCCAAAAGTATGATGCAGAAGGATTCTCAAATTCGTTCATGGTTTCAAGCAGCCTGCAACCATTTGTCAACACAGAAATTCGGACTTGATGACATTTTCTATAAGGGACATGTGGCATGGAAGTACTTGCACGCTGCACCAGTAATTGGTACCCCACTCACCTGGACAGACAAGGAGCTCAGTGTCTACACCAATTTTGCTGTTCAGCGGTTACACCAAGTTGTAAAATGCAAACTTCCAGACATGGTAGGACAGCATTGTATGCCCCAGATGATTCCACAAAAAGTTCGAAAATTAAAACACCTGAGAGGCGATGAGGATTCTGATACAACTGTTTCTTCACAGAATTCTTTTGACATGGGAGAAGACTATGCAATTCAGATGGCAAAAGAAGCGACGGGGTCTCCTATGCCGGAAAGGTTACCTCGATATCAGCCTCCAGAAGGCCTCACTTATCCAGGTAGTGATCAACCATCTCCGTCAACCAGAGACAGACCTCGGGCTCGTACACACAGTCCACCACGAAACTCTCAACGTCAACAAGGTGCTCACTCACAAAGGTTTGCTACTCGGAAACAGTAAACCGTGAGGACACGGCTTTTTGAGGGGGGAAGGGGTAATGTTAGAGGACTGTAGGGGACTTAGACACTTATACGGGATCTGTAGGGTACCCTTAATTTTTGCACAGACTGAGACCAACAGGAGCCTTAGGGGTGACAGCAGCGCACTGTAGAGGGGGTTACACAGTTACCACCCCGTCACAGTCGTCACACAGCCCCCACAGCCAACACAGCCAACACAGCACACAGCCAGTCCACAGCCCGTCACAGTTTCACACAGCCAGTCACGACACAGCTGTCACGATCATAGGGAACGAAGAGTAGGACAGGGAACGACTGTGGGGAACAACACCTGCGAAGGGAACATGTTAGTTCACAGACGACGGTTAGTGAGGGAAACGGTTAGAACCGCGGATAGGAAATAAAGGGAAAACGGGGAATTGAGGGGATCATTATTCGGAGGAGGACTTCTTAGTCAGGGAGCGGAGATCGAGGAAAAAGTGGAGAGCACGGTGAAGGAGAAAGAGGATTAGTAGATGCTTGTTATATGCAAAGCTGTAGTGATATGTAGAGCAGATTAGAGACATAATGGCTTCGGCCTGATACCTGATAAATCATAATCTGATACTTATACGATACAATCACACTGTGTAGAGAGATCTGAGTGAAGCTGTGGATTGAATGGATGAGTGAAGAAAACCGATAGATTGATGAAGCAAACTGATACTTAATTATCAATGGTAAGGTAGCTAAGATGAATGCGAAAAGGGAAACAAATAGGAAACACCCCCATGATACACTAGCTGTAGGTCATGACTGATTGTTCTGCGCGGGCTGAGTACTTAGAGATTTCCAACTCTTCTATCTTGGAGTTTCCGCCTCAGATAGCGAAGGGATGGGTGAGTAAAAGCCGCGCGACAGTCACGTCAAAGGGAAGGCGACAGGATCTTTACGATTGGCATATACGACTTCCGCAGATTAACGCCATGATAACACATGAAAAAAACTGGACATGACACGTGGAGTCGAATTATGCAGGATGAGGGTGGTCATTATGACTGGAACATATGACTTCCACGTGCCACTTTCACCTCTCGTGTTCGCCCATACTCGTGCCACGTGTAGTATCTAGAGTGCGCTAGACCTAACTTAGCAGCATTGAAACATAAAAGCACAGAACATTGATTCAAATACAACGTGACTTAATGTTCAAAGATTTGTTCCATAATCTAATCCGGTGCTGCTACAAAAATGCACAAAGCTGCAAAGTCTATGTAGACTTTCCCACATCATTTGCTCTTAGGTTTCCAAAGCCTTAATCCCACACCCATGTTGCACATACCTTGCAATCATGGCACTCCACAACACCACATCTCATTTAGCCATGTTGTCGAACTCTCCCTTCGCATCAGGCTTGCTGCACCCACATTTGGCATACATGTCCACCAGGGCAGTGTTCAGAATGACAACTAGTACAATTTCAGCTTTGACGCACATGGCCAAGAGTTATCCCAATATCCCGCTACCAATGAGTTCAATGCATATCTTTGTCACATTGGCAGTATCATGTCAAAGTCACTCCCAACTAGATTCACTCAACAGCTAACAGTTTGCAGAATTCAACATGAAAATTGAGTGTCGATTCTGATAAGAGGGGAAAATATTGTGAAATGTGTTGAAAAAAAATGGATGGATGAGTCCACAGGGACCACCGGTCCTACAGGACAAAATAGAATAACCGGAAAAGCCCATCAATCATTGTATTCAAAGAGAAAAGAAAGAAAGAGTATGGAGCAGACAGTCTCGTTGAACGGCTGACCTTGGGTATCAAAGCATCAGAAGGTCCGGAGCTGGACTTTGAGCTGCCGGAGCTCATTTATCTCCCACCCCAAGCGCTGACAAAACCGACTCTCCCCGACTGAGCTTTCCGCGGACATTAGAAAGTACCATTTTGTTTCATTTCATTTCATTTCCCTACCTGAAGTTCATCAACATTTGAGAGGTCACTTTGAACCAGACAATCAAAGACAGGAGGTGAAAACTAAAAGCACTTGATCGACATATTTGCACATCCATATGATATTCCTATTTGTGAGTGCTTGTATCCAGTTTATCCTCGAAAACATCAACACAAGCATCCAAAAACTGAGTCATCCCACCTACAGCCAAACAAGACGACCACAGTGCAGCTGAGCGAGAAGAGATTGAAACACGACCTGCTAAGACCAAGCTGACTCCCCAAGAACCTTGTAAACAGCAGGAAGAATACCAAATCATGGTACTAATAGTCGCCAAGAGCCCACATTTGCAGGATGGACAAACTTCTTCACATCGTACATGGAGAAAGAGCCACATCTTGCGACTGCGGTTGTCCATCATGAAGGTGGCCAGCCGCTTCCCATAGTAGTCGATGGCCACATCGTGCACCACATCTTCATGCCCCGATTCTAGGGTTTGAGTCCATGTTTGCCCTCTATCCCACCAGCTCCGTTCGTCGTCTCTCATGATCAGACTTGACCCTAAAACAAAACAAACGTAGCTCCTCCCTGTTCGACGTCTCTCGTGATCAAACTCGACACTAAAAGAAAACAAACACAGCTCCATCCTGTTTGTTGTCTCTCACGATCAAACTCGACACAAAGAAAACAAACAGATGGCAGGGGAGACAAAAAAAACGCTAAGTCCCCTCTACTCATGACTGCATGGATGAATGTAGTGATAGATGGATGGATTTTGGGTTTTCCATCAATACATCCATCCATTCATTTGTTTTTCCATTTTTTGGCCATTTTAATTTCATCCATTCATCCAAAATAAATCTTTAAATGAGTTTCATTGTCAGTTCATCCAATAGCTGCCAGCTCAGCGTTTGCTCATTCGTTCAAACGTTTGCTCATTCGTTCCTATGTTCATCCAATAGTTGCCAGCAAGGCGATTGTTGTATCATTCGTTCATACGTTCATCAAGTGCACAAAAGTTATGTTTGATACGTTCATCCAATAGGCCAACAAGACATTTGTGTATCATTTGTTGAGATAATACAGTTGTTTTGTTTCACTAACCTTAACTAGCAGTCAATTAGTTTTACTGTTAATCTGCTAGGTCAGTGAAATAATAGTTAAATACTTTTACTACTTATTATCCTCATACTTAACACTGCGACCTAACAACCCTAAATTCGAGCACATTCATCTTAATTCATCTTAATTCATCCTAGTTCACTCATCCTAATTCATCCTAGTTCATTCATCCTAATTCATCATAGTTCACTCATCCTAAATCATCCTAATTATTCATTCATCCATTCATTGCTTAGTGTCCGCGAGCAATGATATGTTGACACGTCGTCGTTTGCAATCACATCCTGCATCTGTTTCATCCATTTATGTTTGCATCGTCCACGTAGACACTCATTGGGCAACCGGCAATCGCCACGTGCAGTCGTGAATACTGGCAATCATACATTCCCATGCCCACGTCATTCTATTGCAATTTTGGCCATGACTCCTAGTCGTATCTACCATCTTCCTCTATCTGGTCAAACGTGTTTGACCGCAGATCCTGACGTGGCGGAGGTACAAGGTGGCATATACAACTTCTGGTGGTCACAATTGGCAACCAGGACTTACCCCCTTGCATTTTGTAGACATATATGCTACGACTAGGCAAATGTGGCAGATGTTAAAGCCGGGATCTGTTGTAATGTATGGGCACATTTCCTGGTGGTCAATAGATGCCCAAGAGATCAATAACGGTACTTGTGATTTTTTCACAGAAGCCATAGCTCGTTGGCAACAAGCACAAAGTCAAGGCGGCGCAAACTTTACCTTGACAACACGTATGAACTCTCTCTGAACTTCAGGGAACGTGTGGGAACAGTGTCTATAAGTTAAGACCACCATTATTGACTCATTGGATAACCTATTGGGTCTGTAGATGAAAATCGGTGCGCCTGGATGAAAACTAGATAATTATAGATGAAATTGACCAATAAATGAAATATTGCATCAATGGATGAAAAATTGCGGTAATGGATGAAATTGTGGTAGCGGATGAATTATAGCACCAGCGGATGAAAATTTGCAATGATCGATGAAAATTACGTCTGAAATCATGTTAGTGGATGAAATATTACACCAATGGATGAAAAATTGTGGCAGCGGATGAAATCAGGTCAGCAGATGCATTAATCGCGCTTGTGGATGAACATTTTGTATTTTTGGATGAAAATATTGTCAACGGATGAAAAATCGACTGCACATGGATTAGTCTTCGGTCCTTTGGGGACATGTTTGAGGGACTATTTGGGGTCCTTTGAGGCCAATATTTTGCAAACTTGTGGAGCATTTTAGGGGCTGTTTGGAGGACTGTTTGATGTCATTGGAAGCCAATATTTGGCAAGCTTGTGGAGCATTAAGCGAGCTGTTTGGAGAACTACTTGACGTCTTTAATTTTTCATTAAAAATAATATATGTTAATTATATTATTATTTGACATGTCTGATTGTAGGAATGGGAGAGCAAAATGTTGCTTTCGATTTTGATAATAATGCTATAGCTTTTCAACGTGAGAAAAAATGTTAAAAAAAATTAAAAATGGCGGTTCTCGGTTAGGAGCTGTACACGGTGAAAGTGCGGCTTGTTTCAATGGAACTCAAATTCCTTAAGATAAGAGTCAAACACCATGATTCAACTCAAAACTTTCCATCACCAGATGGAGACATGGAAAAACAAGATATGTTAGACACGTGCCATTTCCACAAAAACAATGCACCCGAATGGTTTACTATGTATGAGAGTACACTACAAGGAAACTGGCTTTTTTTTACACCCTTTCTTACACCTGCAGGTGTAAGAAAAACCACCTGCTCACACGCCCCTGGGTATCAGGTAAACCGTGTCGATTCCGCCACCCTGTCGAAAAAGGCAATGGTGTTGAAAAAGCCATCTTACACCCATCTACACCTGGATGTGGCGCCCGGCCTATGTGGCCTTTCTGACATGGTTTTTTTCACACCCGTTTTGACTCACTTTTCTTATATCCGTTTTGACTGGATTTTTTGACAGCTTATCTTACACCCTGCTTGACAATGTGACGAAATTCAAAGTTCAAAATTCAAAATTTAAATTTTGGCGGCTCAAAAATTCAAAATTTGATAATTGACCCTGCCCCATCCGAGGTCAACGGTTGACCGCACACCATCCCACACATTACTAAACAATACACACTTGAACCTAAGACCTCCTCATTAGCCCACCTTTTTTCATTTCATGTACAGCGGTGATGTGGCTACAAACTGGTGGGGTAGAGTGCATAGGTGACGAACCAGTTGTTTTCCACGGCTACAGCTATGCACCATATTGTCACAATATGGCGACCATATATGACAAATAAGACATTTCAAGGGCGACACATGTTCAAAGCAGGGCAAATAAACCTGGCTCAAAGGGCCTTTATATTGCATCAAAGTGGCTACCATAAAAAGGTAGTCTTATATCGCAAGCGACGGCCACCCCCTCCAGTCCTAAAATGCTTGGCGAACGGACGGCCCAGGGCGCAGCACGTGGCGAGATTCCCCACGGCTGCCACGCCAACAGGCGCCGGCCGTTGGATGGCGGGTGCCATAGGATCCAGTTCCCAGGCGCCAAGGGGTGGTTCCCTTGGTGCTTTATCCGCCAGGGAACGCACGCTTTCTGGGTTTTTTTTTTTTTTTTTTTTTTTTTTTTTTTTTTTTTTCGTTTTTTCCACTGTTTTTTTACAAGGACGTGTCGTAGCCCACAAAGTTCGAGACTCGAGTGCTTTCTGGGCTTTATTTCGCCTAAAAAATATGGGCTGCTCCTCATTATAGCATCACTAAGTCATTATATACTAACCAACACACCTATTACACATACATGCACAACATAAATGGTTTGATTGTATATAAACATAACAAACTTTGAAATATAAAGAGTGTGATACGTCTAGTCATAATTATATATACCGTCACAATCATGCAACATGATTTCTCACACATTCGAGATACTTCACGAGGCCCATGACACCTCTACAATACTGTCCGGAAGGTGCTAGACTAGGCATGTTCTTTGCCCCCTCTCCCCTATCTCTTGCCCAGCACAAATATGAGCTAAATCATCCATACTTGTCATCTGTCATTCTCACATATCTACGTATAGTGACAGTGTGACTTACTCCACACTGCTGTGAAACAAGTCTTGGTCAACACGCATAGTCATACAGTTGACCTAAGTCTCTTTATCCACGTGTCCTACCAATGTGGCATAATCCACACTAGTGTAAAATTAGCCCAGTAACCTTTCTCACACCATGTCTAGTCAGCATGCTACCTCTGAGTCTCTTAATCGACGTGTCCAACCGATGTGGCATAATCCACACTAGTGTAGATAAGCCCAGTAACATTTCTCACACTATGTCTAGTCAGCATACCAAATCATATAGTTGACCCCCATTGTGTGGATTAACTTACACTATATGACTCATTCTCACATTGGTGTGAGATAAGTCTTGTATACTGATCGACATCTTCTCGATCAATGACCATTGACCACAAAAGGTGTGAGCTTGGTGTAGACTAGTCTACACCAAAGCGGATTTTCTTACACTGGCTCAATCTACACCAATGAGATTTTACAGGGGTGTAAGATTATGTGTAAGAAAAGCCAGGTGTGAACTACTCGTGATGTTAAAAAAAACTAGGATCTCTTGTAGTGGTATGAAAATGAAACAACAAACAATTGGATGTTGAAGAGGGATGATTATTACATTTCCCGTCTGAGTGTGTAGATGAATAATATCGATGTATGTGTCGATAGCAGAGAAATAAAGTTGCCCCTGTACAGTAAGAAAAAAGTTCAAATGCAAAAGATATCATTGGAGCCCTACAAGAACACTAAACATCCATTTACTCATCGGGCTTCCTTCGTCCCGAAGAAAGCGTAAATTATGGTGTCTCTTGACCCAAAAAGGCTACTACTCTCCAATGGAAGGTGGACACATTTGTTACACAAATCAATTGCAAAGTGGGCATTCCTGGGACAATGGTTCGAACCTCGACGGGAGAGATATCATGGGAAAGGTCTCCGGTTCAAATATGATCGTAGGCTCTCTGGGGAAAAAAAATAAAAATGATTAGATATGGGATTGCACTTGGACTTAGATGACACTGGACACTTGGGCCTGTACATAGGAGATGCACTTGGATACATGAATAGAAGATTGCACTTGGGCTTAGATTTCAATTCTTCACACATGGGCCAACGGCACAGGCTACACTAGAGGTCGCACTTGGGCCTCGACATAGGAGACCCACTTGTATACATAAGAAATTGCACTTGGACTTCAATTTCAATTCTTAACACATGGGCCAATGCCACAGGCTACCTTAGGCCTAGATCTCCCAAACAAGAGGGTCTCTAGATACATAGGGGATTGCACTTGGACTTAGATGACACTGGACACTTGGGCCACGGCACAGGCTACCCTAGCGAGACGTTTTTTTTTTTTTTTGTTTTGTTTGTAGATTTGAGATGTCCCAAACTGCGAGGCCCCAGCCCTGGTGCTTGGTACCATTGGAAAGCCCTCGATGAGGAGGGGTGCAAGGGCTTGGTCTCATGATTTTTGGATCTGCGGTGTGGGAGATGTGGAATTTCAAGTACTTTGGGTCGCTGGAAATTCCTGAAAAAGAGCAAAGTGGGAATTCCTGGGACAATGTTGGAGCCTCAAGAGGAGAGATATCAAGGGAAAGGTCTCCGGTTCAAATTTGGTCGAAGGCTCTGTGGGAAAAAAATGCATTTGGACTTAGATGACATTGGATCCTTGGGCCAACGCAGAGGCTACCCTAGAAGGTCGCATTTGGGCCTCGACATAGGAGACGCACTTGCATACATAGGAGATTGCACTTGGGCTTAGATGACACTTGACACTTGGGCCAACGACATAGGCTACCCTAGAGGTCGCACTTGTGCCTCGACATAGGAGACGCACTGGGTCTTAGATACATAGGAGATCCTGCACGACAGTGGACACTTGGGCCAACGGTACAAGCTACCCTAGTATACTTTACAATAGAGCCCAACCTGATCAAGGCAATAAAGTTATCCATTAAGTTGAGGGGATGCGGGGTGAGTTTGTCCAGTTTGGCCAAACCATAGGATGAACGTCCATGAATATCCAAAGAGCGGGCCCACAAAGTACAAGGAAAAAAAATGGAAGGTGAAACTCAAAATAGCCAGAAAAACAGCAGAGACGCATTCGGTCCCGTGTTCCTCCGCGCTCGCCGTTTGGCCCTTTGCAGCCGTGCCCCCACACCCAAGCATGGGACATGTGGACGAGCTTGATGCGGGCCCACAAGGGCCCACGTTGCCATCATGTTGACCCAAGTTCCTACCTCGCACATGACCATGCTACTTGTAGGCTGGCCTATCCCACTTTCTTTTGTTCGTGAAGAGTTTACTCGACTTAACGGATAGGCTCAAACTGCCCACCAGAGCGGTTTTGTGGGATGGATCAGAGGGTCAAATAGGGTGGGACTTAACAGATTATTTTAATATACCCAACATATTACAACGACATAAAGAAACCAGATGGTTCTCACTCATCAATGCTGGCACTTACCAAGGTAAACCCCCAGACCATACAGTATCATCCTGGCTATTATCCTGTATTTGCCAACCCCATGCTACATGCACATGTCCCGCTAGGCTCTGCCCGGACATCCTCTTAGTTCAGGGACTTCCCACGAAACGCCCTTCCACCTTCTACTCCTACTGTCGCGGCCCTTTGCCTTGAGGGCAGGGGGTCGGGACACAAAAAGGGCTGCCCCTGTGGTGGGGACAGGGGCAACAATAGGTACGGGGGTTGAAGCACCCTTGAGTGCCCAAGGCACTCAAGGAGGCGGAGGCGCTCACTAGGTGGAGCCCCGCACACCGGGTTGCGGTGGGGGTGGTTCCATGAGGGGTGGTGGTAGCTTAGTGGGTCTTAGTGGGGGTGGCATAGGACTCATCATGGGGCGGAGACCTTGTGGTGGGAGTTGTGGGGAGTCTTGGGACTCATCACGGTCCAATGGGGCCGTGGTGGGTGGACTAAGACTCACCGCGACTCATCACCGGGAACGGAGGGTCTTCGTGGTGGTTTGCCATAAAATAATTGGGTTGTTTGTGAAACCCCCGCGGACAGTCACAGAAGTATATATAGGGAGTAGTAACCCCGAGAACGGTGCAAGCCCGTTGGTGACCAAAAACTAGTGAGTAAGCGTGCGAGCCGGAAATCGACCAAGGTGTGGGGAGCTGTTCCGGACTGCCAACAACCAAAGGGAATTTCCACTAGGCCCAAAATGAGCGAGGGTCTTGTGAAGGAGTAAAGGGGGACCGTTATGTCCCGGTGAGTAGCCGAAGCTCCGAGTTGGCTCGGCGGCCAGTTTGGGAGTTAGGCGCGCGCATCAAAGTGAGTAACTATGAATTGAAGGGGAGCTTACCGAAGTGAGGTGCGCGACACCTAACCCACCACTAATCATACACTTCATCAAATTTACGTACTGCCACGGCCACTTTTCACACACCTCCGTCCTCGAAAAGCACCAGAAATACGCTCTGCTTATCTTTGCTATTTGCCGACGAAGGTGGGCCACGGGCCCACTCTCCGTCATCTCCGCAGGCACCAGAGGGGGCATACACAACGACAGTATCTCAACACTTCAAGATAATCTTAAATCCCCACCATCTCCATCCATACATGCTTTAAAGACATCCACCTTACGACACTTCACTCTCTCACAACCATCATAACCAATAAGCAGAAACTCAAATCCACCCCATTTTTTGTACCCTAGGGTACGCCTGGGTACCCTCGAGTACCCTGGTACCCAGAGGTACCTCATACCCCCGGTTACTTGGTGTCCCCTGGACACCTGTCATATTTATATAGGGCCCATCCTCGAAAGGGGGCAGTAGCCGCAAGGCGAAGTGGCTCTTAGGCCAGAGTCTTCTCTCTCTCTATTTTAATATACCGCCAAATTTTCGCAAGCCACGTCGTATTATGGCTCCCTAGTCCCCCACATGCCCCCCTCCTAAGGCCGAGTGGTGGCCCCACGCCCTACCTTGGTCTAGCTCACCAAAATTTTGGCTTGGCCAATGCCCTCAAACATTTGGGGGCCCACCCTTTCGTGCTGCTGGCGGCCGGCAAGGCAGAAAATGAGTATTAGTTGCTTCCGTCATCATAAGGTGCCAAAACCCCATTCTACACCCATAGAGAGAAAAATGCTTCGTTGTATATATACCCTCGGAGGCGTAAGCCATGGCCAAACAATATTCAATGACATGTATTATCACTTTAGAAATGCTCACTTAGTTTGTGTTGGACTTTGGTGAGCAAAGTATAATTTAACCTCCTCATCTCATAATCTTAGATTCCAAGTTTGGCGGTTTGGGTGGGTCATTTCCACTAACTTGACAAACACGTAATGCGTGCACCGCGAGCCTGGCCGACCCAAAAAAAGGCAAAGAGTCAATGCAGGTGACATCGTCAAAGCCGGAATTGTACAAATGTCATTTTGAACAATGAGGCCCTAGTGAACGCCTAATTCCGGAGATTGAAGATGCAAAAAGAATGTTCAACAATATGACTGAACAAAATGTGGTGGCATGGAGCATGATGATCGCATGATATGCATGCACAAGATTTCACAAGTTCATCGAAGTGAATCATAAAGTTTGTAGATGTAGTTAAAATTTGTAAACGTAAACGATACATGTGAAGAGACAACTATTCATCCACGGTTGTGAATGCTCCATATCAGCTATTAGTAGCTATCAAATCAGCTATTAGTAGATATCAAATGACATAAAGCCCGTGTGGGAATACCAAGTAATCAAGTATACAAGTGATGAGGCAAGCGAGCTTTCACGACAACTTGTAATGGAACACCTTTGCGCGACGCGAGCCCAAAGACCTCGCTCATGTCCAAGTCTTGGGGATGCTGGCCTTCTGGAAGCTCGAATGTAAAGCTTTGGAGCAGTTGCGCCAGACCCTTTTGAACCGTAATCAGACCCAAAGGCAAACCTGGGCAACCTCGTCGTCCTGATCCAAATGGCAAGAGCTCAAAATCTTGGCCTTTCACATCCATATTACTGTTGTCAAACCTCTCCGGAATGAATTCATGAGGCTTCTGCCAAGCAGATGCGCTGTGATGAATAGCCCATACATTTACTATCGCCAGTGTCTTCGCAGGAATATGGTAGCCTGCTATTTGGCAAGCTTTAATGCTCTCATGCAGTATGAAAGGAATTGGAGGGTTGATGCGTAGGGTCTCCTTCACAACTGCCTGAAGGTAAGGGAGCCGAGGAATGTCGGCTTCATCCACCAACATATCACACCCAATCACGTCATCCAACTCTTTTTGAACTTTTCTCATTGCATTGGGATGTTGCAAGAGATGTGTGAGCGCCCATTCTATGGTTGTTGCTGATGTGTCAGAGCCCCCCGAAATAATATCCTGCATCAAGAATTGACATGATGATACAAATTATCTCGAACATTTCTAACCAGTCTACATGTGCATTTAAAAATTGATCACAAACTCTCTGAGTCATGTAAAGACCTGTTGACTTTGTGGCTTTAATGTTAGCATCTAGGGCTTCCACATAGGAATTCCCTTGGAGATTATGTACATGTCTTTTTCACGAGCGTGATAATTGCAGATTGTAGAAGCCCCCATGCTTGTGGACATGACCCATTTGTGGTGCACACATGTACTAATGAGTAAATAAGATAAAATACAATTTTGGTCATGATTTTTAAACTATATCCATTTCAAATTATGAGAATCTATATTTGAATATCTCGAACCTAGATGGTCTATCATGTTGGATATTTAAGTTTTCATAACAGTTCTACAAATTATTTCCCTTTCTACGTACCGCCACAGTTTTTGGAATGTGTCAAATCATTATTAGGCTAGGTGCAACATAATAGGCCAACAATTGATAAACTTACCCAAAGAAGAATGACTAACCATCTTACCCTTGCTTGGTTAGAATAGAAGGTACTCAAAGGAAATACAAAAATTTAAAAGAACCTAAAGAGCAATATCGCTTGTGGTCTCCAAATTTATACAGCCTTGTCCTACTGAGGCTAGAAGCATATAGGCGGCATACGGAGCACGCTCAAACGTCCACTATTAATTATCCATTTTTAATCATATTATCCAATAAAAAACTTAAATTTTGTAGGATGAAAGAGGTAGAGTGGGTAGAGCTTGATGTTCTCTATTTGGAGGTTGTGGAGTCCAATATTTCCAGTTGGTGGGATGGGTTGGTGACCAAGTGACTAGGATTACCTGCCAAAATACATCTCGTAGCTAGCACTACGTAGTACGTAGCCTTGGTGGATATTGTACATAACCAAGTTACAACTGGTTTTTATCCAAATTTGCATCCAAATTTGGTACCGGATAAATATTGAAATAGTTGTATGTTGTCACTTTAGTAGCTCGCTTGCGTAAACGCAATTAATTTTGATGCAATGGCAAATCGCGTCAAACACTAGGTTATGGAATTCTGCCATAGTGAAGGAGAGGTGTAAGATATCCATACATGGTATTTATCAATTATGATCCTTGTCCTTGGCGCTCTGCCATCGTGACAGACAATTCAAATCCAAAAAAATCATCAAAAGATGATATGTGATTTGTGATTGATAGATTAAAAGGGTTTTGAAACCTGTCGAGAGCTAGAGGGAGTAAATTCTTGTCACTTTCGAGTGTTTGGCATGTCCTTAATTTCATCTAATGGTGGGTCATATCTATCTATGTTTGCTCATTTGGGTATTATGTGATCCATCCTATCTACATTGGTAAATCTATTCACTTCGTCACGAGGTCACATCATGAGGTATATGGTTGTTATATGCTTGAGAATTACATGTGCATTTTCTTGATGATCTAGGTTTGTAATCAAAAGGCCGAATGATAATAGCCAACCTTTAAATAATTTTGAGAAAATTGCAACACATGAACTCACCATCTGGACAACTTACATTCAAAGAAAAGATATGAATACATGTGGAGGAGATATATATACTTACAATCATGAGTCCTTTCATAGAAAAGTCGTCAAGCTTGTATCCGACGCCCTCCTCTCCAGCAAGAGATAACAATACATCTACAATGTCTTTTTGGGTGTTTGAATTTTGTCTTCCCTCTTTCCGATGATCCAGGATCATCATATTACAGAAGCGATCCATGCTTGCAGCAACTTTTTTCATGCGGGCTTCATAGCCTTGCACGTCGAAAGGCTTTATAAATGGAATGTAATCACCAAGGTTGAAAGCACCAGAGACGTCAAAAAGTTCTATAATTAGGCTCCTAAACTCTTGACCTTCCTCGTTAGTCATCTCTACTCCAAACCATTTTTTCCCAAGCACTATGCGAGTGATGATATTCATTGTCATATCGCTCAATCTTCTTTGCATATCCACATAATCTGAATTCTGCATGGACCCCTAGACCAGTCAGTTCATGACTAATACATGTATTTACCTCAAATGCACCTCAAATGCACTAGCCAATATTCCTCGGTGATAGAATTTAATCTTCAATCTGTAGAACTTTGGGCTACATGAAGATAAGTTGGATTGTGGACCCTTCAGTAACTCTCAAACACACGAATCTCTCTTCTCTATACTTCTATTTTTTGTGGGTAGCTATCATTTAACCTCAAGAGTTTTTTCATACAACAATAAGGTGGCCCTCATATGGCCCAAGTACTATAGTTCAAGCTTAGATACAATAAGATAGATTATCTAGACTTAAAACATTAATTACGGGTATATACGCAAGTAATGTATCTAATTATATACTCCATAGCTGAGACCATAGAAACTGATCAGATAAGAGTTAGTTGTGATTTAAACTAGTTAAATGCTACAACAATGATCAAATTTCAAGTTCTAACCTGGGATTCCTTGAAAATGCCCTGCACCAAAGAGGATACCTCCTCATCCCGGATGTTCTTGAATGTCTGGATTCTCTTGGTAGTGAAGAGCTCCAACATACACAATTTGCGCAAACGTCGCCAGTGTTCCCCATAAGGGGCCCAACCCATGTCTTTTCTTTTATAAAAAATAATGTCTCCACCAGCTAGCTCAGGTCGAGAGGCAAAGATCTGGTCGTGGGTTTTGAGAACCGCTTGTGCCATCGCGGGAGAAGAAATCACGAGTACGGACCTCAATCCAAATTTCACTTGCATGATATCTCCATATTTAAGAGCTAATTTGGAGAGTGCCACATGGGGAGTGTTACCCAGAAAAGGGAGGTCTCCTAATATAGGCCAGCTTGGAAATGGCCCTGGAATCTTATTTATATTTCGATCACGAAAGAGCTTAAAGATCTGATCGAGAACAAGTGCAACTACTGCTACGAGCAGAACCTTTGGAAATAATTGAAGACCAAGCATACTAGAGACCAAATCCATTTTAAGTGTCTCCGGCCAATTATACAGTTTGGTATGATCACAACTATTTCAAGATCTATCTATTTTACATTCGAGCTGCATAACTTGGATTCCCACATGAAAAGACTAGAACTATCAAAGAGATCATTAATGCTACAGAATGAGATCTCTCAGCTAGCTCTCTCATTATATAGAAGAGATTATGCCATGGTGACCGTGAATACAGTGGGGTCTGGTGTTCGAATCTATTTGGTTTTGTCTGCCAACCTCACCTACTCAAGTTTCTTTCTAAAAGAAACAACTTCACAAACATTCACTATAAATGCATTGATGTTGCTCTTTTGTCTTATCTAAAGAGGTCTAAATTCGTTGTAAACAATGAAGAACAATGGACGGCTAGCCTCGGATGTCAAACAACTTGGACTCGTTTAATTGGATCTCAAGGATGACCTCTTCAACTCAACTTAAATAACTTACAAATATGAGATTATTTAGAGATAACATTATTTTTTGGTTGGAAAAAATAAACTACATCATAATGGTAAATTTTATGCTAGGACATATTCCTTCAAGATGCACCATGAATAGACAACCAAGTTCTAGCCAATGGTAATGGACACATACCATCTCGGAATGTGGTTGTGGGTTCAATCCACCAACTAGGGTGCCACTTAATCCCGCCGGAAGGCAATAGACCTTTGGAGTCTAGAGATATTATGGATGAGTCAATCACCTTGGGCCCAAAGTGAAAGTTCATTTTCCGACGATGGTGATATTGAAGAACATAGGGGTTTGTTGGTGGTGGCCAATTCTTTTGGCAATGAAGAATAATGACTCACTGGGAGTTTTAGACTGATTTTGAAATGGATGTTATAGGTGAAGAAGCTCTTGAGAGCTTCATTAAAAGTCAATGAAGGGAAAAAAAGAAAAACCCTTACAAGCCCAAAGGCTGCCATAGGGTGAATGCAGCCTACAATGTCCATTTTTTTGCTGTCACAAACTGTTTTTTTCCAGACATAGAATAGTGGTAAATCATCATACTCCTACATGACAATGCCATCAATAAAGAGGGACTAACATATAGAGGCTCATCTACATATACTTTCACACTTTTAAATCTCATTATCAAAAACCAGAATCTCTATATGCTATGGACTTTTAAAAAGTCCATAAGGAATTGTCACAGTCCATAAAAAGATACATTATGGATTTTTTTTTTAAATATAGGAGTTAGAAAAAAGTCAAGAAAATGGACTCTCTCAAACTTGCTTTGGAGAATGAGGAATCTGGAATGAAAACTATCATTCAAAATTATGACATTAAAAAAAATATGTACTAGTTTGAGCCTAAAAAATAGCTATTTTTATAAAGACCTTTATGACTAATTTTTTTTTATATAACATTTTTTTTTTTCATTAGACACATTCATTCACCATAAATGCACAGTTGAGTATGATCAAATTTCAAAACACATTTGTGAATTGATATTATCGTAATTTAAAAATCTTGGTTTTAACAGTCAATAATAGACGGTCAAGATTGTCGGTTGAAGCAAATCCGATGGTTGAGGATTCGCCACATCATCCTTTATGTACTCATGATCTACCGTTTTTGGTCCACTCTAGTTTGCAATCACCCCATAAAGGCTCCGACGCGAGAAGAACTTGTAGGATAACCCTTAGAACAATGACAAAGAACAGTGGGGGGAAAACATCCCATACTTATGCAAAAAAGACCACCAAGAAAAAGGTTTCCTATGTTGAGGCACAAGTGCGACCTCTAGGGTAGCCTCTGCCGTTGGCCCAAGGGTCCAATGTCATCTAAGCTCAAATGCATTTTTTGTCCACAGAGCCTACGACCAGATTTGAACCAGAGACCTTTTCCTTTATATCTCTCTTCTCGAGGCTCCAACCATTGTCCCAGGAATTCCCACTTTGCTATTTTTCGAGAATTTCCAGCAACCCAAAGTACTTGAAATTCCACATCTCCCCCACCACAGGTCCAAAAATCATGAGACCAAGCCCATGCACCCCTCCTCGTCGAGGGCTTTCCAATGGTACCAAGCACTAGGGCTGGGGCCTCGCGGTTGGGGACATCTCAAATCTACAAAACAAAACAAAACAAAACAAACGTCTCGCTTCATCTATTGATACTAGGGTAGCCTGTGCCGTTGGCCCAAGTATCAAGTGTCATCTAAGCCCAAGTTCAATCTCATATGAATGCAAGCACGTCTCCTATGTCGAAGCCCAAGTACGACCTCTAGGGTAGCCTCTGCCGTTGGCCCAAGGGTCCAATGTCATCTAAGTCCAATGCATTTTTTTCCACAGAGCCTACGACTAAATTTGAACCGGAGACCTTTCCCTTTATATCTCTCCACTCGAGGCTCCAGCCATTGGGGGCATGCTAGATTGTGAGCAACTCACGTAAGCAGAAAAAATTGTGAGCAGGATTCTGCTCATAGTTTTCGCTCTATTGCCGTAGACTTGTACCTGCTGGAAGCCCTATTACCGTGGGCTTCAAGCATAAAAAAATGAGCATTTTGTTTTAAGAGTGAGCCTGCGGGTTAGCAGCTTTGAAGATGTGTTTTCGGGCTTCCTTTAGCGGTCCTCGGTGAATTCGTCGTTTTCATTCATCCACTTTCTTTCTCATCTATCTTTTCTCATCGCACATTCATCCATCGTTCATCTACTCCTTTCATCCAACTCCTTTTCAAAACACACTCAAACATCAATCAACCACTCCACAACATGCAAGGCATGGAAACTGGTGCTTGTCTTTAAGCAAATGAGTCATTCCGAAAAGGCACTTCCACTCTATCTAATTTTGAGCCCAAAACTGATGCAGAACTGTCTATAAAGATACTAGCCCGGCTCTGCCCAAAACCACCTCTGTCGCGGACCACAGGAGGGGGAGATGAGAGGATACGAATGTGCCAAATTAAGGTGGCGTTGACGCCACCTTGATGCCACCTTAATATGGCTGGTCTTCTGGGCTGGAATTAAGCTCCAACAAGGGCTGGGAATCAACGAAATCTTAATGCCAAGCCTATTTTCCTCTACGAACATGGCTGCTCGCCAAGGCTTTTATTTAGTTTTTATTGTTTTATTGTTTTTGGGGTGAATTGTTATGTTCCAACAGGGGCTGGGAATTAAGGTGTGGTTGACGACACCTTAATCTGGCACATTCGGGGGACCAAAAAAAAAAAAACAGATTTTATTTTATATATATATTTCCCTTCCGAATGTGTCAGATTAAGGTGTCTTCAGCGACACCTTAATTCCCAGCCCCTGAAAATGTGAAGTCGAATTGGGATAGGGGCGGAGCGCTCCCTGAGTAATCTTTGCTGCTTCTTAGCTATACCCTTATCCATGACTATCTCTATAGGGTTCCGCCAAACTGTCAATATCCTTGTCTTTTTCAGCTTCTAGTTTATCCGTACCACTACTTTACCTAGTTCTCTACTTTTAGCCATGGCCGCCGCCATGGATTCTGATACCGAACTTGGTGTTCGAGGTGGTTCCGTCGCCTCTCCTCCTGCTTTAGCTACACCTCGCACCTTTCCTTCACTGCGATTCTTTTAAGCTATACCATGGTTCTTTTAGTGCGAGTTTCACCAACCTACAATTATCGCGGTGTGCTTTGTGATGTCTCCTACTCCAACTCGAGCTTCCCACAGGAGCGTCGGTTTCTACCCCCCTCAACAGCAACGCAGCAGACAGGCATACCAGCTATCTCATATCGGGACTGTATTAATCACTGGAGCGTCGCCCATGATTTCGAGTGCGCGCAAGAGTTAGCCATGGCCCCTGCTTCTGGCTTTTCTACTGTTGCGAGGACTTCTCCTCACTCCTTCCCTTGCTCTGTCAATGCCCTCTACTATAGTCTCACCGTGTTTCTTCTAAGCTTTATTTTGATGCTTTCGGAGCGATCTACAATGACCAAATCTCCTTCCACAGTGTCTGGGACCAATACCAACACCAACTGGTGTCCTATGCAGGTGCGAATGCCACTGAAGTACGCCCAAGCAGCCCATCAACGCAAGGACCCTCAAGCCACTGCCTCCTGGGAGCTTGGCATGCACCGGTCCCTCGCCCTTGGCCTTCTTTTTATGCTGAAGAAACCCGCTCGGTGCTCCAGGTGTTTGCTAGTCCATACCTGTAAAGGATGTTTTCTCATCATCGCACTTTGTCTTATCTCGCCCACTAACGCACTCATCATGCATCACAAACAAGCGCCTGCTACACCCACCCACCCTGTTCTCGATGGTGCAAGCAACAACACAGTACTTAGATGGCCCGGCCAGCCCGAGCTCTACGGTGCTGATGGAGGCCCATGGATAAACGAGTATGAGAAGTTTTATGTTGGGGATTGCCTAACTGCTGCTCTGCACAGGAGCATGTGCGGTGACTCTGGCACCCAAATCTGCACATCTAATCCCTACTTTGTGAGGGCCCAATTACGAACCAGGCACACCAAGAGGCCCCATGGCAAACATGATTTTCTTCTCTCAGGTTTGAGAGTGATGCTTGGAGCAAAACCTGAGCTGACAATACCCGTTGTGGGGAGTAGCAACACCAGCCAGTGGAGTGGTCTCTGGTGCAGGGTTGTTGCACAAGGTGGCAAATTTCTCAGCCAACTTCCCAAAGCACATTGGATTCAGATCACCATCAACTATGCAGGTCTGCCAGCCAGTGCCCAAAAACAGCTTCAGTACGAGTACGACAACATTCAAGAGGCCGGTGCAGTGATGGACAGGCTGGAGGCTTCGACAACCTATCATCAAATGCTAGACAAAAACTTGACTCAGTCCTGCAAGCATCAGCTTTATAAGAAACGCCATCAACATCATTCTGAAACTACTTTTGGGCAGCATGGCGATATTGTAGCAGATATTGAATCTTACATTGTCAGATTCTCTACCCCACCAGGTTCTTACACCCTCCCCCGTCTTTTCTATAATGTCCAGTTGAGTTACATGAGTGTGGAAGAAGAAATCCAAGAAAAGAACTTGGAAGATGAAAACAGAGAGAAAAAAATGGAAGATAAAGAGTATGAAGAAGTAGACCCAATAGTTGAGGTTGAGACTACAACCAGGACATCCCAACCTGTTGGACCTGGATCAAGTGGAGCACTTGGATCACAGGCCAACAATGGTGTCGGCTCAGGGGGATCAAGCGGGCAGCTTGGATCTGGCTCTGGGGGGACAGGGAGTGTGGGAAGTAGTGCAACTGTAGCTGGGAATACTGTAAGTACAAAGAGGCCAGTAGTAGGGAGTGCTCAGGGGCCAATACTTGGTGGGAGTTCCACCACTGCAGCAGCAAGTCCTCAAGGACCAACACCAATAGGAGGACCAGCACCTGTCAGAGGGCAGGGTGTAGGGCCACAGATGGCCGTACCTCAAACACGGGCAAAGCCACATTTTCCAATATATGTAGGAAAAGGGGATCCTGATGTACACATTAGCCAATTTGAGCATATGTGTATTGTGAACAATGAGAATGGCGATGATGCCAAGATGAGACTGTTTCCTTGTTCACTTATCAAGAAAGCAAGTGAATGGTATGCAAGATTTCCGGATAATCATTTCCTAACCTGGAATGGCCTTAGTACGGCATTCCGAAATAGGTTCAGGACAAGCAAAACTGAGGACAAAGTGTATGGAAGTTTACAACAGTTAAGGCAAAAGAAGCATGAAACTGTTGAAGAGTATATGGAAAAGATGGAATTAATGATGAAAAAGCTGGCTGTTGTACCAGCACCAGGGTTACAGAAGACTTGGTTTGTGAGTGGACTAAGATCAGAGTTGCAAAAGAAAGTGGATATGCTACCCCATAATACAGTGGAGGAGGCATTTGAAACAGCTAACAGAATTGAGCAATTGGGAATGCTCAGGAGAGAGAAAAGGGATGAGGACTCTGAGGAGGAGTCAGATGAGGAAGAAGAGCAAGAGCTCAAGAAGAAGAGTAAGAAGAAGGAAAAGTTGAAGAGGGATAACTATGAGAAAAGATTGGAACAGATCTTGAAGAAGTATGCCACAGAGGCTGCAACACATTGGAGGAAGGGTGTTTGGTGTGCAAAATGCCAAAATAAAGGCCATACCACAGCTATGCCACATGAAGGAGAAACACTGTACTATCTGTAAAATGGATAACCATTCTACTTAGAATTGTTATTACAACAGAGGGACAGCTGCAAGAGAACCTAGGCAAGTAAGGGTGCATCAAGTGCAGCCCCAGCCAAGAAGAAACAATGATCAGGACCACTATGGTAGGCCTGGTGGTTATAACAATGGTATGGAAGGGAGAGGTAATCCAAGAGGGGATTACCAAGGCAATCCCAGGGGCAACTATTAGGGTAATCCAAGGGGGAATTACCAGCCAGGGAATCATGATTATAGAAATAATCCCAGAGTAGATCAAGGGCGATGACCCAATGGTGAAGAACTGTGTTACTATTGTAATCAGGCAAGACATCGCAAGGCAGCCTGTTCATTCTGGATTAGACACCAGAATGAGATGAGAGCTCCTATGAATGAGGGCCCAGTGGTGGCAGCTCACATGGTTAGGCCATGTGTTGTACCAGAAGTAAGTACAATGATAGTAACTAGAAGCAAAGCTAAATTAATACCTCCAGTAGATGAGGAAGATGATGATAATGAAGATGGCAATGATGTGCCTGAAGACGATGAGGCTTGGAGAGATGAGAAGGAACTGCACAAGGAAGTGGCTGATACCATAAGGGAAATGCAGAAGAGTACTGATGATTCCTCTGATTCTGAAAGAGAAGATGAAGAAAGTGAAGATGAAATGAAGAAAGAAGCTGCACAAGTGCAGGGTAATGAAGGGACTTTGGCTGAAGTAATATGCCAGTCCAAAGCGGAGATTACCATTGGACAACTATTGGTTGTGGCACCTCATTGTAGGCACAAGCTGCATCAAGCAATCAATCAGATTGCCCATGCGACAGAGAACACAGGCATGAACAACAAGGTGACCAGTTATAATGTGAAGCCGGAAGGGCGAGAAACAGTCCTGGACTTTGATGATTCTATGCCAGTAATCCAATTGAGAATTGGAAGCACAGACCTGACTAATGTACTGATAGATGGAGGCTCGGGAGTGAATATCATGACAGACCAATTAAGGCAGAAGCTTGGTCTAAGTAACATGAAACCAGCCCCATTCACAGTAACAATGGCAGATCAAAGAAGTGCTCAGCCATTAGGCTTGATAAGAGGAGTTAAGATACAGATTCAAAAGATGATCTTTAAGATAATAGTGACTATATTGAAAATGGATGATGTCATGGAAGCTTACTCCTTATTGCTGGGTCGACCATGGCTGAAACAGGCCAAGGTATTCCATGACTGGAATTCCTAGTTACTAACTGTGCATGATGGGATGCACAAGATACAAATCACCACTAAGAAATCTAGTAGACTACCTGCTACGAGAAGACCTCGAGGAGTCAGAGAGTATGACTGGAGAAAAGGACTTGATGAGGAGTAGGAAGCTACCCTGTTCGCTTCACACCCAGAGTGGGAGCAGGTTGCAGAAATGCAACTAGAAGGCCTAAGTTGTTTAAAAGGTATCTGCTGTGGTGTAGTAACAGCAACATCAATTGAGGGTGAAACAAGCAGTTACCCACCACATTTCTATGAAGAAAGAGAGGGAGAAATGGAAATCCTAGAAGAACCAACCACTGTGAGTTTACAGGATGAAGTGGTGACTGGTTGGACAATCACAGCTGATGAGCAAGTGAGAGAAGTGAATGTGGGAACTGAGAAGGAACTGAGAATGGTGAAAGTAGTGGCTGACTTGGAGCCAAAATTCTTTGAGGAAGCTAAGAGTCTGTTCATCAAATACAAAGATGTATTTGCTTAGAGCTATGAGGTTCTGAAAGGGATACCACCTGAGATCTGTCAACATAAGATTGAACTAGAACCAGGGTCAGTACCAATCAAACAGACAAGGTATAGAATGAATCCCAACTATGCACAAAAGGTTGGGGAAGAGATCAAGAAGTTGGCTGAGGCTAAGTTCATATACCCAATAGAGTATACAACTTGGTTGTCACCCATTGTGATAGTTCCCAAGAAGAATGGTAAACTGAGAGTTTGTGTGAACTATAAGAAGTTGAATGCTTGTACAAAGAAAGATCCCTTCCCTTTGCCATTCACAGAAGCGGTACTGGACCACTGTGGCAGGCATGAGATGTACTCATTCATGGATGGCTTCAGTGGGTATAACCAAGTGCAAGTGGCAGAAGAAAGACCAGGAAAGACAATCTTTCATCACAGACTGGGGTGCTTATGCATACAAGTCATGTCTTTTGGACTTTGTAAATGCACCAGCAACTTTTTCAGAGAGTGATAAGTGAATCTTTCATGAGTATCTGGATGAATTTCATGCAGGTGGTTTAGATGACTTTAGAGTGTATAGTTCTAAGAATGAGCACTTTGCATAAATTGAGTTGTGTTTTGGGCAAATGCAGGATGAGAGAGGTCTGGGCTGAATCCAGAGAAGTGTACTTTCTGTGTGAACTCAGGGGTACTTTGGGACACATTGTGTGAAAGAGGGGACTGCTTTGGATCCAGAAAGATAGAGGCTATTAAAGCCTCTCCACCACCAGGAAATGTTCAGAGTCTAAGGAGATTCCTTGGACAAACCAGTTATTACAGAAGATTTGTTAGTTGCACAGATAGCAGCACCATTGAGCAAGCTTCTGAAGAAAGATGTAGTGTTTGCATGGACAGCTGAATGTCAACAGGCTTTTGAGAACTTAACATTGTCAGTAACAACTACACACTGTGCTGATTAACCCTCACTCGCATGTAGTATTTCATGTTCACTGTGATGCCTTAGGAGAAGCATTGGGAGCAGTGTTAGCCCAAAATGTTACAGGAAACATAAATTCACCTGTGTACTATGCTAGCAGGTTGATGAACAGTGCTGAAAGGAACTATGGCACAACTAAAAGAGAACCATTGGCAATGATTTATGCAATCAAGAAATTCAGGCATTACTTATTGGGAATGAAGTTTATGTTTTATGTGGATCATCATGCTCTGATTTATCTGGTGAACAAGCCTTTGATAAGTGGCAGGATAGCAAGCTGGTTAATAATCTTGCACGAGTTTGAGTTCGAAGTTGTTTACAAGCCTGGCCGTTTGCATCTTGTGGCAGATCACTTGTCACGCCTATATCAACAGGAGAGCCCGCCACGGGAGTAGACGACCAACTACCTGATGCGAGTTTATTTGCAGTGGAGGTGCAGGGAAGTATAGAGGATTGGTTAGATTGGCAGTGGCCAATCAAATACTACCTTACTCATGGTCAGTGCCCACCTAGTTATGGGAAGGAGCAGAGGAAGAGAATAGTTATCAAGGCTTTACCTTACACTATGATAGGGGGCAGAATGTATAAGCTAGGACCTGATGGAGTTCTTAAATGATGCTTGTACCACCATGAAGTAAATAAAGTTTTGGAGGAAGTTCATAAAGGAGTGGCTGGAGGTCATTTTGGAGAAGAGACTACCAATAGAAAGATACTACTTGCAGGTTACTAGTGGCCTACTTTGTTCAAGGATGTACACAAATATTGCAAGAGTTGTGATGAGTGTTAGAGGCTAGGACCATTGCAGAGATCTAGGAAGATGGCTTTGCATCCTACGATGCTTACTGAACCATTTCAGAAATGGGGACTAGACTTTGTTGGACCAATTAACCCACCAGCCAAAATACACAGAAACAAGTATATAATCACAGCCACTGATTATACTACAAAGTGGGTGGAAGCTAAAGCTCTGAGGGACAACACATCTAAGTCCACAGCAAGGTTCCTGTATGAGAACATACTTACAAGATTTGGCTATCCCTTGGAATTTATCAGTGACCAGGGAAGTCACTTCATCAATGAGACCATAGAACTATTGATTAAAGAGTTAATGATTGTGCATATGAAGAGTACAACCTATTACCCACAGGGTAATGGACAGGCAGAGACCACCAACAAAATACTATGTACTATCTTGGCTAAGATAGTCAATGCAAACAGAACAGATTGGGATACAAAGCTGCTGACAGCTTTGTGGTCATACATGACTTCATATAAAGTCACCACTAAGTATACACCATTCCAATTAGTTTATGGTATGGAAGTTTTACTTCTAGTGGAATTATTGTTACCTACCATGAGAACTGAATGGGGAAGGAGAATGGAATTGGAAGATTCAATTAAAGTCAGGAAACATGAATTATATCATGTGGAGGAAGTACGTGCTGATGCAGCAGATAACATGACCAGAATTCAAATGAAGAGGAAGGATCAGTTTGATGAAGGTAAATTAAAGACTTTTAAGACGGGTGATTTGGTACTATGGATGCAGAAGAAGGGTAAGATTAAAGCTTCTAAGCTTAAGTCACCTTAGAAAGGACCTTATGTCATACATAAGATGTATGATAACAACACAACCATGTTACAAACCATTAACAATGAGATGCTTGGAAGAGTCAATGCCAATAAGTTGAAAGGATATAGTGGTATACATGATAAACCATTACAACATGATTTGCATCTTGAAACACAGATGCAGACACAAACTACATCAGTAACACCAACAGAATATGGAGCACTTGTTATAAAGCCGAGTGTGTATGGCCAGGGTGGAAAGTACAGGTGTTCACATAGCTATCACAGCCCACCACAGTGTGACACAACCTATCACAGCTCGTCACAGTCTGACACGGCCTGTCACAGTCTGACACGGCCTGTCACAGCCTAACACAGCCCACGCGGGTTGCACAGTCCATAGGGTCAGTGACAGGCGGATGCGGGTTAACGTCAGAAAATTGGCCGGCAAGTGAAAGGACAGCTTGGAAGTCAAACTCGGAGAATGTGCCACGAGGACAGGGGAAGACGGAGGCGTGTCTAAAAACGAACACGTGGCCACTAGGGTGAAGCACACCGCAGTGCATATATTGCAAAAGTGGGTATCATCATGCAAGAGGACAAACTGGGCTGTCAAAGTACCTACTCGGTACATCGGCCAAAACTATTTGTGGGCCCATTAATGCATTCAGGGCAAAGGTAACGGAACCCTTTACGAGTACAGAAAAGGGGGACTTTTGCCACATGTGCTGTCTTAGTGGACATTCCGGGTGGGAATGTCCACTGAGGGGGGTAAAATTAAAAAGTTACCCAAGGAGGCAACAGGCAATCAGGAGCGAGAATTTCATGCAGGTGGTTCCCTCCAAGAAACAAGAACAAGAAATTAGAAGAGTTATGAGCGGAAGAGTCGGGGTGGCTCCGAATAACCAGTACACAGTGGCGCAAGGACGGACGGGTTGAGAGTACATTCTCTCTCACTCGATACTTGCAAGCTCCACAGGCTTACATGCACTTACCCGTTCCTTTCTGTGCCAACCATACTTTTATGCTCTACGCCTTGCAAGCTTTCTTAGAGCTATTTCAAACAAGGCCATCTTGTTTGTCTGGAATGAAGAGAATTCGGGGAATGGAGGATGTCAGGGTGAAGAGCACCACGATTCTGCAGAAGCAGACAATTGCTACACCTCAGGCAGTGCAGCTGTTGAAGGAGTTGCGATTGGAAGGACTGCTACGCAAGGAATGGTCCTTGTATCATAGGGCGTTCATGATACAATTCATTCAGAACTTTGAACCTCAGATGGGAGTTACACAAGTGAGGGGAGTAGATATAGAGATTACTCCCCAATACTTGCAGCGATTGTTTGAATTGCCATCAGGCCGTGTAAATGTGGATGAGCACAGGGCAAGATTGCAGATAGGAAATTTGCTCCAAGAAGGGAGTTTCTTTAAGACTCAGGGATACACTTGCACCAAGGCCGAGTACCCAGGGTTAAAAGAAGCTGGTCAGGTTCTGAACGTTCTGTTTTGCATGAAACAGAACCAACAATACCTTAGCAGATCATTCACGGAGGAGATACTGAAAGCCTTGAGGGGGGAAGATGTGGCTTAGGCGGACTTAATGTACAATGGTTTGGTGGAAGAGATGAAGCGGTTACAAGGCACTGCTACTAAGTCTCCAATTGTTGTGTTTGGCCCAGTGATTGCGCAAATTATTCTTGATTCTTGCATACTTGATACGCGAGAACGTAAGGAGATGGGAGTGTTTGAGGCAGAAACCACTGCAACTGAGGAGCGGGGCTCTTCACATGGTGAAGGTGGATTGGAGGGGCGGCACCAATCCAAGAGACAAAAGAGGGACACGACTATAGTGGCAGATCCACTAGCTTCAAGGGAACCGCAAAATGATGATGTTTCCATAGCTCTTGTGCAAGATGAGGAACAGCAGCACAGAGGGCTGTTATTACTGGAAGCACGACCTTTGGAGAGGGAAGAAGAACTCACTTCGGTACCACAGCCATCACAGCCAGTTGACTCGGTTGTCTTCGAGGTCCTTCAGTTAGTACATGTTGTTGCACCAGAGCCTATTGCTCTGGAAGGAGAAGGGTTGGACATTCCCACTACAGAGCAGGTCGTGGCAGAAATTGAGAAGGGTGACCTTCTCTATGAAAACTCTGGCTTGGTTAGGGAACCAGTGGTACCTGAGGTGCAGAGTTTGTCCAAGGAAATCCCTGCTGTGCATGTGATACCCAAACCTGTGGCGGAGGTCTTGTGGGAACATGGTCTGAATGGTTGGTGAAACATCACACTGTGGAGGATCAGGGAGAACAACAGCAAGTTCACCATGAAGACCCACAGCAGGCCATGCTTATGAGTTCTATAAGCAGGACACTCAATTTGCTGGGTATTTATGTGAAATCCCATGTTCCATCTACACAATTGACAGCTTTAAGGGAGGAACTCAAGTAGGAGTTTGAGGCTAGAATTGCCACTGAGTGTGCAAACAAGGTAGATATGGAGGCCAATCTCAAGTTACAGAAAGAGTTGGAGGACACAAAGGCTGCCTTGCAGCTAGCAAAGGGGAATCTGATTGAAGCAGGTCTGGAGCAGAAGAAATTGCATACAGTACATAAGCAACAGCTATACCAGTTGCAAATGACGCATGAGGGCAAATTGCAGAAGGTGAAGGTGCTTCATACAGAGTTGGAGGCAGTTCATCAGAAAATGACCATCCAATGCGCCACGCTAACAACTGCTTTGCAGCAAACTGCAGCAAAAGTTTACAAACAAGCAGAGAGGTGTATGATAGTGGAGGCCGAGACAGTCGAGCAAGGGAAACTCATTGCTGAGTTGAAGACTACTATCCGTGGCAATGATGATACCTTCCAACAATTCAGTCGGATGGAGGCAGAGAAAGAAAGGTACATCCTGGAGTTGCAGCAAACTCTTACGGGCCAGAAGAATGAACTTTCTGTGGCTAACAAGGCTTGGAAGGAGGCCAATAATCTGGCTGCTGCCTATGCGGCCCTGGTTGAACCTCATGCGAAGCGCATGAAGGCTTTACAGCAGCAGTTGGATGTGTACAGACTTAAGGAGGAGCAGGCTCTCAGGGGTGCCACACAGGACTTGGTGGATAATCACCTTATGCAAGTGTGGTTAGCACAAGGGCTGGTAGAAGGAAAAGCACCAAGGAAGCTCACTCAGGGAGAGATGAATGATCTCAGACTACAGGTCCAGAACATTACCACAACTACTATAGACAATATCTATAGTAGAATAGTTGAGTTACAGGATAATGTAGAAGGGCTATAGACTCAAGTGGATGACCTGAGCTCGAACATTGACAACAGAGCTTTAGTTCCTGAAGAGCAGCTCATGGCTACTTATCTGCAGGCCAGGACTTTGATTTTCCAATCTTCTTCGCAGGAGGTGCAGGAGTTGCCAGTAGTAGGAGGGACAATGTCGGCAATATCACAGCCTCCACAGCAGGTGGCTGTGCAGGTGGCTGACCATGTTGATACCATGGCAAAGCCATAGCCTGAGGTTTGGGGGGATGCTGTTTTTAACCCACCTAGGACTCCTGCTGCACTGGAGTACAATTGGGCTATGATGATGCCCTTCAACCAAATTCCCATTGTGATGGATTTGGCTTGGAAGGAATTCAGTCCTCCACAGTCGTTGGCACATTATTACCAGATCATGCGCATTTGGTTGCCAGTGACAACTCGGAGTAAGGTTCTTCCAAACAATCGACCCATTAAAGATCAGCACTTTGCAAGGTACTGGTCTGAGGCAGGCACCATGCTGAAGGAATTAATTGCCTTCGAGGTTGTTCATGAGTACATCTACACCAAGGCTGTGGATTATACTATGCTGCTTGTTTCATGGCACGTTATCACATTGAGCAGCAGAAGATACAATCACGATTTTTGAGTTATTCCAGTGGGGATCATTGGGTCTTACCTTCAGTTCCACCCCATATGTATCTGTATGATGCCAAAGTCATGATGCAGAAGGATTCCCAGCTTTGTTCATGGTTTAATTTGGCTTGGAACAACTTGGCCAAAGAAAAATTGGGCCCTGATGATATTTTCTATAAGGGACATGAAGCCTGGAAATACTTACACTGTTCCAAAGTCATTGGCACACCTCTCACCTATACGGCCAAGGAGTTCAGGGAGTTCAGGGAGTTCACTCGTTTTGCTTGCAAACGCTTATAGCAAGTAGTACAATTTAAGCTTCCAGACATGGTGGGCCAACATTGTATGCCATGCAGGATTCCGGAGGAGCCACTTAAAGTTCGGCCACCGAGGCACCTCAGGGGGGAAGATGATTATGATACTACTGGTTCTACAGACGAACCTTTTGACATGGCGGAGGACTATGCACTCCAGATGGCAGAGAAGAAATGACAGGGATCTCCTATGCCTGAGAGGTTACCTCGTTATCAACCACATGAGGGTCAGACATTTCCATTTGGTGCTCAATCACCTCCATCAACCAGTGGCAGGGCTCGAACTCGCACACAGAGCCCTTCAAGAGACTCTCACCGACAAAAGGGTGCTCGCTCACAAAGGTTTGCTGATTCTAAACAGTAAACCGTGAGGACACGGCTTTTTGAGAGGGGGAGGGGTAATGTTAGAGTGTTGTCTGGGACTTAGACACTTTTATGGGCTCTGTGGGGCACCCTTAATTTTTGCGCAGCCTTACGGATGGTAGACTTAGACCAACAGAGGCCTTAGGGGTGACAGGCACAGGCTGTAGGGGTGGTAGACAGGCTTACACACTTGGTCATAGTCTTACACAGCCCGACACAGCCTTACACAGATTGTCGCAGTTAATCACAACCAGTCACAGTTCGACACAGCATGACACAGCCTTACACAGATTGTCGCAGTTAATCACAACCAGTCACAGTTCGACACAGCATGACACAGCCCGACACAGTTTTACACAGCCAGTCACAGCTCGACACAGCATGACACAGCCCAACACAGCTTTACACAACTAGTCACAGCTTGACACAGCATGATACAGCCCGACACAGCTTGGCACAGCCCGTCACAGCATACATAAGGAACGGTTATCATTAACAGAGAACGATTGTGTGGGAACGACATCTACAGAGGGAACGTGTTATTTCAAGGGTGACAGTTAGTTAGTTAGGTGGTTAGAATAGCGTGCGGGAAGATTAGGCGGAGCAGCAACAGGAAGGGGATCACTTCTTGGAGAGCACTACTTGGTCAGAGGGGGAGGAGATGAAGCGGAGAGCGGAAACGGAACCAGGGATGGAGGAAATGGCGAAGATGGGAAGATGACTTGATCGATGCTTAATTCATGCAAGCTGCAGAATCATACAGTAGGGCAGATTAGGGACACCATGGCATTGGCCTGATACTTATTCGATACAATCACACTGTGTAGAGAGACATGAGTGAAGCTGTGGAATGAATGGATGAGTGAATGGAACCTGGTAGTTACTGAAGCAATCTGATGCTTCAGTATACACAGTAAGGTAATTTGCTAACATGAAGGCAAGAAGAAATACAAATAGGAAGCACAACCATGATTCACTAGCTGTAGGTCATGACTGATTGTTCTGAGCGGGCCGAGTGCTTAGAGATATCCAACTCTTCTATCTTGGAGTTTCCACCTCGGATAGCGAATGGATGGGTGAGTAAAAGCCGCTCGACACTATGAAACACTCATACTACTCCGCTGCGGCGACATCCACCCAAACCCAGGCCCAAATACCATAACTAGCATCATCAACAAGCTCTCAAAGGATCCTAAAGACAGATATGCACTATATTTCCAAACAGACACTGTCTCCCTCGTGCCTGCATACCAACATCTTAGTGACCACTTCTCTCCCTTCCTCCCCAACCCTCCACCAATAACCGCAAACTCACACACCCAATTGCCACCTTTGGGCTCCCTGCGTGCGAACACCCATTTCTAGTCAGTGCCACCCATAAACTTAACACATACCCTACACAAAACATCTTCTATTCTCACTAATTCATTCACTCCAATACCCAATATGCAACGACTACTTTCGAACCCAACCAAACATACACATCTGTTCGCTACTACAACAATTGCATGATCTACCCCCACTATCTCACAGATATCTAGCACCCCCCACACCACCTACACAACCTCCACGAATCTCTTGACCTACTAAAAGCCGAGCCCGGAGAAGTTCATAGGATTCTCGGTGAACACTTGGCGCACACAACTACAACCATGCATGAGCTCGATACTATCACCAACAAATTCCCATTCCTCTCCAAAAAATATTCGCGCAATCCTCTACGCCATGATAGGCATCCCTGGATATCAACCCCGTCCCACCACACCTCCATCCACCATCCCACCCTGCATACCCAGCTCCACCAACGACCCACCTCCAACATTCCCTAGATCCAACAGCCCCCCACACACCTCCTCCTCCCAGCCAGCACACGCACGCAACATACTCACCTGGAATGTAGGATCACTTGCCACCAGCATCCAAAGCCTTCTCCATCTAACGGACTCTACACCCCCACATATCATTCTATTACAAGAAACTAAACTCAGCGCACACAACCCCAACAGCTCATATATCAACAAACTCCTCCCAGCCTACTACCTGCTATATAGCAGCTCACTCACAGCTACACAGTGCCTAGATAGACGCTCCGCGCCATATCACCCTACTCGGGGAGGGGTGGCTTTTGGTATCCTCCGCACACATCACTCCCCTAGCACAACGGTCAAAATCCCTGTCGCTCTCCCCCTACGATCACATCTTCAAATCATCAAACTACACCTTCCCGCCATCCCTCCTATTATCCTTATACACTTGTACATGCCCTCACACTCCAAAGATCTCCCCCTGATCCATGATATCCTGCTCACCATCTCTAAAACATTAACACAACCTTCAACCCAATCCCAACACTACATTCTAGCAGACGATTTCAACAGGGACATTGCCCTCATGGGTCACACATACAATGGTATACATAAAACTCCATCCCCCGCTGACCATGAATGGGCAAGTTTTAATCACTCACACCATCTCCGTTATATACCTGTCGATCACTACTATTCCAGACAAGGTGGACTCAACTACTCATCCTTAAGCCTTCTTGACGGTATCTACCTCAAGACACAAAAAGACATCCCCACATACCTCAGCAGTCATGTACACATTAACAGTCTATGCAACTCAGACCATTACCCTGTGTCAATAACCATCCCACCATCTCTCATTCCCTTCAGACCTATTCCACCCATACATGTCCCACCACCACAATCTAGAATTTTAACCCCACTTCCCCACAATAACATAGTCACATTTCTAAATCATTTCCAACCAACATTCTTACACCTTATGATACAACTCTCCAACATACTCTCCGAAGCAAACCTTGTGCAATCCCCTGACAAAGCCTGGACCGAAGCCGAGACCATACTCACAACTTCAATGAAAGAAATGACCAACAGTATCATTGACACCTGCTCTGCCCCCCATGAAATCCCACAACTACACGCTCAAAACAAAATGGTGGCTACCTTACCCGTACTCAAAAACGTATATGGACATCATATCTTAACACATACCACACAATCAGGCGTGCCCTCACCATTATACCTACCACTACCCCCATCCACCCGGGAAACAACTGGCCTTCGGATCCACGTATCACCTGCCCAAACACCTTAACAACATGTCAAGCACTTATGCCTCCACCTGCCAATCCCCAAGATATTCCTCACTGGACAGCTGCTCTTTCCAAAGTTGGAAGAGATGCCAAAAAAGCTGCTTACAGTATTACCAAACAAAAAGCCGCTGACAATCACAAAAAATTCGTCTCTTCTTTTAACCGACTGCTATGCGACCATCCCAAAAAAGCTCACAAAGCCATCTTTAACCCTGCCCTCAACCCACCCATCGACTGTCTCAAACACAGACACGGCCACTTGCTAACCAATCCAATGGACATCAACCAAGAAATATGGTCACAAGCAACCTCGACCTACACACCCATAGTTACAAACTGCTTACACCCCTGTCTCCACACTGCCAATTGCATGTGTAAAGCTAAACACTATCCATGGCATGATATAGATGGCTTGTCGATTGACAACAGATGATCCTCAACAGACCGCATCCTAGACTTATTTACAATTGATCTCTACCAATCATGCCTAAAAAAACTATCAAAATCTAAAGCCCCGGGTCCCGATCTTATACCAAATGTCATACTTCAAGCATTAGTCCCTCAACTACATTCCCTCATTTTTAAATTTTTTCAACTATGTTACAAACTAAAACGAATCCCACACTCCTGGAAGTACAGTCGAACCATTCTACTCTTCAAAGAAGGCGACCCTACAGATCTTAGTAATTATAGGCCCATAGCACTGGCCAACACCATATACAAGCAATTCACCAGCACGCTCACCACAATGCTATTAAGTTATGGCGAGCAACACCAAATTCTTAGTGACCCCCAAGAAGGATTCCGAGCTACATGCAGCACATCACGACAAATACAATATGTTCTATCCGCACTCGAAGATGCTAAACTTACAAAGCAAGATATTTATCTTTTATATATCGATTTTAAAAATGCCTTCGGCTCCCTAGATCATGCTAGACTACTTGCTATCATGCTTGACCTTGGTTACCCCACTGATGCCGTCCAACTAATAGGAAACATCTACACAAACAGTACTACTGAATATTTTGGTGCACAGGGATGCCTCGGCGTGAGCCTGGTCACGTGAGCGCGTGAGCGCAACTGCGCTCACGCCACGTCACCTTGCGCAAATGCCACGTCACGGTGCTCAGTCCACGTCATCACACGTGAAGGCCGCGTCACCACGCGCCCAGAAAGAAGTGGAGTGTATTCCCGCGGATTGGCACCCTTTACCGCGGAAACAAGCTGGACGACATAAAAAAGGCATTGAATAAAGATGGATGAATGTACAGTTGGATGATAAACAGATGGATGAGTGTGAAAAATGTATGTAGATGGATGAATGACGGATGGATAAGAGTAAAATGGATGAATGTAATGGATGTTGAGCAATGACAAAAATTCATGACAGGAAGATGCATGACCAAATCTTTGACGAATGCACAACGTATATGAAATGAGTGTGGAAGGTTTGTGGGGTGGATTAAAGAGTACAGAGGATGAATGTACAATGGATGTTGTACAAAGGAAGCTTTCATAAATGGAGCACGCATGAATACAGTGTAGATGAATGCACAATGGATATGAGAAGAGTCAGGAAGGTTTGTGAGATGGATTCATACATATAGCAATTTAAACGAAAGTTGATTCTGTGATTATTATTTGTTCTAAAGGAACAACTACGGTGGAGAAGGGAATTCAACGTTTTCCAGATAATATGAAAATGAATATTAAAAGAATACAGTTCAGTCTGACTCAGAGTCAGTAACAATGTATCCCTCTTCCTCTGCATCTAAGTCTAAGTATTTTAGAACACCGGATCCACGCTGGATACACCTACGGCTGGCCACTAAAAAGTCAGGGGATAGGGACTTGGCCGCGTGAGTGCCATTGCTTCGGCAAACAGGAAGCAGAAAATTGGAAAGGGGGCTGTCGAAAACAGACTCGCCAGAAATGACTGTATCTCCTGAAGATCCACCGCTGCCTTTCCTGAAGACAGCCTGAAAAAGTTATTACTGTAACTTGATGTTATCGAGAAATTGAGTATGACTCCCAAAGAGGGTTTAGCACTTACTCACATGAAAAGTCGTTGTCGACCTGCTTATCTTCGGGATCGTCATCATTTCGAATTTGAATCCGATCAGTCTGTGTGCCTGAAGTGGAGCCAGACAAAAGGGGGAGGAGCACGGTGTTGTAGAGGTCAGAATCACCCTCCATGCCAAAAAGGCTTCTTCGCCTGCCTTGCATGCGTGGTAAGTTGCCTTGCACCAGACAGAGAACATGAACAGTTTGGAGGGGGGATTTAAGCAGATGAAACTGTTGAAAGGAAACCAATTCGGAAGGGAAAAAACGAACCTGTGGACACAGAAAGATCGACCACCCGTGCAGAGCGGTGGCTGCATGACTCCAGCAGTATTTGCATGAATGTTGGTGACTTTTCCTTTGCACCTCTCCAGGGAGTGCCATCTGGTCTCTTCAGAGTCTGACTGGACTGCATGAAGTTGTACAAAATGTCATCGACATGGGGCTCATAGGGGGGTTGACGAAACAACCCTGGTCAGAAATCTCAAAGCTGCGGATGGAGGATGGTGTCTTTGATGTGCGAATCCTCCGCAGGCAGATCGCCTCGAACATCCTCGTCTGCCAAAGATAGCAGGTTAGTGTGGTAAACACAATCTATAGTGGAAGTGGTTACATCGGCTATTCAGAACTCAGACACAAAAAATCATGAATCGGTGATGATCGGTGTCGATCATAAAACATTCTACTAGAGTGGAGCTGCAGAGAAAATTGAAACTCATGATCAAAGCACAAGCAGAAGGAGACGGCATACCAGCTGACCAGGGAAACCCCCTTTCACAAGGTATAGGCTGTTCACACAATTCCATGTGCGCAAAACTTCAAACCCTGAAGACTTGAGGTATGATGCCAATGCCGACGACTATCATTGTCACATGACTGAAAAAGCAGAAGTGTCCCTGCATCAGAGAGGAAATTGTTACAGAACCCGAACACCCAACTCCAGTAGTTGTCCTCGAATTTGTTCCAGCCTGGCGTCTTGCCCTTTGGAAGAACTTCTGGCACAGCCTGGCCATCCGGGATGTCGAGAATGACAATGTCGGCCGCATAAGTTTTCTGCACACCGCACACGAAGGTGGGACCTGTGCTCACCTGCAACAGACATGTTTTTTTTATAAGAACGATGGCAAGATTGTTTTCAAAGAACGAGACTGAAATACTGCCAACGAAACTTCAGAGAAAAAGGAAAGAAACTGGAATTCTCACCAGATTGAGGAATGAGATTATATTGTCCCAGGTAGGGGATGGCACCCCAGTGTATCCTCTCTTTCGACTCTGCATCATCGAAAGCCAACCCTCATTAACAATTTTCATCTCTCCTGCTGAATCAGAACGGGAAGGGTGTGGCTTGGCATCGAACACGCACTGAAGAGTGCGGGTATATCTTCCAGCAGTAAAGTCCTGCCCAACTCTCCATCTCCTTTTCATTCTCCTTCCCCTTGTCCTTTTCCTTCTCTTTGGACTTGTCTTTGTCCTTTGGCTTTGCTGGTGAGATGGCTATGACATCAACAGCCTTGTCTTTTGGTTTGCGGCCCGCCTTCTTTCCCTTCTGCGGCGTTCCCTGAGCATCAGGCTCCTTGGCAGCCAATGTTGCTATGTTTCGTTGATACTCTTCGTCAGTCAAAGGCGCCAGCATCTCAGCGTTATTGTTCAAGTATTTCATATGCTGTTCTTGAAAGGTCGTGTGCTCAGGTGGGCAGTCAAGGTACCACCCACAGTCTCTGAAGTGAGAAGGACTCCAGTCCTTCAATATCCCTGCAGTATACATGGTTGGATCGTTTGCAGGGTCCGACCACATGTCAAGATAGTCGGGAATTCCGCTCAGGTGATTTCCTTCCATAATCACATATTTCGTGTACCTGAAAAAAGGAGATAAATCCCAACCCACAAAAGCGCTCAGTGAGTAAGATGCAAGTAGAACAGAAAGAATAAAACATAGATTGAAATGGCTCTGAGAACTGCTCCAAGGACCTTTCAGGACCACACTACTGCTCCAGATATGAATGTCGTCAACGCCATTCAAACATTCCATTCAATGATACTGTAAATACACCCTAATCCAGGTGAATGCAAATTATCGTTTAGAAATGACACAGACATAGAAGTGAATGTCGTCAACGACATTCACTAATGAAGCCAAATTATTACTTAAATGAAGCAAAATCACGGGATGAAATCAAAAAATTGAGTAAGGAACCCTCCAGGCAAACTCAATGCACATTCATAACGAACCTATCACTGAGGACCTCACAACATCACTGTATGTGAATGGCGTCAACGCCATTCACAAAATACAAAAAAGAAACCAATTACTTAGCTCCCCAATCCATGTAAATTGAATTTGTCGCTGTTGAATAATACAGACACAGCTGTGAATGTCGTCAACGACATTCACTTTGGATTTCTTAAAACAGAGCTTATCAAGCCTCCACATTCATCGCAAGAGGCAAAAACAATGCAGAACAACTGAATGTCTGCATTGACATTCAGCAAAATGAAGTGAGGAACCCTCACTGTAACCTCTATGGACATTACAAAAATTTAAATAACTCTGAGGACCTCTCAACAACTCCGTATGTGAATGTCGTCAACGCCATTCAAGGACATTATCAATTCTAATCAGGGACAATATAATTGCACCCTTAGATCCTAACCAGGTGAATTCATATACTCGCTTAAGAATGACTTAGACAAAGAAGTGAATGTCGTCAACGACATTCAATCTGGATCTAAGATTGCAATCCATATGAAGCCACATTTTTTCCCAAAAAACAGTAGAGTTTCAAGTATGACATTGCACCTGTACACAACTCGCATCATGGCCCACTCTCCTCCAACCTGACTGTCAAAGTCGTTGGACCGTAAAATGTTACCATCTTTGGAGAACTCCCGGAAAAAACAGTATCTCCAGGTGAGACCTCTCCACTTCCTTATGTATGCCTCCAATGACATTTGGGGAGGGGAAACAATCGCAATGTTCAGGTCCTTCAAAGTCTGATCCAGCACAATGACGGCGCGCTTTTCGAGTTGCAAATAGTATATTTGTCAGAATTGCAAAAAAGATACACATCACATACTTGAAGAGAAGAAACAGCATGTTCGAATACACACCTGACTCCAAAATGTAGCCTTGTGGAGCCAGTTATCAAACACCAAATCACTGATTCCTTCCACCTTTGTGCCAGGCTGTATGGTGCTCTTAGGGAACTGATTCAAGTCCTTTACTGTTTGATCTGAGTTCCATATCTCCAGCCACCTTATTTTTGTTTGTGGGTCGACCATCGATATGGTCAGCTGGTGCAATTTCTCCTGCTGCATCTCTGGATGCATATGCTTGTCATAGTGTGTTTTGATCTGCTGAAGGAACTCAGGACCAAGTCCAGGATCTACTATTCTAAGCTGCTTTCCGAAGGCTGACATCAATTTGGTTCTTCGCATTTCAAACTCTTTCTTTATTGCAGCTTCCACACCCTTTGATGTCCTTAGTTCTTCTGGTGTAGTTCGGTAATATTCGGATTTTCCCTTCTCAGCTGCCTCTGCCAGTTCTTGCTGCATTTCATTCAAGTAGTGATTAGCTCCGAAGGGACTACAAACATGTATTCGAAAAGTAAACAGATTACAGACTCGGGCTTACCGCATACATGTACTCCAGAAACGCCTCTCGTGTCAAAGAATACCAAGTGCCTGCAGCTCTTCCTGTTTCGCACTTCTTGATGATATTGGGTGGTAGTACTGTCCGAAAATCATCCAGCTTCATCAGACCAATCCTCTGAATTCGGAATAGTGTGTGAACCAAGCTTGTTGTCACATGCGATTTCTCTGTCGATCCGCAAAAACATTGGAAACATTGCATTCCTTAACACTGTTTTTTGAGGATTAACAAGACACTACAGAGGGAATGAAATCTCCTGGATGACTTACTTGTTCACGTCGTGCATAGCTGTAAGAAGCCTAGCGATGTCGTTTCCTGGATCCAAAACCATTGCCTCCACAGTAACATGCTTGTCTTTGTCTTTCGAATGGTGTTTCTGAATGTATCCCATCCATGCCAGCAATCGGTGGTTGCCGTCCCAGACGTAGAACATGTGGTTGCAGAATTGCTGGGTGTTCTTTCCCATCATGAGGCCCAGCTCGAACTCCTCATTGGCATCTTTCCAGCACTCATCCCAGTTATCACTGATCTCTGGAGACACTAATGTGTTTTTCCCATTTATATCCGTCAGTGACACATAAAAAACTTGTGCACCAAGTCTATATCCATGCACAAAATCACTCTCCAATTTTGTTATGTCATGGGAAAGAGGTGGACGCACAACAGGCATTGATATCATCCGGCATAGAGGTATGTCCAGACGCCCTCCAGATACGAGCATGTCCCTTATAACCTCCTGAGAGTTTACCTTCTGGAATGACATGAGTTCTTTCATCTTGTCAAGGTAGTGCACTTCGGATTCATCTGCTTCATCTGTATTCTCTGAGCTTTTTGCGGACTCGTCCCCATCTCCAGATCCTTTCCCCTCTGATCCTGTAGGCTTCGACCTCACAGTTTTCTGCACGATGCCATTCAGTTCTGACTGAGTGATTTGCAAATAGTGAATGGCGGTAACGACCATCACTCTGTATCAAGGAAACTCACCATGAATGGTGTGAAAGAATTCAGCACAATCTACACATGCAAAGTTGAGACTGCCGTATTCAAAACAAAAGCGAGAGCGATAGCGAACGGCGTTAACGACAATCACAAAAGATAACGACCTGCCGGATCGGTGTTGTGTAATGACATACATGTGCAACTGATTGGCGGCAACGACATTCAGTGTAGTTTAGGGAGAATAGTAAGTGCAGACTCTCTCTTCAAACACATAGGTACATAAATCTCATGAGGAGAATCGAATGGCGTTAACGACGCTCGCAATTCAGTAGTTCCTGCTAAAGAAGGGAAGAGGAAGGACTCCTTGAAAGGCAATCAGACAGACTATATGATAAAACTTACTGGCACCTTCTTAGGTTTTGAAATTTGATCCTCTTCTGCAGCTTTCCTCTTCCCTCTCACATCTGCTGGAGTTTCTGTCTGCGCAAGGGTTTCTTGACCTTCTCCAGGTTCGGCGTTCCGCGTGCTTCCACCTTCTTCAGTGTCCCTGCGAATCATCTCTGCCTCCACAGGCTGGCGCACTCTTATCGCCGACTGTGTCGCAGCCGCTGCCTCAGTCTCCGTCTGCTCTTGTGAATCAGTCTCCGCGTTCACCTGCTGCCTTGGCCCTGTGTTCTCCAACAAACGACGCCTTGTCATTTTCTCTCTTGCTCTGCGTCTCTCTCTAAGGGAAGTAAAATAAAGAGACTTTCTTCTCTTTCGTATTCTAGAAGGAACCCTCTCCAGCTTGACTACCACTCTCCCTCTAAGCGCGAAAAGTAGGAAAACGCAGTGACTCCCGATTTCTTGCGGGAGTGCCTGCGTTCTTGCGTGTCTCTAGAAGCATCGGATTGCCTCCCGCGTGACCGTTACACATAGTCATTTCCTTATTAGTGCACATGCCAGCAATTCGTGTACAGCTGTTCGTATTCAGTTATGGATGTCTGACGTGTGCCGCCCAAAAAAAACGGCGTATTCTTTATTAGAACGGGTTCAATATTTAAAAAGAACAGCGAATCCCAGAAATTGATGCGCAGTCTTAAACAAATAAATATAAATGAACGAGAGTTTGATGACAAATTTTGGAATATCATACACGGTCATCCTTGTTAGCCAAACCCCACATTCGTTTCACATTTGGAACTTTCCAGGTGCGCATGATCATTGGTGTATATAGATACATTTACTTAATATGCAATCCCATTCTCAGATCCTGTGGCATGCTTCCAGGAAGTCGGCTTTGTTATTGGGTTTATTGATGAGGTTCTGATTAACGGTTTAACAGTTGCCGACACTGCCCCTAGGGATACTCTGACCACTGGGCCCACAAGAAAAGTAATTAAAATGGACGGCTGCATATCTGGAAAGAATAACATAATATGCACAGTTGTTATCTGAGCTTCCTCCGCCATATTCTCTGCTCATTCTTCAACTGTGTTCTGGAGACAGCAGTAAACCGATTTACACTAGATCTGCGATAGCAAGGTACAAACATACTCGAGGAAGGAAGATGGCTTCCTCTGAAGCGGAGTTCTTCTCAGACGACAAACCAGTGCCGTTCTCCCAGGAAGTCCTTGACAATGGATTTGCAATTGTTCTGGAACATGTCTTGGCTACCCGTTTTCAGCTGCAGAATGGCTCCATCTTTTTGGAGAAAGAGGTTTACGATCTGAAAGGGAAGTTGGTGAAATATTCTTTCCAAAACCGTGATGAGACGGCTCATATCAGCCAGTGGAGAGTGCGTCCTGGTCGATACAGAGTACTTGGAGAGCCTCGGCGAAAGTCCCTTGGGTCATATGTGACGCCCGGGACTGCTGCTTCGGTCGTTGAAGACAAGAGGGAGGTGGTGGTGAAAAAAGAACAGACTTCCTCCACTCCAATCGTTGAGCTTTCGGATTCTTCCGATGATGACATAAGTGAAATTCCAAATCCAGTCCTTCCTACTGTGGTTGCAGAAGCTGATGAAGAAGAGATTTGTAGTGTCATTCCAAAATTGCGGGCGATGGGAGGAATGGCTGGATTCAAAAGTGAGTTGCGGGGAATTGATTGGGAATCTTTGAAGCAGGTGCCTGTGAAGTTCTTGCCGGAGACTTTTGATGGCGATATCCTATTCGAGCTGCCTCCTCCTCCGCGAGTTGGAGGTGTAACAATCATGATGCATGGAATGGACAAGAAACACGACGGGCACCCGTGGTGCAGAACAAAAACATCCAATATTCAGAATGATGACAAGCTTGTTTTCAGGAGGACAGTTTGCAATGGACACCTTAGGTGTGATAATTTGAATTGCAGACACTTTCTTCAGTCTGGGGTTCATAATCAAAGCGAATGGGAGGGTCTGGCGGAAAATCCATTTCAGCCTGGGACTGCCCCTCCACCGGCAAACACTTTCGTCTGCAAATTCTGCAAACTTGTGCCATCCTGTCTAGAACCCCTTCTCAGATGGCTAGCTTGCGGCAAGCTCGGATACCAATACAAAACCTCATCAAGTGACATCTCCGCTGCAGCATATGCAAATGATCTAGCTATCCTGGCACATAAACCACAACACATAAACCGACAAGTTAACAAACTATTCAGATTCAATCTATGGTCAGGCACGAAACTCAGCCTGCACAAGTGCGCCATCACAGCCGCAACACATCATAGTCGGCTCACCAAAACTGCCATAGCCTCACATTGCAAACTCTTTGTACACTACCAAAACACACCATTTCCCTTTCTAGGACCAGACGAGCCATATACTTACCTAGGTATACAAACTCGTTCCCTCCCTCACATGACATATCCAAAAAGAATCTACATCATCCAAACTCGCTACCAAAAGTGTCGCGCACCTCACTTCGGTAAACTCCCCTTCAAGTCATAGTTGATTTGATAGTAATGTGCCAATGACTGCGGAGGACTAAATTCTTTCCAAGCCAAATTCAACACAATGGGAATTTGGTTGAAGGGCATAATCATAGCCCTACTGTACTCCCTTGCACCTGGAGTTTTAGGTGGGTTAAAAGCAGCATTCCCCCATACCTCAGGCTGTGGTGGCTGTGGTGTGGCTGTAGTAACAACCGGGTCAGCTACTGGCACAGTGACTTGTTGTGGTGTTGGTGGCACTGGCTCTTGTACCATTGGCATCTCCTGCACCTCCTGTGAAGAAGACTGAAAGGCTAAAGTTCTCGCTTTTAAATAAGAAGCCATTAGCTGTTCCTCAGGTACACAGACTCTCTTGTCGATATTTGAAGTGAGGTCCTCCACTTGAGTCTGCAGGCTGTCTACATCCTCCTATAACTCCGCTATCCTACTATAGACATTGTCTATAGTAGTTGTGGCAATGTTCTGCACTTGTAGTCTGAGCTCATTCATCTCGCTTTGGGTGAGCTTTCGTGGTGCTTTGCCCTCCACTGGTCCTTGTGCTAACCATACGTGTATAAGGTGGTTATCCACCAAGTTGCTTGTGGTACCTCTGAGAGTCTGCTCCTCTCTGAGTTTGTACATATCTAACTGCTGTTGTAAAGCCTCCATGCGTTTTGCATGAGGTTCAACCAAATTCGCATAGGCAGCAAGCAGATTATTGGCTTCCTTCCAAGCCTTGTTAGTGACAGAGATTTCATTTCTATGGGCCATGACCGTTTGTTGCAACTCCAAGATGTGCCTCTCTTGGTCAGCTTCAACCTGCCCCCTGCCAGTCCACCCTCACTGTGTGAAGAGCCTTGCTCTTCCATTGCAGTGGTTTCTGGCTCAAACACTCCCATCTCCTTTCTTTCTCGAGCATCAAGTATGCCAGAATCAAGAATTATTTGAGCAATGATTGGACCAGACACTATGATAGGAGACTTTGCGGCAGTACCCTGTAATCTTTTCATCTCCTCTACCAGTGTGTTGTACATAATGTCCGCCCATTCTACCTCTTCTCCTCTCAGGGCTTTGAGTATTTCCTCTGTGAAGGATCTGCTCAAATACTGTTGGTTCTGTTTCATGGCAAACAGAACGTTCAATACCTCGCCTACCTCCTTTAGCCCTGGGTACACGGCCTTGGTACAAGCATAACCCTGAGTTTTAAAGAAACTCCCTTCTTGGAATAAGTCCCCTATTTGCAGTCTTGCCCTGTGCTCCTCCACATGCACCTGACCTGCTGGCAATTGAAACAATTGCTGTAGGTATAGGGGAGTAATTTCTAATTCAACTCCCTTCACCGTTGTTGCTCATGTCCTAGGCTCAAAGTGAGGTTTGCTATTTCATGAGCATGAGCGGCATGAGCGGCATGAGCAGAGTAGTAAGACAATCGGTTTTCATGAGCAGAAGTACAAATTTCGAAAATAAAAAACAATAAAAAAACAATAATTTAATGCAAGGTGTCAGGAAAAACAAATATATTATTCGGCCCCTTGAAGGGAAAATTGCAGTTTTGACAGTTGTGCTCATGATATTTCGTCTTCCGCTCATGCCAATTCCCAGCGACATGTGCAAATATGGCGCCGAATTTCGCGGTAATAGGGTCCGTAACCTGAAAAAACGGCGACGTATTTCGCGGTAATAGGTCTCTCTGGCGAAAAATGGTGCCGAATTCCGCGGCTATAGGTCCCCTCATGACAGGTAATTCGGCGCCATTTTTCCAGTGCATGTTGGGACTTAGCCAGTTTTCGGCGCAAAATAGGGAAATTCGGCGCCATTTTTCCAGACACTGTACCAGTGCATGTTGGGACTTAGCCAGTTTTCGGCCCAAAAAAGAGAAATTCGGCGCCATTTTTCCAGACACAGTACCAGTGCATGTTGGGACTTAGCCAGTTTTCGGCCCAAAAAAGAGAAATTCGGCACCATTTTCCTAGACACAGGTACCAGTGCATGTTGGGACTTAGCCAGTTTTCGGCCCCAAAAAGAGAAATTCGGCGCCATTTTTCCAGAAATGGCCCCACAACTGCTTCTGTTGGATCTCAGTTTGAATGGAATATTGCCTTATTCCAGGAGTTTTGGTGTGCATTTCATTACACTGCAAAAAAAAGTCTGATACAGCAAAATGCAATTGAAAATACCATATGGAGGATTCCCTTTGCCCCATCAATGATTTATGGAATCCCTAAGGAGGAGTTTGTGCAGCTCGTTCACGCTCAACGCCGGTGCATGAATAAAGTCATCAATAGTCACGTTTCTCCTCAACCTCTTCAGGTAAATGTAATACAGATGCTTGCACGGATAATACTTCGAACCCTTCTTTGCTTCCATCAACGAGAAGTCCGTACAATTGCAAGTCGGCTCCACTCCAATCGTAATTGTGTATACATCGTCGCGTACAGCCGAGCCGGCCGTTGCCATCCGATACACACGCCCAAGGCCGGGTGGGGGTACGTCCACGGAGCTCTGAATAGTGCAAGCCATCCCAAGAGCATTGGCAATCCGAGTCTCATTCAACTTGTTGGGAGGGTGTCGTCTCTTCACTCTTCCGAATCGCATTGTGGGATGTGCAGAATTGTCCAATCCGTCTCTACTGGACCGAGCAGTCTGCAATGGCTGGGTCTGAGGAACCGGAAATGTGTGGGTCGGGATGTCTGTGCGTTGCACCATTCGAAATCCTGCTGCAGATAGAGCATCCGCCTCATTCTGAGAGAGGCTGCGACCCGGTGCAACAGGCCAGACGCCCGGAGGCTCCGGCATTCCCTGAATCCCGTACTTGGGCTTGCCAAATACACAGGTCATTATATCGTGCCTACAGAACCAAAATGTCTGCGTTGTGGCGTGAGCAAATGTGGGAGTCAAATTCTGCCGCTGAAACAAGGTGCAGGTACAGCACCGTGTGGGTTCCTCCGAATCATCTCACCACAGCGTGCTCTCGTATCCACCCGGATGGCGCAGCACTTCCCTCGAAATGCCGGCAATGTCCTCGCAATTCTCCACTGTGACTCCGACACTTTTGTCTCCACAATGGGAATGTTGTACTGCTTTACTACAGATGGCTCGTTATGTTGCCGGGGCACGCGCCCTGTGCTCAAAGGAGATGGCGATCTTGAACGTGCAGGACTTGCGGTGCTCGACGAGACCTCCTCGGGCAACATCACCGGACCACGAGGGAGCGTGCGAATATTCTTGTCAGCTCGCCATGAATCCTCTTCTCCGCCAGGTGCCTCATCAAGTCTTCGTCTCACTGGACGGGTATGAACATCTCCTTCCAGATGTTGGCCTCTTCGCAGCAATGGCGTGTCCCGAAGGCCCTCTCGCAAGGCCGCCGCCCACTTCCGAGGATTCTTCGATCTACAGGCAGTCCGCATCAACATTTCCTGCCTGTCCGGCCCCAAGCCCCACTATTTTCCTTTCAAGAACTCGTTGTACCTGCATTGCTGCATAATTGACCTCACAATGTCCTCCGTTGTGGTAGTGAGGATGTCCACCAGATGCGCTGCAGAGGAGGCACGCCAGGAAGAGTGCACTGATTCGGCCATGTTTGTCGTGGGCATGTCGGTGTCGGAGTCGAGACACATTTCCTGCACAAACACATGTTCAGGTTACAAGCAAGTTACAAATATGGCCAAGAATAATATTCAACGGGACGCGAATTCGTGCAACTCACCTCCCGCATATAGTCGTCGAACTGGAGGAAACGATAATGCCACCATGCTAGCCAACTGACCATTGCTCCCTCGTCTGATTTCCTTACAGCACCTGACGATGTCCACCAAGCCCGTATGCATGCAAACTGTGTCTCTGCATCATCCAAGGTGGGAGCGCGCTTCCACGCAAGGCACATGGAACGGTGCTCCTCTTTGAAATCTGGCGCCACGAGCCTGGTTGTGTACTGCGAAAGGCTCTGCAGAAAATGGAACCCACAGATCTCTCCTTGCCTTCCATGGGAACATTGGGGTCTTGCCCGTACACCCTTCGGATGGCAGCCCAATTTGCTTGTGCGTTGTCCGCCATGAAACCACGGAAATTGGGAGGGGGCAATCCCGCCTTGGCCATCTGTTCGTTTCTTCCCTGCCAAAGAAGCATCTCCGATTGTGTGTCCTCTCCTTTCATCTCACAAATAACAATTGTCATTAGCATCCTGCAGTGGGTGTCGTAGACATGTGCACCCATTGTCACCCACTGGTGATTTGTAATTCGCTTGATATGGTCGAACATGACCCAACTGTTTGACAAGTTCCCACTCGTCATTCTGTCGACCAGTTCGACGCCGCTGCCAGGTCCACACGTGGACATTTTGAATACGAAACAACGATCTGCCTCAGTCCCTTGTCCTGGAAACCTACTTCCATGAATGTAGTCATATCCACATCGTCGCTTCACCTCCAGAATGGAGTGCATATCCGAGCCACGCCCAATTTTCTGTTTGCATGAGACAATGTGGTTTCGGACATTCGGTGAACATACGTGGGACACCGACTCCAGCAATGCCTCCATTTCCTTCTCGTCGAGAGGAACTCTATCGGAGCCGTCTTCCGACATAATTCTGGCCAATGCCATCTTATGGGTGGCTTGGAGCTGTATCTGTTTGGGTTTGGCACCCGGTCTCAACTTAACCTCCTCCTGAACGAGCTGCTTCTGCTTTGAGGTAGCCACTCTCTGATTCGCGGATTGTTTCGTAGAAGGCGCCAGGATAGAAGGTGCATTTGGCGGGCAAATGAAGTCCCCAACAGCCCTGTATATGACGCTGTCCGATGGTGGAACTCGCCATTCCCTGCCATCGCCGAAATCATCGTGGAGCACAACAATACTCTCGACAACAAGGCCGTTTGAGTCCTTCCTTTCCTCCTCCAAAAAAACCGACCCCGGTTTCAGGTGGTATCGAACGCACAGATATTTCTCCATCACCCGGCAGATGTCCCCTCTGCACGGAAATGAAGCTCTATGCTCGTGAGGAGGGCAGTACACTGTAGCGCTCGGGTTCTCCGCCATGGGAGATGTGCACACAAGACTGCCAGGATGGCGTGCGGGGAAGCTCCCTGGTAGAAGGGGGATGCAGCGATGGGAAGGAATGCGGTGCCGATTTGTCCAAGCGACAAAGCCTGATCCAAATCCAGGGAGCCAACTATCTCAAAAATCCAGAGTCAGAGTGTTAATGAACCTTGTCTCCGGAATGCGGCCCCTGGTCTTTGCGCAATAACTGCCAACGGTATGCAGTCAGAAAGTGGGGGCCGTCCGGATGATGACGGCTGAAGGGGAGGAGCCGGCACCGTGCCGTCACATTACTACCCCCAAATGGAAATTCGGCACCCAATATCCAACAGGGGAAGCCCGGATGAAGTTGCCTCGGGCGCAGAGGCCGGCGCGTGTGCGACAGAGAAGATCCCCTGGATGGAGATTCGGCGCCGAATTTCCATCCGGGCCCCCCCAAAGGAAGTCGTGTCGGGGGTCAGGCCGAAAACTGGCCGGCATAAAAACATCCCCAGATGGAAAAACGGCACCGAATTTCCATCCGGGGCGGTTTGGATGCACTTGGGGAGGGGGGAGAGGCCGGCACTTGGCCGTCACATTTCAACCCCCGGACGGAAATTCGACACCGAATATCGAACAGGGGACGCCCGGATGAAGTCGCCTCGGGCGTAGAGGTCGGCACGTATTCGACAGAGAGCATCCCCTGGATGGAGATTCGGCGCCGAATTTCCATCCGGGCCCTCCCAAAGGAAGTCGTGTCGGGGGGTCAGACCGAAAACTGGCCGACATAAAAACCTCCCCAGATGGGAAAACGGCGCCGAATTTCAATCCGGGGCCGTTCCAATGCAGTCGGGGAGGGGGGAGAGGTCGGCACCTGGCCGTCATATTTCAACCCCCGGACGGAAATTCGGCACCGAGGAGAGGCCGGCACCTCTCCGACAGAGACCATCCCCCGGATGGAAATTCGGCGCCGAATTTCCATCCAGCAGGTAAGTGCAATCCCTGATGGATGGAAATCCGGCGCCGAATTTCCATCCAGCAGGTAAGTGGAATCCCGGATGGATGGAAATCCGGCGCCGAATTTCCATCCAGCAGGTAAGTGGAATCCCGGATGGATGGAAATCCGGCGCCGCATTTCCATCCTGCAGGTAATTCAAATCCCGATGGATGCAAATCCAGCGCCGAATTTCCATCCTGCAGGTAATTCGAATCCCGGATGGATGGAAATCCGGCGCCGAATTTCCATCCTGCAGGTAATTCGAATCCCGGATGGATGGAAATCCGGCGCCGAATTTCCATCCTGCAGGTAATTCGAAACCCCGATGGACGGAAATCCGGCGCCGAATTTCCATCCAGCAGGTAAGTCGGATCGCTGGCGTATGGATATTCGGCGCCGAATTTCCATTCACCAGGTATTTCATCGCTCAGAATTACCTTCCTGCAGGTAATTCTGATCGATGAAGGTAGGAAGGTAATTCCTCGCTCAAAATTACCTGCACGAAGGTAATCCATCGATCAGAATTACCTGCAGGAAGGTAATTCATCGATCATAATTACCTGCTGAATGGAAATTCGGCGCCGAATATCCATACGCCAGCGATCCGACTTACCTGCTGGATGGAAATTCGGCGCCGGATTTCCATCCATCGGGGTTTCGAATTACCTGCAGGATGGAAATTCGGCGCCGGATTTCCATCCATCGGGGTTTCGAATTACCTGCAGGATGGAAATTCGGCGCCGGATTTCCATCCATCGGGGATTCGAATTACCTGCAGGATGGAAATTCGGCGCCGGATTTCTATCCATCCGGGATTCCACTTACCTGCAGTATGGAAATTCGGCGCCGAATTTCCATCCATCCGGGATTCGAATTACCTGCAGGATGGAAATTCGGCGCCGGATTTCCATCCATCCGGGATTCCACTTACCTGCTGGATGGAAATTCGGCGCCGAATTTCCATCCATCCGGGATTCGAATTACCTGCAGGATGGAAATTCGGCGCCGGATTTCCATCCATCCGGGGTTCCACTTACCTGCTGGATGGAAACTCGGCGCCGGATTTCCATCCATCCGCTTCCGAATTACCTGCGTGAGGGAAATTTGGCGCGCCGCCCTACCGAATTTGCAGCGCCGACTTACTTGGAGGATGGAAATCCGGCGCCGGATTTCCATCCATCCGCGCTCCGAATTACCTGCATGATGGAAATTTTGCGCGCCGACCTACCTCGCGGATGGAAATCCATCCGCTCTTCGAATTACCTACATGACGGAAATTTTGCGCGCCGACTTACCTGGCGGATGGAAATCCGGCGCCGGATTTCCATCCATCCGCTCTTCGAATTACCTGCATGACTGGAAAAATGGCGCCGAATTTCCGATTTTGGTGCCAGTCAGATCTGGGACTTAGCCATTTTCGGCCCCAAACTGGAAAAATGGTGCCAAAATAAAAATAAAAAAATAAAAATCCAAAACGTCATTTTTCCATTTCGGGGCCGAAAACGGCTAAGTCCCAGATATGACTGGCACCAGAATCGGAAATTCGGCGCCATTTTTCTAGTCATGGAGGTAATTTGAAGAGCGGATGGATGGAAATCCGGCGCCGGATTTCCATCCATCCGCTCTTCAAATTACCTGCATGACTGGAAAAATGGCGCCGAATTTCCGATTTTGGTGCCAGTCAGATCTGGGACTTAGCCATTTTCTGCCCCGAACTGGAAAAACGGCGCCAAAAAAAAATTAAAAATTAAATAAAAAATCATTTTTCCAGTTTGGGGCCGAAAACGGGGAAGTCCCAGATTTGACTAGCACCAAAATCGGAAATTCGGCAGCAATCTATCGGATTCCATCAACTCATCCATTCATTCCATAGCTTCACTTAGGATCTCTCTACACAGTGTGAGTATGAAGTATGTATCAGATTAATATCTATCAAGTATCAGGCTGAAGCCATGGAGTCTCGAATCTGCTCTATATTACAATTCTACTGTTTGCATTCATTAAGCATCAACAGATCGTCCTCCTCCTACTCCGTGCTCTCCCTCTTTATGCTCAGAGATGCGCTCTCTGCCTCATTTCCCCCAGTGATGTCCGAAGTCCCCCCAAGAAGTGCTCCCCCACTCCTTCGAGCAGTGATTCCCCCATAAGTGATTCCCCTCCCGTCCTCGCTCATGGCTTTATCTTCCTACCCGTTTCCCTCACTAACCGTCATCCGTGTACTAATATGTTCCATTCGCAGATGTTGTTCCCCATAGTCGTTCCCTGTCCTGCTATCCGTTCCCTATGGTCGTGACAGCTGTGTCAAGCTGTGACTGGCTGTGCGACTGTGTTGGGCTGTGTCGACTGTGTCGAGCTGTGAGTGGCTGTGACGGCTGTGTCTGGCTGTGTCGGACTGTGACGAGCTGTGTTGGCTGTGACGGGCTGTGTAACCCCCTTCTAAAGTGCGTTGCTGTCACCCCTAAGGCTCCTGTTGGTCTCAGTCTGTGCAAAATTAAGGGTACCCCACAGATCCCGTAAAAGTGTCTAAGTCCCAGACAGTCCTCTAATAGTCGCTCCTAGGCTTCCTTTTGAAAAACATAACATAAAAAAATGAACCATTCAAAACAGATTCAAATAAAGGAATATTACAAATAAAATTCATGATCTGCCCTTATATATGACAGGAGGGCTTCTATAAGAACAAGCCCTTTATGTCCATGTCTGGCAAGGGAGAAATGAGTACAAATTATGCATGTCCAGATTTTTGTTTCTTCACAAGCCCGGGACGGCGGGCTTTTAACCCTTCAGTAATATATCGACCCATTTTGGGTCGGTTGGGTTAGCTTAACCAGCCATAACTTCCTATGGTTAAGGCTGATTGGCCCTTTTTTTGGGCTCAATCGACTGATAATCGGGTCCCCCTTCATATGGCATTGGCCAATCAGTCAATGCCTGAAGGGGTAGGGGTCTGGACCAATTGGAAGGGGGCCAACTCAGCTTTTTGAGGCCATTTTGGCACCCCTAACCTGCCCAAGTTGCTGACATGGCAACTGCGGTCAGGTTAGGGTGAATGAATATGCACACATACATTCCTCCATATGCATGCATTTGTGTGCGCATATAGTATAGGCTACCTCCAAAAGATGTATGATAACAACACCGCCATGTTACAAACCATTAACAAAAAGATGCTGGGAAGAGTCAATGCCAATAAGTTGAAGGGGTACAGTGGTATCCATGACAAACCATTGCAGCATGATTTACATGTTGAAACGCAAAAGCAGTCACGGGCTGCACCAGTGATACCAACGGAGTATGGAGCACTTGTCGCTAAGCTGAGCATATATGACCAGAGCGACACAGCCTATCACAACGCAGCACGGCGTGACACAGCCTATCACAGCCCAGCAAGGCGCGACACAGCCTATCACAGCCCAACACGGCGCGACACAGCCTATCACAGCCCAGCACGGAGCAATACAGCCTATCACAACATACCACAACGTGTCACAGCCTATCACAGCTTACCACAGTGCAACACATCGTATCACGGCGTACCACAGTATGACACAGCCTGTCACAGCTCAACACAGCCTACTAGGGTTACACAATCCATGGAATCAGTGACAGGTGGATGCAGGATAACTTCAGGGAAATGGCCGGCGGAAGAAAAGATGGAAGCCAGTTTAGAAAGAGACACGTGGAAGTCAGGGCGCAATACACAGCTGAGAAGGAAGTGCAAGAATAGATGTCATCAAGAAAGAGGACAAGAATGGCCGTCAAAATACCTAATTAGCACGTCAATTCGGTTGAATGGCGGGCCCATTAATGAATACGGAAAAGGGGCAACAGAACAAACGGCAAGTACAGAAAAGAGAAATTCTTGTCACATGTGTTATCCTAGTGGACAGTCCAGCAGGGAAAGTCCACTAAAGAAAATTAAATCTAAAATCCAGTCACAGCGGTTACAGCCAATCGAAAGCCAGAGAAGGGATCAAGAAATTGGAGGGAATTTAAGCGCAAGAGTCGGCGTCGTTCTAAGTAACGGGTGTCTCGACGGGACAAACCATCAATGCTATAGCTTTGAAGCTATGGAGGAACTAACAGACTATACGCTCGCAATATTACTTACGCAGTGGCATAGGGAGGAAAGAACAAAGCGGATCTTTTCTCTTGATCGATACTTGCAAGCCCCGCAGGCTTACAAGAAATTACCCATAGCTTTTTGTGGCAACCATACGTTTATGCTTTGTGCCCTGCAGGCATTTCTTCAATTGTTACAGCCAAAACATTTCTGTGGGTCGAGAATGAAGAGAGTGAGAGGAATGGAAGAAATCAGGGTGAAAAGCACCACAATCCTGTAGAAACAAATGATTGCTACTCCACAGGCGGTACAGTTACTAAAGGAGCTGCGATTGCAAAGATTGGACATTGCACCATAGACAGTACATGTTACAATTCTTGCAGAACTTTGAGGGGGGCTGCTATTTCATGAGCGGCATGAGCATGAGCGGAAAAAAAAAAAGCATGAGCAGACCATTGTGAGTCCACGGAAATAGGGTTAGGAGGCACGGAAATAGGGTCATGTGAAGTTGGAATGTGACACCAGTGGACTTGAAATGCAACATTTTATTGCAAATTTTGTGGCAAGTCACGTCTATACAAGTGTGTTCTAACTGTCATAGCCGGAATGGGCACTACTCTCCTACACCTTCCGAGGAACTTGCCCCACCTTCTTCCTCATCCCCCTCATCCCCCTCATCCCCCTCATCCTCCGAGCTTTGTGATGCATCAGTTCCACTATGCCTCTCAAAAATCCTGTCCTCTTGGGGGACTGTCCACCTCACCTCCTGGGAATCTTCTGCATCTTCTCCCCCATCTTCTCCCCCAAATTTTGCGCGCCGACCTACCTGGCGGATGGAAATCCGGCGCCGGATTTCCATCCATCTGCTCTGCGAATTACCTGCATGACTGGAAAAATGGCGCCGAATTTCCGATTTTGGTGCCAGCCACCCTAGGGACTTAGCCATTTTCGGCCCAGTCGGCGTTTTTTCGGCGTTTTTTTCTTTTTTCTTTTTTCTTTTTTCGACGCCATTTTTCTAGTTCGGGGCCGAAAATGGCTAAGTCCCAGATTTGACTGGGCCCAGAACTGGAAAAATGGCGCCGAATTTCCGATTTTGGGTGCTAGTCAGATCTGGGACTTAGACGTTTTCGGCCTCGAACTGGAAAAACGGCGTTTTTTTTTTTTTTTTTTTTTTTTTTTTTTTTTTTTTTTTTTTTTTTTTCTGGCGCCATTTTTCCAGTTCGGGGCCGAAAATGGCCAAGTCCCAGATCCGACTAGCACCAAAATCGGAAATTCGGCGCCATTTTTCCAGTCATGCAGGTAATTCGAAGGGCGGATGGATGGAAATCCGGCGTCGGATTTCCATCCATCCATCCATCCGCTCTTCGAATTACCTCCATAACTGGAAAAATGGCGCCGAATTTCCGATTTTGGTGCCAGTCTGATCTGGGACTTAGCCGTTTTCGGCCCCGAACTGGAAAAATGAGCAAACTGATACTTAAATACCAACAGTAAGGTAACTAGCTAACATGAATGTGGGAAGGAAAACAAATAGGAAACACCCCCATGATACACTAGCTGTAGGTCATGACTGATTGTTCTGAGCGGGCTGAGTGCTTAGAGATTTCCAACTCTTCTATCTTGGAGTTTCCGCCTCGGATAGCGAAGGGATGGGTGAACAAAAGCCGCGCCACATTTGACGACCATACTGGGGATCTGGGTCATGAACAACCAGATGTGACAGGCATCTGGTGGGATCATGGTGGTTGGAGAATTAAAGAATTTGATGTGAATCAAATTCCTTGTGAAACTGAGAAGGAAAGATTGTCCAAACGATTCTTCCAGAGGTTTTTGGAATTGCCAGACGGTTGTAAAGAAAACATTCTTAAGAGAGTGCATGATGCTGACCCTGAGTGGGGTCTGGAGAAAGGAGTGATAAAGATTTATCAGGTGGCCTGTAGAGGAAGAGCACGTTGGTTACCAACATTGGTTTATGTGATAGCATTGCTATTCATTAAGCGAGTAGAGTTTGAAGGCTGGGAGGAAAGAAAGGTGAATGTTTATACTCAGCTTTCCAGACTTGTTTGTCATATGGTTGTATGGTAACGGAGACTTCAAGTATAGCCAAGGGTGCATTGAAGCTTGAAAGAAACCCAGGCATATACGAGAGATATTACATAAGAGAGTTTTGGTTATTGCCACATTAAAAAGAAATGAAAGACATGGGACATGAGTGATGAAAGAGAAGCTAGACGCCAGAGATATTCAGCAAAAAAAAAAAACTATCTGAAAGCTAATTATCCATATCTTTGGGAGAGAGGAATAGACATAGGGGAATCATCTGGACCTCTCACACCATTAAGATTAGAGAGTACATCACCCATACCGGAAGAACTAGAGTTGGATGCCACTCCTTCTGTTTCTTTGCAAGAAAGATTAAGGGAATTGGTACGGGAAGAAGATCAATCACGAGGTGAAAGATCTGAGGTACATCCCTGGATAAAAGATTTGACAGAAATCTTTGATAAGAGTTGGCATGGAACACCAAAAGCAGGAACTCCAGTTTCTGAAGCGGAAGGTGAAGAAGGAGGAGAGGATGTGGCAGAGCCAATGGAGAGTTCAGACTCTCCAACACCATTGCAATTGAGTTACATGAGTGAAGAAGAAACCCAAGGGCAGAACTTGGAGGATGAAAACAGAGAGAAGAAATTGGAAGAGGAAGAGTATGAAGAAGTAGACCCAACAGCTGAGGTTGAGACTACAACCAGGACATCCCAACCCGTTGGACCTGGATCAAGTGGAGCACTTGGATCACAGGCCAACGAAGGTGTCGGCTCAAGGGGATCAGGCGGGCTGCCTGGATCTGGCTCTGGGGGGACAGGGAGTGTGGGAAGTAGTGCAACTGAAGCTGGGAATACTGTGAATATCGTGGGGCCAGTAGCAGGGAGTGCTCAAGGGCCACCACTTGGTGAAAGATCCACCACAACAACAACAGGTCCTGAAGGACCAGCACCAGCAAGGGTGCCAGCACCTATCAGTGGGCAAAAGGTAGGGCCACAGATGGCGTTACAACCAACACGGGCAAAACCACATTTTCCAATATATTCAGGAAAAGGGGATCCCAATGTACACATTAGCCAATTTGAGCACATGTGTATAGTGAACAATGAGAATGACGATGATGCCAAGATGAGATTGTTTCCTTGTTCACTTATCAAAAAAGCAAGTGAATGGTATGCAAGATTCCCTGATAATCATTTTCTAACCTGGAATGGCTTGAATACAACATTCCGAAATAGGTTCAGGACAAGTAAAACTGAGGATGAAGTGTATGGAAGTTTACAACAGTTAAAGCAAAAGAAGCATGAAACTGTTGAGGAGTATATGGAAAAGATGGAATTGATGATGAAAAAGCTGGCTGCAGTACCAGCACCAGGTTTACAGAAGACTTGGTTTGTGAGTGGACTAAGACTAGAGTTGCAAAAGAAAGTGGATATGTTACCCCATAATACAGTGGAGGAGGCATTTGAAACTGCAAACAAAATTGAGCAATTGGGAATGCTCAGGAGAGAGAAAAGGGATGATGAGGACTCTGAGGATGAGTCAGATGAAGAAGAAGAGCAAGAACTAAAAAGAAAGAGTAAGAGAAAGGAGAAGTTGAAGAGGGATAACTATGAAAAAAAAATTGGAAGAAATCTTGAAGAAGTATGCCACAGAGGCTGCAACACATTGGAGGAAGGGTGTATGGTGTGCAAAGTGCCAGAATGAAGGCCATACCACCACAGAATGCCACATGAAGGAGAAACACTGTACTATCTGTAAAATGGATAACCATTCTACTGAGAATTGTTACTACAACAGAAGGACAGCTGCAAGAGAACCTAGGCAAGTAAGGGTGCATCAGGTGCAGCCCCAGCCAAGAAGAAACAATGATCAGGACCACTATGGTAGGTCTGGTGGTTATAACAATGGCATGGAAGGGAGAGGTAATTCAAGGGGGAATTACCAAGGAAATTCCAGAGGCAACTATCAGGGTAATCCAAGGGGGAATTACCAGCCCGGGAATCAGGATTATAGAAATAATCCAAGAACAGACCAAGGGCGAGGACCCAATGGTGAAGAGCTATGTCACTATTGTAATCAGCCAGGACATCGCAAGGCAGCCTGTTCATTCTGGATAAGACACCAGAATGAGATGAGAGCTCCTGTGAATGAGGGCCCAGTGGTGGCAGCTCACATGGTTAGGCCATGTGTTGTACCAGAAGTAAGTACAATGATAATAACAAGAAGCAAAGCCAAACTAATACCTCCAGTAGTTGAGGAAGATGATGATAATGAAGGTGGCAGTGATATGCGTGAAGATGATGAGGCTTGGAGAGATGAGAAGGAACTGCACAAGGAAGTGGCAGATACCATAAGGGAAATGCAGAAGAGTATTGATATTCCTATGGCAGATTCCTCTGATTCTGATGGAGAAGAAGAAGTGAGTGAGGATGAAAGGAAGAAAGAAGATGCAGACATGCAGAGTAATGAAGGGACTTTGGCTGAAGTAATATGCCAGACCAAAGCAGAGATTACCATTGGACAGCTATTGGCTGTGGCACCTTATTGTAGACACAAGTTGTATCAAGCAATCAATCGAATTGGCTAGGAGACAGGAAACACAGACCTGAACAGCAATGTGACCAGTTATAATGTGAAGCCGGAAGGGCGAGAAACAGTCATGGACTTTGATGATTCTATGCCAGTAATCCAATTGAGAATTGGAAGCACAGAACTAACTGATGTACTTATAGATGGAGGCTCAGGAGTAAATATCATGACAGACCAATTAAGAAAGAAGCTTGGTCTAAGTAACATGAAACCAGCCCCATTTACAGTAACAATGGCAGATCAAAGAAGTTTACAACCATTGGGATTAATAAGAGGAGTTAAGATACAGATACAGATACAGAAGATGATCTTTATGATCACAGTAACTGTGTTGAAGATGGATGAAGTCATGGAGGCTTACTCCTTATTATTGGGACGTCCGTGGCTGAAACAGGCCAGGGTATTCCATGACTGGAATTCTCAGTTACTAACCGTGCATAATGGGATACACGAGATACAAATTATCACAAGGAAATCTAGTAGATTACCTGCTATGAGAAGACCTCGAGGGGTCTGAGAGTATGACTGGAGAGGAGGACTGGATGAGGAGTAGGAAGCTACCCTGTTTGTTGCACACCCAGAGTGGGAGCAGGTTGCAGAGATGCGGCTGGAAGGCCTAAGTTGTTTAAGGGGTATCTGCTGTGGTGTAGTGTCAGCAACACCAATTGAAGAGGAAACCAACAGTTACCCATCACATTTCTATGAAGAAAAAGAAGGAGAAATGGAAATCCTAGAGGAACCAGCCACTGTGAGTTTACAGGATGAAGTGGTGACTGGTTGGACAATCACAGCTGATGAGCAAGTGAGGGAAGTGAATGTGGGAACTAAAGAGGAACCGAGGATGGTGAAGGTAGAAGCTGATTTGGAGCCGGAATTCTTCGAAGAAGCTAAGAGTTTGTTCATCAAATACAGAGATGTATTTGCTTGGAGCTATGAGGATCTAAAAGGGATACCACCTGAAATCTGTCAGCATAAGATTGAACTGGAACCAAGGTCAGTACCAATCAAGCAGGCAAGGTACAGAATGAATCCCAACTACGCACAGAAGGTTGGAGAAGAGATCAAGAAGTTGGCTGAGGCTAAGTTTATATACCCAATAGAGTATACAACTTGGTTGTCACCCATTGTGATAGTTCCCAAGCAGAATGGTAAACTAAGAGTTTGTGTGAACTACAAGAAGCTGAATGCTTGTACGAAGAAAGATCCTTTCCCTTTGCCATTCATAGAAGCAGTATTGGACACTGTGGCAGGCCATGAGATGTACTCATTCATGGATGGCTTCAGTGGTTATAACCAAGTGCAAGTGGCAGAAGAAGACCAAGGAAAGACAGCTTTCATCACAGACTGGGGTGCTTATGCATACAAAGTCATGCCCTTTGGACTTTGTAATGCACCAGCAACCTTTCAGAGAGTGATAAGTGAATCTTTTCATGAGTATCTGGATGATTTCATGCAGGCATTCTTGGATGATTTCAGTGTGTACAGCTCTAAGAATGAGCACTTGCATAAATTGGAGTTATGTCTGGCCAGATGCAGGATGAGAGGTCTGGGCCTGAATCCAGAGAAGTGTACTTTCTGTGTGAACTCACGGGTGCTTCTGGGACACATTGTGTGTAAGAGGGGACTTCTTGTGGATCCCAGGAAAACAGAGGCCATTAAAGCCTCTCCACCACCAGTGAATGTTAAGAGTCTAAGGAGATTCCTTGGACAAACCAGTTATTACAGAAGATTTGTCAGACGGTATGCACAGATAGCAACACAATTGAGCAAACTTCTGAAGAAAGATGCAGTGTTTGCATGGACACCTGAATGTCAACAGGTTTTTGAGGAACTTACATTGTCAGTAACAACTACACCTGTGCTGATTAATCCTCATTGGCAGGAAATATTTCATGTTCACTGTGATGCTGGGACTAGACTTTGATGGACCGATTAACCCACCAGCCAAGAATACACGGAACAGGTATATAATTACAGCCACTGATTATACTACGAAGTGGGTGGAAGCTAAAGCTTTGAGGGACAACACAACCAAGTCCACAGCAACGTTCCTGTATGAGAACATACTTACACGATTTGGCTGTCCCTTGGAATTTATCAGTGATCAGGGAAGTCACTTCATTAATGAGACCATTGAATTATTGACTAAAGAGTTCATGATTGTGCATAGGAAGAGTACAACATATTACCCACAGGGTAATGGGCAACCAGAGGCTACCAACAAAATACTATGTACTATCTTGGCTAAGATAGTCAATGCAAACAGAATGGATTGGGATACAAAGCTGCTGACAGCTTTGTGGTCATACAAGACTTCATATAAAGTCACCACTAAGTATACACCATTCCAATTAGTTTATGGTATGGAAGTACTTCCAGTGGAATTCCTGCTACCTACCATGAGAACGGAATGGGGAAAGAGAATGGAATTGCAAGATTCCATTAAGGTCAAGAAACATGAATTATACCATGTGGAAGAAGTACGTGCTGATGCAGCTGATAATATGACCAGAATTCAGATGAAGAGAAAGGAACAGTTTGATGAAAGCAAGTTAAAGACTTTTAAGACGGGAGATTTGGTTCTATGGTTGCAGAAGAAAGGAAAGATTAAGCTTCTAAGCTTAAATCACCATGGAAAGGACCTTATGTCATACAAAAGATGTATGATAACAACACCGCCATGTTACAAACCATTAACAAAGAGATGTTGGGAAGAGTCAATGCCAATAAGTTGAAGGGGTACAGTGGTATCCATGACAAACCATTGCAGCATGATTTGCATGTTGAAACGCAAAAGCAGCCACGGGCTGCACCAGTGATACCAATGGAGTATGGAGCACTTGTCGCTAAGCCGAGCATATATGACCAGAGCGACACAGCCTATCACAGCCCATCACGACGTGACACAACCTATCACAGCCCAGCAAGGCGCGACACAGCCTATCACAGCCCAGCATGGCGCGACACAGCCTATCATAGCCCATCACAACGTGACACAGCCTATCACAGCCTAGCGAGGCGCGACACAGCATATCACAGCCCAGCACGGAGCAATACAGCCTATCACAACCTACCACAGCGTGTCACAGCCTATCACAGCTTACCACAGTGCAACACAGCGTATCACGGCGTATCACAGTATGACACAGCCTGTCACAGCTCAACACAGCCTACTAGGGTTACACAATCCATGGAATCAGTGAAAGGTGGACATAGGATAACTTCAGGGAAATGGCCGGCGAAAGAAAGGACGGAAGCCAGTTTAGAAAGGGACACGTGGAAGTCAGGGCGCAACACACAGCTGAGAAGGAAGTGCAAGAACAGATGTCATCAAGAAAGAGGACAAGAATGGCTGTCAAAATACCTAATTAGCACGTCAATTTGGATGAATGGCGGGCCCATTAATGAATACGGCACATGGCCTAACCATGTGAGCTGCCACCACTGGCCCCTCATTCACAGGAGCTCTCATCTTTTTCTGGTGTCTGATCCAGAATGGGCAGGCTGCCTTGCGATGGCCTGCCTGATTACAATAGTAACACAGTTCTTCCCCATTAGGTCCTCGCCCTTGGTCTGTTCTGGAATTGTTTCTATAATCCTGATTCCTTGGCTGGTAATTCCCTCTTGGATTACCCTGATAGTTGCCTCTGAAATTTCCTTGGTAATTCCCTCTTGAATTACCTCTCCTTTCCATGCCATTGTTATAACCACCAGGCCTACCATAGTGGTCCTGATCACAGTTTCTTCTTGGCTGGGGCTGCACTTGATGCACCCTTACTTGCCTAGGTTCTCTAGCTGTTGTCATTCTGTTGTAGTAACAATTCTCAGTAGAATGGTTATCCATTTTACAGATAGTACAGTGTTTCTCCTTCATGTGGCATTCAATGGTGGTATGGCCTTCATTCTGGCACTTTGCACACCATACACCCTTCCTCCAATGTGTTGCAGCCTCTGTGGCATACTTCTTCAAGATTTCTTCTAATCTTTTCTCATAGTTATCCCTCTTCAACTTCTCCTTCCTCTTACTCTTCCTTTTCAGCTCTTACTCTTCTTCCTCATCTGACTCATCCTCAGAGTCCTCACCATCCATTTTCTTTCTCCTGAGCATTCCCAATTGCTCAATTCTATTCGCTGTTTCAAATGCCTCCTCCACTGTATTATGGGGTAACATATCCACTTTCTTTTGCAACTCTGGTCTTAGTCCACTCACAAACCAAGTCTTCTGTAAACCTGGTGCTGGTACAGCAGCCAGCTTTTTCATCATCAATTCCATCTTTTCCATATACTCCTCAACAGTTTCATGCTTCTTTTGCTTTAACTGTTGTAAACTTCCATACACTTCATCCTCAGTTTTACTTGTCCTGAACCTATTTGGGAATGTTGTATTCAAGCCATTCCACGTTAGGAAATGATTATCAGGGAATCTTGCATACCATTCGCTTGCTTTCTTTATAAGTGAACAAGGAAACAGTCTCATCTTGGCATCATCGCCATTCTCATTGTTCACTATACACATGTGCTCAAATTGGCTAATGTGTACATCAGGATCCCCTTTTCTTGAATATATTGGAAAAGGTGGTTTTGCCCGTGTTGGTTGTAACGCCATCTTTGGCCCTACCTTCTGCCCACTGACAGATGCTGGCCCCCTTGCTGGTGCTAGTCCTTGAGGACTTGTTGTAGTTGTGGTGGATCTTCCACCCAGTGGTGGCCCCTGAGCACTCCCTACTACCGGCCCCACGATATTCACAGTATTCCCAGCTCCAGTTGCACTACTTCCCACACTCCCTGTCCCCCCAGAGCCAGATCCAGGCAGCCCGCCTGATCCCCCTGAGCCGACACCTTCGTTGGCCTGTGGTCCAAGTGCTCCACTTGATCCAGGTCCAACGGGTTGGGATGTCCTGGTTGTAGTCTCAACCTCAGCTGTTGGGTCTACTTCTTCATACTCTTCCTCTTCCAATTTCTTCCCTCTGTTTTCATCCTCCAAGTTCTGCCCTTGGGTTTCTTCTTCACTCATGTAACTAAACTGCAATGGTGTTGGAGAGTCTGAACTCTCCGTTGGCTCTGCCACATCCTCTCCTCCTTCTTCACCTTCCGTTTCAGAAACGAGAGTTCATGCTTTTGGTGTTCCATGCCAACTCTTATCAAAGATTTCTGTCAAATCTTTATCCAGGGATGTACCTCAGATCTTTCACCTCGTGGTTGATCTTCTTCCCGTACCAATTCCCTTAATCTCTCTTGCAAAGAAAAAGAAGGAGTGGCATCCAACTCTAGTTCTTCCGGTATGGGTGATGTACTCTCTGATCTTAATGGTGTGAGAGGTCCAGATGATTCCCCTATGTCTATTCCTCTCTCCCAAAGATATGGATAATTAGCTTTCAGATAACTTTCTCTTTTTGCTGAATATCTCTGGAGTCTAGCTTCTCTTTCATCACTCATGTCCCATGTCTTTCATTTCTTTAATGTGACAATAACCAAAACTCTCTTCTGTAGTATCTCTCGTATATGCCTGGGTTTCTTTCAAGCTTCAATGCACCCTTGGCTATACTAGAAGTCTCCGTTACCATATAACCATATGGCAAACAAGTCTGGAAAGCTGTTCTTGGTGTGAGTTTGATCCATAGAATAGCCTTTGGAATCCAATTCTTCACCAATACAAGCTCTTCATGCATATGAGTATAAACATTCACCTTCCTTTCCTCACCAGTGTTGGTAACCAACGTGCTCTTCCTCTACAGGCCACCTGATAAATCTTTATCACCCCTTTCTCCAGACCCCACTCAGGGTCAGCATCATGCACTCTCTTAAGAATGTTTTCTTTACAATCGTCTGGCAATTCCAAGAACCTCTAAAAGAATTGTTTGGACAATCTTTCCTTCTCAGTTTCACAGGGAATTTGATTCACATCAAATTCTTTAATTCTCCATCCACCATGATCCCACCAGATGCCTGTCACATCTGGCTGTTCATGACCCAGTTCCCCAATATGGTCGCCAAATGTCGAACAGCTTTTACTCACCCATCCCTTCGCTATCCGAGGTGGAAACTCCAAGATAGAAGTGTTGGATATTTCTAAGCACTCAGCCCGCTCAGTACAATCAGTCATGACCTACAGCTAGTGAATCATGGTTGTGCTTCCCATTTGTATTCCTTCTTGCCTTCATGTTATCAATTCACCTTATCTGATACTGAAGCATCAGATTGCTTCAGTATCTACTTAATTCCAATTATTCATGCATTCATTTCACAGCTTCACTCATGTCACTCTACACAGTGTGCTTGTATCGAATAAGTATCAAATTATGATTTATCAGGTATCAGGCCAATGCCATGGTGATTCTAATCTGCCCTATAGTTTCACTACAGCTTTGCATGTAACAAGCATCTACTGTTCATCTCTCCTCCTTCTCGTGCTCTCGTTCTTGCTCTCCGCCTGATCTCCTCTCCTACATGACCAAGAAGCGCTCCCCGTGAAGTGTCCTCTTTCCGTAGCCGCTCCCCTTATCTGCCCGCAAGCTGTTCTAACCACCTAACTAATTAACCGTCATCCCTGAAGTAACACGTTCCTTCTGCAGATGTCGTTCCCTCAAAGTCGTTCCCTGCTAATGATAACTGTTCCCCATGTACTGTGACAGGCTGTGTCAAGCTGTGCCGAGCTGTGACTGGCTGTGTAAGGCTGTGTCGGGTTGTGACTGGCTGTGTCGGCTGTGTCGGGCTGTGCGAAGCTGTGGCGGGCTGGGTCAGGCTGTGTCGGCTGTGACGGGCTGTGTCGGGCTGTGTCGGGCTGTGGCGGCTGTGACTGGCTGTGACGGGCTGTGTAAAGATGTGTCGGGCTGTGTAACCCCCCTTAAGCCTGCTGCTGCCACCCCTAAGGCTCTTGTTGGTCTCTGTCTGCGCAAAAATTAAGGGTACCCCACAGAACCCGTAAAAGCGTCTAAGTCCCAAACAGCCCTCTAACAGTACGGTGGTCTATCGAGGCTTTATCACATAAATCCTGAAACTTCCCCAAGAACTCTCTCCCTTGGTCCGTGAGTACCTCAGCTAGAGCACCGAATCGGCTAAGTACACGATCCAAGAATGCATACGCAGCCCCCTCACTAGCCTTGTCAGGCAACGGAACCAACTCAAATCCATTTGGAGAAGTGCTCCACCATCACCAACACATATCTGTGGCCCTGCAAAGTCAAGACTTCACCTATAGCCCAATCCCATTATGGGTAAAAGATGCAACTGTGGTGTAGGGACGTTGAATGAAGCATGCACCTTGTCACACACCATGCATCTAGCCACGAACTGTTGCACCTCTGTGTGCATACCATGCCACCAATACTGCCCCTACAGTAAACTATAAGCGCGTCGCATTTTAAAATGCCCCAAATCCTCATGGGCATGTTGCACTAACCGTGTACGCTGTGTTGGGTGAGGCACAATCCTCACCCGACCATCTTCCCACACTTGAAGCAGGTATATCCCCTTCCACTTGAACCTCTTGGCTTGTTGTAGGATCCGATCCCTCTCATTGGCAGTCACACTAGCTGTCGTGTCTCCAGTGCGGAGGTAGTCCAATACAATTGAATCCTCATGTATATCTCTGGCACCACCTGACTCATCACTAACCTCAGGGTCCTCAGACACTCCGCCTACAGTCATCCCTGTTGTAGGTCCAACCTAACCTCCCGATGCCAAGATACACAAAAATGCAGATGCATGCCATTCCGGCACCATCTCCTCGTCCGTCTCACCATGCCACCGAGCTCTAGTGTCATCTTACTGGCTCGTGCATGGATTGCAACTCAATCCATCCGCATCCCAATTGACCAAACATGGTCAATGCACCACCTGAGAGTCGTACTCTTGGAGAATGAGTGCCCACCGTGCAAGCTTCCTTGTAAGCTTGTCTGACTCCATCAACCACTTGAGTGGCTAGTGATCCGTAACAAGGGTGAAGAGATTGTCGTATAGATAGCATCTGAAGTGTGTCATGGCCCACACTGCAGCTAAGCACTCCCCCTCATATGAGCTATACTTAGACTCTATAGCATTGTTCGAGCGACTAGCATAAGCCACTACGAACTCTCTTCCCTCATCATCCACCTGTGTGAGCACCGCTCCAAGCCCCAGCATGCTCCAATCCGTATGCAACTGAAAGGGGCGCCCCTGGATAGGTCGTCTCAAGATGGACGCCGAGGTCAACCTCACTTTGAGATCCTGAAAAGCTCGCTCTTGCTCATCTTCCCACTACCACTCCTGGTCTACCTTGGTCAGCTTGGTTAGAGCCTTTGCAATAGCACTAAATCCCTTGATAAACCGTCGATAATAGTTCGCCAACCCCATGAAAGCTCGAACTCGGCTCACGTCTGTGGGGCGTGGAATCCATGCAATGGCCTCTACTTTAGTCTGCTGTACCCCCAATCCTCCAGGATATATCATGTGGCCCAGATACTCAATCTGGTTGTGGAAGAACTTGCACTTCCCTAGATGTAACTTCAATCCGTGCGCTCTCAAGCGCTCAAATACCACCTGAAGGTGTCTCTTATGCTCCTCCACCGTATCTCACTAAAGATGATGATATCATCTATGTAGCACCGGCAAAGTCCACCCCTACTAGAATCATGTCCATGATTCTCTGGAACTCTGCAAGAGCGTTTTTAAGCCCGAATGGTAAGAACCGCCCCTGATATAGGCAATCATTCTCGTGCTCATTGATTCCCCAGAATGTCGTCTTCTGCTTGTCCGCCTCCTTGATCGACAATTGGTGATATCTGGACCGCTTGAGTTCAAAGTGCTAAAGACCTTAGCATGCCCAATGACATCAAAGATCTCTTCTGGTGTGGGCATGACATACTTATCGGACTTGGTCTGACGATTTACAGGCCGGTAATCACCGCACATACGTCTCTCCATCCAATTGTCATAGACATCATTCTTGGCTCGCATCACTATGGCTAAAGCATACTCTTATCCAGAGAGATCCACCAAACCAGCCTCCCAGAGATCTTGAGTCTTCATCTGAATCAAAGACCTCTCCATGTCACTGTATCTATAGGGTCTCCGAAAGATTGGCGTGTCAGTGGCCAATACAATAAGAATTTCCTGACTGTTAAGTGAAGCCTTGTGCTAAAATCTCATTTTAGATGACTTTTAGAACCAATTAATGGGAAGGCATGATTTATAGATAATATTAACACCAATTGATATGGGCTTTGAACTTGAGACCTACTCGCGAATATGAGGTGTGAAAATAATTTAAAAACATTCCAAAAACTTTTGTTGTGTCAGGGATTGATCCTAAAATATCCAAGGAGTGAATTTGGAGGAAAAACAAATAAATTATTGGAATCCTGGAAATTAAAAGGTGCCAGAACAGAAAATTAAAGTGACCAATGAGAAGGAAGGAACCATTGGTATCTAAGAAATAAAGCGTTGTCCCTTGAAAGAAAAGGATGAAAAAGAAGAAGGAGAGGAGGACAAAGAGGCGAAAGAGAGAGATGACTGAAGAATATGGATCAGAATAGGAATCAAGGAAGGAGACTAGATGAGGGGTGGTAGTATGAGAGACTATGATCTGAAACTATGAAGAAGGCTTAATTAGATAAAGGAAATAAATAGTAGCATAGGAAACAGGAAAACGATGGAGGAAGAACTATAAGATCTGTGATCATTTTCAATATTATAATAAAGTCAGTTTTCCATTCCCTTCGTTTTGTGAAATAAATAAATAATTATGTACCATATACAATTCAGAAATGGAGGGAAAAATGGACAAACATTGGTGCGTCTGCCGGGAGCAGACTTTGTCTACTCTCCTAAGTTGAGTTTAAAGCTTTCTCTGATCTAGCTGAAAAGGATCAGGGTTATATTGCTCAAGTGAAAATAATAATAATAATAATGGAAACTCAAAATATATCTATTTTATTTATTAAATGTGATATGTATTCTGGAGCTGACTATAAATGCTCTAAAGGATTTAAAAGATACTATAGTAGTTTCGGATTTCACAATGACAAGGAATCACTTAAACAACACAATTTTGGTGTCCAAAGATTTAAATTATGAAGCTGTTGCAAGAAGTCCCACATTCATAGAAGTTATTTGTTGATGGGGCTGCTCGTAATAATCCAAGCCATGCAGCAATTGGTGTGGTTTTAATTGATCCGTTCGGTCTAATATATAAGCAATTAGCTGAGTATATTGGTTTCCCAATTTTCTAATAATGTGGCAGAATATATAGCTCTCATAAGGGGTTTGGAGGAAACGAAGCTTCATGGCATTTCTAGTGTTGAAATTAATACAGACTCTGAATTGGTCTACTGTCAAATCACTAGAGAGTATAATATTTATGATAGGAAACTTTGCCAATTGAACGAAGAAGTCCAGAAGTTGTTAAACTTATTTGACGCTGTCACAATAAAATGTATTCCAAGGGAGGAAAACCACCTAGCAGACTCATTAGCAAACATAGTTTTGAATGCTAGAGTGGGGTTAGAAAGAGTGTTACATTGAATTCAGACTGCTGAATTATTGAGCGTCATGCCAAATGCAATCTCTTTAAACCAATTCCATAGTACTACATTTTATTATGACTTATGTCAGATTTAGCTAACACTTCTGGAAATTCTAAAATTGATTTCCTTAATGAAGCTCGTTCAAGACATTTGACGCCAAGACAACTACGTGTCGAAATAAGAAGTAGATCTAGGCAGCTTGCGTTAGCACGAGAAGAAGCCGAAAGGGAACGAAGAAGGATCCTAAGAACATCTGGACAACCAGAAGATGAGGAACAACCTCAAAAATCTCTATCTCCTAGAATCCTTTTGCCTGCCTATTAATTTGAATATTAATACCTCAAATGTTAATGTCCCGGCCAACCCAAATCCTAGTGTAATTAATATTGTACCACCTATCATGGCTGCCCAACAAGCCGCGGCAGGTTTGCCTATCGTCATTCCAGTTAATACAGCTGCACCACCTAATATAGTAAGGGATATACCGTTATTTTATGGTTTAGTTACCGAGGATGCTGACCAACACATTCAAATTTTTTTACATGTGTGTGCAGTCAGCCTTGTAGTAGAGGATGCCCATAAAATGATGGTTTTTCCTTATACTTTACAAGGGCAGGCTGACGCATGGTATTATAGACAAGCTGCAGCCACATTCGCCACTTGGCCAGATTTACGCGTTGCGTTCCAATTGGAATTTAATGCTGTAAAAAACCCCCAAAGTGCAATGATGGAATTATCTCAGGTTAGACAAGGTATTGATGAGACAGTCGAAAATTACGCTAATAGGTTAAAAGACCTAGCAAGAAAATAAACAACATTGAATTTAGATCAGATGGTTTTGAAATTATTTTTTATTCAAGGGCTGAAATATGAACATCAAATTCATGTAAGGTCAGCTAATCCAGCGACTTTGACTGATGCCATTGCCAGAGCAATATTATATGATCGTGCCATAAGAAGCACAAGGGTAAATCCCATGGTTAATGCAATGCAACCTTCTATAGTACCTATGGGGTCCACCAATATGGTAGGATTTAATGGAGGACAGTTCAATGGTGTTAATAATCAACAATCCAAGCATATTTGAACCCATCCCTTAAATGTTCTGCCACCCTCTAGACCTTTTGATTCTCTTAGTCAAGCAATTACTCTACCTCCAAAGCACGAGGAAACACATTGGGAGGGCTTAAGGGACTGGATGAATACCGTCACCGAGAATTTAAAATCTGTAAATCAGAATATGGTTTTTATGCTTAAAACGCAAAATTTAATGGGAGGTAGGCCTGTGCAATCAAATGAGAAAAATCAGCTCATTTGTACCACATGCAATGGGAGAAATCATACTGCGCAAATTTGTAAAGCCCATGTCATATGTGGCTATTGCCATAGACCTCACCATTATGAGTCAGAATGCTTTCGTAAACAAAAGGATGAAGCGACAAGAAATAGAGCTCAACCTGGTCAACATCCTAACCCGCATAGTCCTGTTCAAATCGTAAGAAAGAATATTTTAACGCGGGACAAGGGTGCTTCTTCTTTCAGGTGTGAATTTAATTATGGTCGAAAAATCTTCATCTGTACCGAAGGACGGGATTAGGTCTAAAGTAAGAAATAACACACAGGAAGTGTGGGAAGTAAGTACTCGGTCTAAAGTCAAAAACCTCGTTAAACAACCTGAGCCTGTCCCTGATGATGAAGATGAAACTAATGAAGAAATTAATGACTTTGGTATACCCAAGCACTCTCCTAATGAACAAGATCATAAAAATAATCTGGTCAAGGAAAAGAATATTGTAGAAGAACACCTGCCTAAAGTCAATCGACCAAAGACTGTCACTTTTGCTGACCAGAATCAAGAGTTCAAAAGGAAAGAAGAAGAACTTCCGATAAAGAAATATGCAAAACCTTATAGTGTATTAGAAGACTTGGCAGAAAATAAGGCCAATATTATGTTATCCCAGTTTATAACTATTTGTCCAGCTATTCAAAAAGAATTAATATTGGGTCTAGTAAGAAAACGTAAACCAGTAAGGGTTATAAGAGCGTTGGATTCAGCCATTATAGATAGAGATTGCCCTAAGGTAAATTGTATTGTGAATGAACTGGAAGTATCTGGAGCCTTGGTTGATGCAGGGTCGGGGATAAATGTGATGACTTTAGTAGCCATGAAAGAACTAGGGTTGAAATTGCATGGACCGTCTCCTTACTCATTGAGAATGGCTAATTACACTTCCGTGAAACCAGAAGGTATCATAATGAATGTAGAAATATTGGTGGCTGGTCAAATCACTAAAACCCACTTTTATGTGTTAAGAGTAGATAATCCTCGTTGCGGATATTTACTTCTTTTAGGAAGGCCTTGGCTTCGAGAGACTTACGTTGTAGTACATATTCCTAGAGGCATTCTAGCCATAGGCAAGGGTCCAAAAAGAGTGGCAGTGGATGCTTATCCCCAATTAACTACTGAATCAAACCAGTTAAGTGAGCTGGAATATTTTAAAAGTGAATCAGATGAATATGATAGTTCCGACGAAGAATTGATGTATAATGAAACAAAAATGGTTTTACCAGAAGAGTTCAAGGGAGTTCTGGATGTGTTGTTTTCAGAAGAACTTGAGATTTTAGATGGAGTCGATGGTTTTTGAGAGTACTAAGGAAGAAATCTCTGACAAGCTGGAAGTACAAACTAAAAGTTTGAAACCAGATGTTATTGAGCTAAATATAGGTACTGAAGGAGAGAGTAAATCAATTAGACTAAATAAAGAACTTGCAATTAATGAAGTCAATAGAGTTATCCGTAAAGTGAGCCTAAGTTTGGTACCTTGTTTGGACCCGAGTTACGGGTTTCATCCCGAATTTGAGTTAATCCGTAAAGTGCAGAAAACTGAGCACGAAGTCAGAAAAGAGGGCACCAAATTATAAACTGGGGATGAGGGCAACAGCTGCTCAAACCGAGCTCGTGAGCTCTGACCGCCTCCGCCTCAACGACTAACAAAACTCGGCACCAAACTCCTGCAACCCCCATTTTCCTAGTCCTGACAGTTTGGTCCCGTGTTTTTTTCTAGTCGTACCGCTTGATCTTGAGTTTCGAGTTTCATACCGAGTTTTGGCCAAACTCAGGGTTCTCATGCCCGAGTTTGGGACCCTTTACGGATAACTCTAATGAGTTCACAGCTTTGTGTAAGGAATTTCAAGACATTTTTGCTTGGTCATATACGGACTTAAAAGGAATACCACCAAGCATTGTGACACATAAAATTTCTTTAATGCCAGGAGCCAAGCCTATTCGGCAACGCCAAAGGAGGGTTAATCATGTGCGCTTAGAAGCCTTACAAAAAGAGGTGATAAAATTAAGAGATAATGGTTTGATTTTTGAAGTAGATAATTCAGAATGGGTCTTGTCAGTGGTAGTTGTCCCGAAGAAAACATGGGGTTTAAGGGTTTGCATGGATTATAGATTTAAATAAGGTAACCAAAAAGGATTATTATCCATTACCTTTTATTGATCAAATTTTAGACTCAGTGGCCGGGAAAGAATGTTATAGTTTTATGGACTGCTTTTCCGGGTACAACCAAATAGCTATTGAGGAGAGTGATAAATTAAAAACAACATTTTCCACTATTTGGGGTACTTTTGCTTACCACGTCATGCCCTTTGGTTTGTGTAATGCTCTTTGGACATACCAACGGATGATGAATAATGCTTTTCAAGAATATCTTAATGTTTTTGTAAGAATTTTTGTTGACGATTTATGTTGTTGCACTACTAAAAAGGAACACCTTAAAGCTTTAAGAAAATGCTTTGAAAAATGTAGACTGTATAGCATAGCCCTAATCCTATGAAGTGTTCTTTTGGGGCTAGATATGGAGTTTTGCTAAGACACGTGATTAGCCAAAAAGGACTTCAGGTAGATCCAGCAAAAATTGAGTTAATAATGAAAATGCCACCACCAACTAAGCAATTTTTTTATCTACACTTAAGTACCCTGAAGGATTTACAAATCTTGAGCGACAAAAACTATGCTTACAATCTGTCAAATTCAGCATTATTGCTGGAAAATTGTATCGAGAAGGTGTGGATGGGATGTAGAGGCGTTGTGTTATTTCCGAAGAAATTCCAGTAATTTTAGAAGCCTGTCACGATAGTTGTTGCGGAGGTCACTTTGAAGGACTAACTACAACCCAAAAGATTTTAAGAGCGGGGTATTGGTGGCCAAGTATGTTTAAAGACTCATTTGAGTATGTTCAAAAATGCGATACTTGTCAGCGGTTCACCGGTTCTTTTATTAAGAGTCAAACTAGACCGCTTGTGCCAATCATAGCTTTGCTTCCATTTGAAAAATGGGGCATAGATTTTATGGGTCCATTTCACCCTACCTCAAGTTCTAGAAAAAATTATATTCTGGTAGCCACAGACTATTTTACAAAGTGGGTTGAGGCGATAGCTGTTAAGAAAGATGATGCCAAAACCACGGTTAATTTTTTATTTAATAATATCATCACCAAGTTTGGAGCCCCACATGAATTGGTCTCGGACAGAGGTTCACATTTTCTTAATGATGTGATAAGCAATCTTACAGAGACCTTTAGTATAAAACATAGGAAAAGTACGCCTTATCACCCACAAGCTAATGGGTTAGCTGAGAGCATTAATAAAACGTTGGCTCAAATTTTACGAAAAAACTGTAGATACCAATAAAAGAGACTGGGACTTAAATTATGAGGGGCAGTTTGGGCATATAACACTGCTATCAAAACTGTCACGGGTTTCACACCATATGCATTGGTCTATGGGACAGAGTGTGTGCTTCCTATAGAACATGAAATCCAGACCATTAGGACCGCCATGGCTCATGACTTACCACTAGATGACTCAGTGAAAGAACGGTTAATTATGTTATCTCAGTTGGATGAATGGCGGACAACCACTCAACTGAATATAGAGACCCAACAAAAACAATGGAAAATCAGATTTGATAAGGGTCTCAAACCGGTATCGTGGGAACCAGGGGACTAATGATAATCGAACCCAGACAAAAGCTGTTTCCTAGTAAATTTTCACATAAATGGTTTGGTCCTTTCATAGTAGAGGAGGCTTTTAAAAACGGTTCTTTACAGTTAAAGGATAGTGACGGTATATTGTTTCTAACTAAGACGGCTGGAGAACAAGTGAAAAAATATTATGTGTAATGTTTAACCATCCGGACTGTTCATAATCATCTTTCCAAGGTTTTTAGACTCCAATTTCTTAGAAGCTTCACTTAACATCATGATTTCAAGCGAAGGGGGTCTAATGATTTTTATTTTTTTTGGAGCAAATAGCTCATACCTTATTGCATTTATTTCAAGCAATCCAAGCATTCTTGCATTTACACTTAACGCACCACTTGGATAACTTTCCACGGGCTTAAAATAATTGGTTCTAACCCAATAACCTTATATTATGGTATTTATATTTATAAAGTACTACACAAGGATGATGCAACATACACAAGAGTCCATAATGGACCGTAGTATATCATGGGAAAAAGATTTGGGTGCATTTGTTTGATAATATGAGTATGAGAGTTTCAACCTTGCTCTCATCTGTTTTGGAAGAATAAACCCAAGCATGCATCCTGGCATAAGCCGGTGGACAAGGGACCGGAGGGGATAACCTTTTCCGGATTATATCACTTCACTGCACTAAACCACTTTTAAAAGTTAAAGAGGGATGGTCACACACTTTGCTGTCATAACTTATAAAATATAAACGTGTAAAAATGTATTTTCTGCACAGCACAAGAATAATGCACAAAAGATAATGAGCAGAATATTTAAAAGACTTAAAAGTTCTTGTAAGTTAATGCAAATTACTGTCAAGGTTGGACAGTAAATCTTGGGTTCCAACAAAGTTCTTCTTACAGCGAGAATGATCTCCTTGACTTTATAATGAGTGAATCATTTTATTCATATTTCCATAGTTATTTTACAAAGAAATTATTTGGGTATATATGATAATATTTTCATGTTATTATCTCTCTCACACTAACCAGGGATTCTGGGTTCGTCGTTAAGGGACTAACTGTATCGGTATGATCGCCAAAAATGTTAAGTGAATTTACAGCCTTGTGCTAAAATCTCATTTTAGATGACTTTTAGAACCAATTAATGGGAAGGCATACACCAATTGATATGGGCTTTGAACTTGAGACCTACTCGCGAATATGAGGTGTGAAAGTAATTTAAAAACATTCCAAAAACTTTTGTTGTGTCAGGGATTGATCCTAAAATCTCCAAGGAGTGAATTTGGAGGAAAAACAAATAAATTATTGGAGTCCTGGAAATTAAAAGGTGCCAGAATAGAAAATTAAAGTGACCAATGAGAAGGAAGGAACCATTGGTATCTAAGAAATAAAGCGTTGTCCCTTAAAAGAAAAGGATGAAAAAGAAGAAGGAGAGGAGGACAAGGAGGCGAAAGAGAGAGATGACTGAAGAATATGGATCAGAATAGGAATCAAGGAAGGAGACTAGATGAGGGGTGGTAGCATGAGAGACTATGATCTGAAACTATGAAGAAGGCTTAATTACATAAATGAAATAAATAGTAGCATATGAAACAGGAAAGCGATGGAGGAAGAACTATAATAGCTGTGATCATTTTCAATATTATAATAAAGTCAGTTTTCCATTCCCTTCGTTTTGTGAAATAAATAAATAATTATGTAGCATATACAATTCAGAAATGGAGGGAAAATATGGACAAACACTGACCCTTCAGTGCACTCTTTGAAAACACTTGCCATGGCACTTAAAGCGACTGCCACAACAGCCACGAAATGTGCGACACCTCTGGTTGCAAACAATGCATCTGCGGCGTAAATGAGAACGCTCAACCATATGAAGGCACCACCAAATGTAGATGTGTAACCCTATTGTCATCCTCCTATCAGAGCCTCTGCAATCAACAACTGGAAGTGGGCATGAGTCAATGCCTTTCTGCCCAAAGAAGCCATGTTGCCTAGGGTCCCAACCAAGTAGCTATCACTACTTGACTACCAATTGTTGTCTTTGAAGATATCTCTAAATCCCAGAGTATCCAAATCCACAGTGTCATCATAGATACCCAACTCACCAACAAATCCTGATGACTTTCCCAGCCCAATTCCAACTGTCTACATCATCCGTGTCCCCCTCATATGTCATAGGATCATCACCACGGTCCTCATCATCAGAAAAATTCATGAATGTCAATGTCATCCATCAAGTGTTGTGAGCACATATCACCTCTACCATTGAGGACCAACTTTCCCCTTTTGTCACTTGTGCTATCCCCAAACAAAGTACTAGTGGGCGGGCCAAGCAAATTATCACATTGCCCAATCTAAAGTGTCCTCAAATCTCCATTGGGATCCACCCATTCATGAGACTCACCACAAACCACATGTTGTTTGAGTACTCTAACAGGTACAGCAGGCCTGATCAGACGTGTTTGAGATCTACCAGCAGATATGCTAGCCAGATCTACTCTCTTTGGCATATGAGACACCCCAAGGTCAAACAAATTGCAAGAAGGACTACAATCCGATTGGGATTCCTCCACAGCAACACATTTTCCCTTTTCAGGATCACTAGAATTGGAATGAACACCTCTCTCTCTCAACAGGAAATGGTGCTAAGAGAGGATGTCAAGGCACTACTACCTTCAAATGCAAGAGGGTGCTGCAAACTCAAACATCTAGGCTCAAAATGTATCAGGCCAGTTGGGGGCTGTTCCAAGGTACTCAGTTGACCAAATCACTGAACCCTGTGCTAGACCCCTCAACTCTCCGAGCTCTCTAACCAAGTCTCCTTGCAACTTGACGCCTAAAGTGATACCTAAGCTCACTAGGTGTACTGGGACTAAAACTCAAAAGACTTACACCAGGTGGGGGCTGGAGAGACACCAAGAACTCCTGGCCTAAGCACCCTCTAATGAAAGCCCTATCACTCTCACTTGCACCCAATCCTACAGCCCACCCATCAAAATATATGCAGGCCCACATTGTACAATGTAGGAAGAGCCTCTGGAGCAACAACATTGATGGGCAATCACGGCATGGTGTGATTGCACACCACACCAACAAAAAACTAGAAAACCCTGAAAAAAAACCCAAATTGCAAGCTATCCGAGCACCCACTTACCCATAACAGAAAATCAAGAGCAAAAGAAGAAGACACAGGAAAAGAAGATGAAGATGGTGTCCCAAACTACCCCTTTATGAAGTACAGCCAACATGCAAGCCAAAGAACAATGTACACTGAAGCAGGAAATGGGGGTTAGTGAGTTCAGTCCTCACAAACCATGATTTGTGGGCAATGGGGTTGCTCTTCACACTGTTGAACAACCATGCAAAACCTGCAGAGAAGCACAAAACAAGCTTGGCATTAACACCCAAAAAATGCAATCCAAGCAAAAGCAAACCACAAGATTAGTAACTTATTGTGGCAGCCCAAGCAAACCAGAGAACATGAAGTACCTTAGCAAACAACATGCAGTAAAACCACATGAAAAGAGAACAACAATGTTCATGAGCAAACCAGATGAAATAGAAAGTTAGTTAGGGCTACTAACTCAACAACGCTACTGTGTGAGCGTGTGAGCGTATGCTCACACAATGGTGATGTGGCGTGAGCATACACTCACGTCGCTGACATGGCGCTAATGCTGACATGGCGTGAGCCTGGCCCAGGTCGTGCCACATCACCACAAAGAAGGTGGTGGGCCTATAACCGTGAGCCTACAACTGGGGATTTCATCACATGAAGGTGAAACGGGTTAAGGGTTTCGGGCGTCCGGAGAGTTCAACCTTGTATTAACACGAGGTTGATTTCCTAGAACTCAAACCAACCTTGTGTTAACACGAGGTTGTTTTCCTAGAACTGAAATCAACCTTGTGTTAACACAAGGTTGATTTGGAGAACTTCAAATCAACCTCGTGTAACACGAGGTTGATTTCCGAGAATGTCCATTTGAAGGAAGTTTGTTGTGTTTGCAAATGAACAGAGGAGGACAAACGAATGCGACATATTTGTTGCCCCACGCATTGGGAAGATGTTAGAGGACATACACTGAGAGACACTGGACTTCAACACTCATTCCATTACAAGTAGTAGTCAAGGAAAACACAGATTTCTTCATATCAAGTGCATGCTGTCTATGTGCTTGTATCCCGCTGTAGAAGTGTGTTGACTTCGTTGAAACTCATAGTAGCTTGGTGAATGAAGAAGTCGCGCTTTGGATCACAAACCATTCTTCTCAAGAAGACGAAATAAAGATGTTTGCGCGATATGAATTTCCCTCTCTTTCCCAAACTACTTGAAAGCATACCAACAAAATTAGGACAGGTGCAATTGGGAAAATTGGAAATAGTGATGTCATACGTCCTGTACTGCAGGGCAGATGCGGATGTGATCATGGTGTAGACCCGACCATACCCCAGATCAGGCACTTCCATTGTTCCTGCAACACGAGCGTGAAGCATTATCGCGGACTCGACCTTGCCAAAGTGTTCTGCAGTTGGTGGGAATCGTCGAACCAGCTTCCCATTCCGTCTGGTTGGCCACAAGTGAGCATCAGGAGGAGGTACCCGTGAATTGCTTGAACTTGAAGCACCTCCACGTGTAATGGATTGTCTGGCGAGGGAGAAACCCACCTCCTCCAGCATTGCGATCTCTTGGTGATTGAGACCTGTGCCCATCTTCATAGGCCAAACGCTTGGTGGAGGAGGCTTCATCACCACGGAGGGTCGCACAGTCCCACGCACACATCTCCCGCAATCGTCATTGTAGAACCAGAACTTGTGGTTCTTTGCCTCTCTTTGTCCATAAGGGAGAAACAAACCAGTGAATGTAGGAGCTGCAGTGCGTTGTTTGCCTCTGGATATTAAAGACGTGCACTTTTCATGATTGGTGGCCCTGATCGCCGTGCATTTGACACGAGATGCAGCACTTGTGCTTTCTATATGTCAAACCTCGTCCAAGCACATGGACTCCATCATATCCGGCACCATGTTCTATTCTTCAACCATTGCAATAAGAGTACTGCTTGATGCTGGGGTCTGGTCTGGGGCTGAATGGCCCTCGCCTGTGGATGTTCCACAATTCCATTTTTAATCCAAGGGAGCACGTGGCGTGGAGAAGTTGACCCTGTCTGCCCTATGGGAATCTACATCCGAATCGGGAGGGAAGACCCGAATCTCTCTTCGCCTTCCAGATGGGGAACTCTAGACACAAGAGGGGTGCCATCCGCACATATACTCACTGCCCTTGCTATTTTGTTGGGATCCCCCGATCTTCTTGTCGCCCGTAACATCAACTCGTTCATGTCGGGGCCTTTGCCACCAATGCCACCCTTCAAGAATGACCTGTATCTGGTTTGTTGTTGGAGAGCACGGATCAGGTCATCGGCCGTGGCCGCATACAAATCTCTTCCCCTTTTACCGGATGCAACCAGGCATTGTGCACTGCCTAGGGGGTGCACTCCAGCCAATATGTACCAGCCACGTGCGTGTACACGAGGGGGTATTTTAAACCCCTCCATATACAACATTATACATATAGAGGGAGGTTTAAATCACCTTAAATATAATCTTACAGGAGGGGATAAATGAATTTCAGTGGTAGTCTAGTGGTAAGGACGTAGATTGTGTCGCAACGCACCGCGGGATCAAATCGCGATGCACTGTTTTTTTTTGCTTTTCTTTTTTTTCTTTTCTCCCCGCAATCTGTCTCCCGCGGGCTCTCTTTTCCCTCCTCTCCCGCGCCCCTTCCGCGCCAGCTTGGTCTTAGCAGGCCATGTTTCAATCTCTTCCTGCTCAATCTCACCGTGGGTAGATGGTCAACTGGAAACAACAGCGGTAGCAGCGCATTGATAGAACAAGGCACTGCTAATTAAGGTACTTTCTTCAACGCATTTCACCCTGTTTTCCCTGTTAGCAGAGTCGTCCCTAATTTTTCATGTTGAATTCTGCAAGTTAGCTCGTTGGTGGATCTATGGTGGTTTTGGAGTGATTTTGTGCTCCCTGCACCTTCTTCTTCAACATATTTCAGTCAGGTTTGCCCTCGTATCATTAGGGTTTAGGGTGTTTGCTGGAAGAACTTCGTGCCATCAGTATCAGCTGCTAGTAGCAAGGCTGAGGATGTATTCATGATTTTTCCACAGGCAGGGAGGGGGCTGCTATTTCATGAGCGGCATGAGCATGAGCGGAAAAAAAAAAAACATGAGCAGACCATTGTGTGTCCACGGAAATAGGGTTAGGAGGCACGAAAATAGGGTCATGTCTCCATGCCCATACTTGCCACAATGCCCACATTGCAACTGTGTAGGCTGTGCATGTGCCGACCCTTTGCCTCCCTCTGGGCAATCCTTCTTGACATGGGGTCCTCCACATGTCCAGCACACCACATCCGCCCGTTGTTGGCCAACAAATGAAGGGAGAGACCCCTGCATGTGAGGTCCTCTCTGCCCTTCTCTGAGCTTCATCTGAGCCCCCTTGTTGCCTTGAGCACGTTGAGGTAGTGGTTGGCTAGGAGCACCACTACCCCGTGGTGTCTCTTTAGCAAATCCCACCATGACCACTCGTTCCTCCACCATGTTGAGCTCTATCCGCTCTGCCAGCAAAAACACATTTGCTAAGGTGGGTTGGGCCGCTTGTAGGAGAGTTGCATCCCGCACCCTTCTCCTCAACTCCTTGTCCAATATCCCATACCAGAATTGGATTGCTTGAGCTTCCGTAACCCCTTGGGTTACATTTATCAAGCGCCTCATGCGAGTGAAAGCCTCCCTCAAGCTCTCGGTCGGCTTCCGTTGGAATAGCCGGAATGGGCACTACTCTCCTACACCCTCCGAGGAACTTGCCCCACCTTCTTCCTCATCCCCCTCATCCCCCTCATCCTCCGAGCTCTGTGATGCATCAGTTCCACTATGCCTCTCAAAAATCCCGTCCTCTTGGGGGACTGTCCACCTCACCTCCTGGGAATCTTCTGCATCTTCTCCCCCACTTTCCTCAGCTGAATCCAAGACAAATCTACGAGCTTGACGGGCTCTAATAGCTGCTGCCTCCTCCCTCATCTTCATTTTCTTGAGGCTTGCCTCGTCTAAAATCTGCTGTACACGACTAGGTTCAGAACACCTCCTAATGGACACCGAAGCAAGCCGGGCAACATAAGTAGGAAGGATGTAGTCCCTTTCTGGACTAGGCATGAAATCCCCCCTGGCAAAAAAATGCACGTTCCTCCTGCCCATGAACTGCGGTGTAGACGTCCCTCCTACAGTACTTGACATCCTACAGTAAGAACAAATCCACTTGAAGAATGTCAATACCAGCAGAAGCAAAAATGTTCTTTCAATGAAATAAAAGAGCGAGGGGAGGTGCCTCACAAAACCAGGAGGCAACTTACAATGCGACCACTCACTCGTAAACCATTTTCGGCACCATTTTCCTAGGTTGGGCCCGAAAATGGCTAAGTCCCAAAACTGACTGAGCGCGGAACTAGAAAAATGGCGCCGAATTTCCGGTTGCGGTTCCAGCCACCCTAGGGACTTAGCCATTTTCGGGGCCCTGAACTGGAAAAATGGCGCCATTTTTCCATTTCGGGGCTGAAAATGGCTAAGGCCCAGATCTGACTGGGCCCGGAACTGGAAAAATGGCGCCGAATTTCCGATTTTGCTGCCAGCCACCCTAGGGACTTACCCATTTTCGGGGGCTTAAACTGGAAAAATGGCGCAATTTTTCCATTTCGGGGCCAAAAATGGCTAAGTCCCAGATCTGACTGGGCCCGGAACTGGAAAAATGGCGCCGAATTTCCGATTTTGGTGCCAGTCAGATCTGGGACTTAGCCATTTTCGGCCCCGAACCGGAAAAATGAAGGTTTTTTTTTTTTTTTTTTTTTTTTTTTTTTTTTTAAATAATAATAATAATAATAATATTATTATTATTATTAAATTTAAAAATTTATCGGCGCCATTTTTCCAGTTCGGGGCCGAAAATGGCTAAGTCCCAGATCTGACTGGGCCCAGAACCGAAAAAATGGCGCCGAATTTCCGATTTTGCTGCCAGCCACCCTAAGGACTTAGCCATTTTCGGCCCCGAACTGGAAAAATGGCGCCATTTTTCCAGTTCGGGGCCAAAAATGGCTAAGTCCTTAGGATGGCTGGGCGCGGAACTGGAAAAATGGCGCCGAATTTCCGGTTGCGGTTCTAGCCACCCTAGGGACTTACCCATTTTCAGGGGCTTGAACTGGAAAAATGGCGCCATTTTTCCATTTCGGGGCCAAAAATGGCTAAGTCCCAGATCTGACTAGGCCCGGAACTGGAAAAATGGCGCCGAATTTCCGATTTTGGTGCCAGTCAGATCTGGGACTTAGCCATTTTCGGCTCCGAACTGAAAATGGCGGTTTTTTTTTTTTTATTTTTATTTAATTTTTCTCTGTTCGGGGCCGAAAATGGCTAAGTCCCAGATCTGACTGGGCCCGGAATTGGAAAAATGGCGCCGAATTTCCGATTTTGCTGCCAGCCACCCTAGGGACAGCCATTTTCGGCCCCGAACTGGAAAAATGACGCCATTTTTCCAGTTCGGGGCCGAAAATGGCTAAGTCCCAGATCTGATAGGGCGCGGAACTGGAAAAATGGCGCCGAATTTCCGATTTTGCTGCCAGCCACCCTAAGGACTTAGCCATTTTCGGCCCCGAACTGGAAAAATGGCGCCATTTTTCCAGTTCGGGGCCGAAAATGGCTAAGTCCCAGATCTGACTGGGCCCAGAACTGGAAAAATGGCGCCGAATTTCCGATTTTGGTGCCAGTCAGATCTGGGACTTAGCCGTTTTCGGCCCCGAACTGGAAAAATAGCGTTTTGTTTTTTTTTGTTTTTTTTTTCCGGCGCCATTTTTCCAGTTCGGGGCCAAAAATGGCTAAGTCCCAGATCTGATTGGCACCAAAATCGGAAATTCGGCGCCATTTTTCCAGTCATGCAGGTAACCCGAAGAGCGGATGGATGGAAATCCGGCGCCGGATTTCCATCCTCCAGGTAAGTCAGCGCTGCAAATTTCTGTCACGCAGGTTACTTGTGAGCGGATGGATGGAAATCCGGCGCATGATTTCCATCCGCCAGGTACAAAATTTCCGTCATGCAGGTAATTCGGAGCGCGGATGGATGGAAATCCGGCGACGGATTTCCATCCTCCAGGTAAGTCGGCGCGCAAAATTTCCGTCATGCAGGTAATTCGAAGAGCGGATGGATGGAAATCCGGCGCCGGATTTCCATCCGCCAGCTAAGTCGGCGCGCAAAATTTCCGTCGTGCAGGTAATTCGAAGAGCGGATGGATGGAAATCCGGCGCCAGATTTCCATCCGCAAGGTAGGTCGGCGCGCAAAATTTTCATCATGCAGGTAATTCGGAGCGCGGATGGATGGGAATCCGGCGCCGGATTTCTATCCTGCAGGTAAGTCGGCGCTGCAAATTTCCGTCATGCAGGTAATTTGAAGAGCGGATGGATGGAAATCCGGCGCCGAATTTCGATCCTGTAGGTAACTCGGAGCGCCGAATTTCCGTCAGGCAGGTAATTCGGAGGGCGGATGGATGGAAATCCGGCGCCGAATTTTCATCCTGCAGATAACTCGGAGCGCCGAATTTCCGTCATGCAGGTAATTCAGAGAGCGGATGGATTAAAATCCGGTGCCGAATTTCCATCCTGCAAGTAATTTGGAGCCCGGATGGACGGAAATCCGGCGCCGAATTTCCATCCAGCAGGTACTTTGGATCGCTACTGGATGGAAATTCGGCGCCGAATTTCCATCCGCCAAGTAAGTCGAAGCGCCGAATTACCATCCTGCAGGTAATTCTGAGCGTGGCCGCTAGGTTTTTGGTCTAAAAAGACACTAAACCTCTAGTTTTTTGGCTGAAGTCCACTTTTAGACACGTTTTTCAGGGAATTCTCGACTGCTAGGGGGGAATCCGAACGGCCCCGGACGGAAATTCGGCGCCGTTTTTCCATCCTGGGAGGTTTTTATGTCGGCCTATTTTCAGCCAGACCCCCTGACACGACTTCCTTTGGGGGGGCCCGGATGGAAATTCGGCGCCGAATTTCCATTCGGGGGATGCTCTCTGTCGGACAGGTGCCGGCCTCTCCGCCCGAAGCGACTTCATCCGGGCGTCCTCTGTTGGAAATTCGGTGCCGAATTTCCGTCCGGGGGTTGTAATTTGACGACCAGGTGCTGCCCTCTCCCCCCGAGCCGGTTGTATTCGAACAACCCCGGATGGAAATTCGGCGCCGTTTTTCCATCCGGAGAGGTTTTTATGTCGGCCACTTTTCGGCCTGACCCCCCGACAAGACTTCCTTTGTGGGGGCCCGGATGGAAATTCGGCGCTGAATTTCCATCCGGGAGATGCTCTCTGTCGGACAGGTGCCGGCCTCTCCGCCCGAGGCGACTTCATCCGGGCGTCCCCTGTTGGATATTCGGTGCCGAATTTCCGTCCGGGGGTTGTAATGTGACGGCCAGGTGCCGACCTCTCCCCCCGATCCGACTGCATCCGAACGGCCCCGAATGGAAATTCGGCGTTGTTTTTCCATTCGGGGAGGTTTTTATGTCGGCCAGTTTTCGGCCTGACCCCTCGACAGGACTTCCTTTGGGGGGGCCCGGACGGAAATTCGGCGCCGAATTTCCATCCGGGGGATGCTCTCTGTCGGACAGGTGTCGGCCTCTCCGCCCGAGGCGACTTCATCCGGGCGTCCCCTGTTGGATATTCGGTGCCAATTTTCCGTCCGGGGGTTGTAATGTGACGGCCAGGTGCCGGCCTCTCCCCCCGGGCCGACTGCATCTGAACGGCCCCGGATGGAAATTTGGCGCCGTTTTTCCATCCGGGGAGGTTTTTATGTCGGCCAGTTTTTGGCCTAACCCCCCAACAGGACTTCCTTTGGGGGGCCCGGATGGAAATTCGGGTCTGAATTTCCATCCGGGGGATGTTCTCTGTCGGACAGGTGCCGGCCTCTCTGCCCGAGGCGACTTCAACCGGGCGGCCCCTGTTGGATCTTCGGTGCCGAATTTCCATCCGGGGGTAGTAATGTGACGGCCCGGTGCCGGCTTCTCCCCTTCAGCCGACATCATCCGGACGGCCCCCCACTTTCTGACTGCATACCGTTGGCAGTTATTGCGCAAAGACCAGGGGCCGCATTCCGGAGACAAGGTTCATTAACACTCTGACTGTGGATTTTTGAGATAGTTGGCTCCCTGGATTTGGATCAGGCTTTGTCGCACGGACAAATCGGCACTGCATCCCCCTTCTACCAGGGAGCTTGCCCGCACGCCATCCTGGCTGTCTTGAGTGCACATCTCCCATGGCGGAAAACCCGAGCGCTACAGTGTACTGCCCTCCTCACGAGCATAGAGCTTCATTTCCGTGCAGAGGGGACATCTGCCGTGTGATGGAGAAATATCTGTGCGTTCGATACCACCTGAAACCGGGGTCGGTTTTTTTGGAGGAGGAAAAGAAGGACTCAAACGACGTTGTTGTCGAGAGTATTGTTGTGCTCCACGATGATTTCGGCGATGGCAGGGAATGACGAGTTCCACCATCAAACAGCGTCATATACAAGGCTGTTGGGGACTTCATTTGCCCGCCAAATGCACCTTCTATCCTAGCGCCTTCCACGAAACAATCCGCGAATCAGAGTGTGGGTACCTCAAAGAGAGAAGTCCGCAACGAAGTAAATCCAGAGCCGAACCCATCAATGAAGACGAGCGAGAACCGGGTTGTTCACAACCTGTCCGACTCAGACGAGGTCATGGAAGTTCCGAGATCGACCTGGAGATCAGGCAAGTCCTCAATAGACGTCAGTGGACGAGGGAGTCATATTCCCAGCACGAGCACTTCAGTTCAATCCATTCTTGAAATTCTGCGAGGGCTTCACATGGAGGGACACCGCTCGGAGCTGGCCGGGCTGGACTACAGCAAGTTCGCAATTAAATCGGTTACATGCTTTCCCGCAGACGTCGACGGTAATATCTTCTTTGAATTCCCTCCTCGGGCGGCCTTGCGAGAGGGCCTTCGGGACACGCCATTGCTTCGAAGAGGCCAACAGCCGATGCGTTGAGCGTGAACGAGCTGCACAAACTCCTCCTTAGGGATTCCAGAAATCATTGATGGGGCAAAGGGAATCCTCCATATGGATATTTTCAATTGCATTTTCATGTATTAGACTTTTTTTTGCAGTGTAATGAAATGCACCCCAAAACTCCTGGAATGAGGCAATACTCCATTCAAACTGAGATCCAACAGAAGCAGTTGTGGGGCCATTTCTGGAAAAATGGCGCCGAATTTCTCTATTTTGGGCCGAAAACTGGCTATGTCCCAACATGCACTGGTCTGGATGTGTCTGGAAAAATGGCGCCGAATTTCCCTATTTTGGGCCGAAAACTGGCTAAGTCCGAACATGCACGGGAACGATGTCTGGAAAAATGGCGCCGAATTTCCAGTTACATGACCCAAAACTGCCCAACATCTGTGCAATCCCCGGCACACCATGTACCGAAATTCGGCGCCACATTTCCAAATTTTGGGCTTAAACACCTGTCATGAGGGGACCGATAGCCGCGGAATTCGGCACCATTTTTCGCCAGAGAGACCTATTACCGCGAAATACATCGCGGATTTTTTCCGGTTACGGACCCTATTACCGTGAAATTCGGCGCCATTTTTGCACATTCGCTGGGAATTGGCATGAGCGGAAGACGAAATATCATGAGCACAACTCTCAAAACTACAATTTTCCCTTCAAGGTGCCGAATAATATATTTGTTTTTTCTGACACATTGCATTAAATTAATGTTTTATAATGTTTTTTATTTTCGAAATCTGTACTTCTGCTCATGAAAACCGATTGTCTTGCTACTCCGCTCATGTCGCTCATGCCGCTCATGCTCATGAAATAGCTAACCTCGGCAGGGATAGCTGAGGACCAGGGATAGAGGGGTGAATGCACGGTTGACTGGACCAAAATGAACGTTACCAGCACAGTTTTAGATGACTGCAATTGATGATGTCATCAATTGAAATTGAATTAACTCATTAAAACCAGCAAATATATATGTCATTGAATTCCTAGCTTCAATACGCACCCATAGAATCCGATAAGAAATTACTCCGCTATGGACTTTTGAACATTATCATTGTGGACTGTTACCGGAATGAATGGAATTACAATGGACTCAAGTTCTCATATGTGCCATAAGTGAATTCCATTAAAATTTGGACATAAGGTGGTCATTTTGGTCCCATCATAGGTATGGATTTGAAGTGACAAAATCATTTGTCATTTGACTCGTATGGACCCATATATGTCAAACAAATAGGCATTTTTTGAAAAGTCTATAACTCATCTTGTTTTTTGGATTTTGGGTGTCATTTGTTTTCTAGAAGTATAAAAACCTATAATCTTCAATGACTAGGTGTCATATTGAATTTTTTTAGTAAACTCTAATTTTTAGTTTTTCATAATTTCTCTAAATAATAGACTAAAATGTTTAATGAATTATATCTTTAATAAGATATACCTTGTAGCCTGACACGACCTTCACCTGGGGATCATACATTGAACAATATCCGGGTCTCAGCCCGACTCTCAGCCCCAGCACCCAAACATTGGCACTGATGGAAGAAACGGATCTACTTCAAGGAAAGATGTCTGGCCAAGGTCTCTGGATCAAGGAGCCTCCCCCAGATCAGCCACCAACCAACAACAGGGCACTTATCAGATCAAGACAATTCATAAACGTAGCATTCACCCTGCTCTATGCCAGACTGGAGACAGAGGGAAAAGAAGCAAATGAGCAGATGGAGCTCCAGCGCGCACTGGAACCCCCTCGCCCCTCCTACAATCCTCAGAGCACTTCTCCTCTGTCAACGTCCTCGGACTCCAATCACAACTCTACACCAGACGAGCATGGCGTAGCGCAGCCTCCACCCCAGAATCATCCCACTCAGTCTTTACTAAATATGTTCAGTATATCATTATCTATCATTAAAAAAAACATTTTGGGATAGTATCCTCAACTTTTGTTTTTTGGTCATGGACTTTCATGGAGCAGGATCTGCCGTTTTTGGTCCACTCAACCCTGCAACTGCCCAGAAGTCCAGATTCATCCAAGAGGGCCGGATTTCAAACACAAGTTTCTTTCTGCTTCTCTGTGGATCAATAGCTACAAGCAATCGCGTGGGTAGATGGTCAACTGGAAACAGCAGCGGCAGCAGTGCAATTGATAGAACAAGGTGCTGCTAATGAAGGTACCTTCTTCAACACATTTCAGCCTGTTTTTCCCTGTTATCAGAGTTTTTCCCTGTTTTTGCCTGAAGGAGCAGGGTATGTGGGTCCAGATTCATCCACAAGGGTTGGACTTCAGGCTCCAGATTATCTTGATTCCATGTGGGTCAGTAGCTACAAGAAACCTGCATGGGTAGATGATAAACTAAAGGCAGCAGCTGTAGCAGCACAGATGATAAAATCAGGCGCCTCAACCATGACCACAACTTCTGAAAGAGGATCAAGAGAGGGAGTCCACAATGCCTCTTCTGGCACTTCTGGGCATGTGAAGATACTTTGTGCGGCAGACAACCTGACAGAGGCTCTACAGATTATAAACCAAGGAGGCATTTCAGCAGATTCAGATATGTATGTATGTCTCTTGCTTAAGTGCATCAAGATGGAAGGTCTCGAAGCTCACCTTCTCTTTCGCCTCCACACATGCCGTTGAGAGGTGATGCAGTTTCTCCAATTGCATGGTCGGCTGCATGGCCCGAGAATAGTGTTTTGCAATCTCGGGGATGAAGTCCTTTCCAAGTGCCGGATCTGCAATTGCCACCAGCTTCACAAGCTTTGACTTGTATTTGGTTCTGGACTTGACACCGGCTTCCTTCAAGTGCTCAGTCAATGACTGCAGCGTTTTGACCTGCCCCTCACTTTCCATGAAGAAGCGTTTGGCATGGGCCAAATCCAGCTTGATGTTTGACTGCCAACAAAAACATGCAGAAGCGTTACATTCGATTCATGTGGAAACATTACTGAAAATTGGGGAAGGATGAGCAGAGGGAAATTGGAGGACGGCTTACTTCGTATATCACCTCCACCATTCCATCCATAGTGAGACGATACCATGTCCGGTCTGTTTTTGCAACGGCTTTCTGAATGAGCTCGGGCTCCAGCATTTCCGCAAACATCTGCGGATCAGTGAGACCAGTTTTCCTCACCCTGTACAGCATGTGTGCCATGTGGGTATGCACGTACGCATTTTCAGTGACCCTGCAAGGCACACTCTCCAGTTCAGTACACGGAAGCACGGAAACAAACCAGAATGGAAACCGAAATGCGGCACCGCATTTCGAACGTGCTAGGGAGGGTATGAGTATCTTACGAGTTGAGGTCCGCCATGGCATTCTTGAGCAGGGAGGAGTCTGCCGCCTTCACCTTGAGGATGACACACTCCACCATGTAATGCCAGCCAATGTGCTTGGCATGGTTCTGCTTGATGTACTCCCACCAGGCGAGAAGTCGGTGATTCCCGTCCCACACAAAGAACATTTTACCCGACATATGGCCGAAGTCGGGATCACCCTTCAGCGTCGCCTCGAATTCGTGGTTGCGAGTGTGCCAGTGGGTATCCCACGTTGACAATTCATCGGCAGTGGGTCCACGAGTTTCGCCGTCCTCATTCTCAATGGAAACGTAAAACGCTGCCAATCCCAGACGGTACCCTTCTCGAAATGCGAACTTGAGCTTATCCACATCTCCGGGAAGGGCCTGCCTGACGATGGGAAGGGAGACCATGCGACAGAGTGGGATTCGAAGAGTCCGCTGGAATACCCTGCTGCCCAGAACTCTGCCAATGCTACTGTGTGTCTCCTCCAACATTTTATCCGCTGCACTTTTGAAATCCTCCGGAGACATGTCTGTAGGTGCCGGTAGTGGCTGAGCAGCTGGAGCATCCTCAACTGGAGCTGCACTCTGGGGCCTGTCTGCGGGCAATTCTGCCATTGCAGAGGCCTCCTCCGGGCCTGCTTGCTCATTGGTGGTGAGGTCTTGCTGCGAAAGTTGAGCGGCAGCACCCTCCTCCGGTACCAAATCGAGATCAACGGTCGATCCCATTGCCTTCGCTGTAGCAGAGTCGGCCCCAACATCTGCAGGCGGGAAATCCTCCAGGAACTGAGCTTCAGCTCGTGGAAGCGGTTTTGCGGGA
>CM060731.1:60897300-60996514 GCA_030704615.1 Takakia lepidozioides
TGTGACTGCAGTAACACCAAAAGAAGGAAAACCATGGGGGGCATCAGAGGAGGGCAGGAGGGGACCCAAGAGAGTGAATCCGACGCCGATTTTGTTCAAGGTCCTGCGACTGCTGTTGCTCCTACCCGTCACGGTCGTCCGGGTTCCCAAGTCAGTTCGGGAGTGGGACTGGCTCTGCCAAGAAGTTGGCATTTGAGGGCGAGCCTACACGGCGGTATTCGGCGGTTGACGTTTACGCACAGGCCAAAGCTAGAACCTCCAACCATCATCCAATGCGTCAATGAGAGCTTCCTTGACGCTCTCGCTGCCAGGGCGAAGAAGGTGGCACACAACAAGTCTCTGGCGGAGCAGAAGGGGAAAGCCAAGAAGAGGGCTGCCGGTACGAGCCTAAAGACACCCCTGGTTTTGAAGCCATGATGGAATTCTTCACCGCTGTGAGCACGAATTGCAAAGAGCACTCGGGGGGGGTTGAGGTGGAGAGAGCTTGCGACATGATTCTCCTCGACATTCCAGATGGGGAGCTGCTGGAGGGCCTGGATGGTGTGCCCACCTGGAACAGGTTTACTGAGGACTACTGGAAAGCCGGGTTTGGGCTGGCGGGGATGCTTCTGGATGACGGTGGATGTGTGGTTGTTTCCTTGCCACGAGAGGGAAGACCACAGAGAATGCGGTGGCAAGGTGGACACCGAAAAGTGTCACCCCGGTCCTCCTCAGAAAATGGTTCTGCATCAGTACGCAGGGGTTGCGAACAGAGGGCCAAAGTGTAAGTTATCAATCTATTGCATTCACTTCATATTGTGGTGTATGTTAAGTAGACCCTGGAATTGATCCCTTCTTTGTTGGATGTGCAGACATTGGTGTTTGAGGCATATTGCTTTGTGAAGAGAGGGTCTACGTTCAAATTCCGCAACGACGGTCGTCTTGTGATGCCGCTGTGGACCCTGTAACCTACGATGTCCTCTACAACTATGTGCCCCACTCTAGTATGCCGAAGGACACAAAGACAGGCAAACCGTGGCGCGTACAGCCGGACCCGGAGCCCTGCTTTCATCCAAACCCTCATGGAGACGTGCTCGGATGTCCAAGGGCGGATTCTGGACCTCACATGCGGCACGGGAAGCCTTCACGTGCTCAGTTTGTCCCCTGGCCCCATTGCAATTGCATGCCGCAAGCTATTAACCGCCTGCTTTGTTCCTCAGGTGTGCTTCAATGTGGGCAGGACGTTGTCCGACAGGCATGTGTTCGCCTTCGAGCCAGATACTGCCCTCCACAACTCGGAACTTGCAGCGGCTGAACGTCTGCCGAAAGAGGAAGAGGCATCCTCCGAGGATGAGGAAAAATCCGAGAAGGAGCAGGGGGAGGAAGTTGGGATCGAGGCCGAGGAGCCCCCGGTTTACGAGTGAGTGGTGGCATTGTAAGTTGCCTCCAGATTTTGTGAGGCACCTCCCTCCGCTCTCTTATTTCATTGAAACCCTTTCTGGTTGTGCTGGTATTGACATTCTTCAAGTGGATTTGTTCTTACTGTAGGATGCCAAGTACTGCCGGAGGGACGTCTACACCGGAGTTCATGGGCAGGAGGAACGTGCCTTTTTTTGCCAGGGGGGATTTCATGCCTAGTCCAGAAAGGGAGTACATCCTTCCTACTTATGCTGCCCGGCTTGCTTCGGTGTCCGTTAGGAGGTGTTCCGAACGTAGTCGTGTACAGCAGATTTTAGACGAGGCAAGCCTCAAGAAAATGAAGATGAGGGAGGAGGCAGCAGCTATTAGAGCCCGTCGGGCTCGTAGATTTGTGTTGGATTCTGCTGAGGAAAGTGGGGGAGAAGACGCAGAAGATTCCCAGGAGGTGAGGTGGACAGTCCCCCAAGGAGAGGACGGGATTTTTGAGAGGCATAGTGGAACTGATGCATCACAGAGCTCGGAGGATGAGGGGGATGAGGGGGATGAGGAAGAAGGTGGGGCAAGTTCCTCGGAGGGGTGTAGGAGAGTAGTGCCCATTCCGGCTATGACAGTTAGAACACACTTGTATAGACGTGGCTTGCCACAAAATTTGCAATAAAATGTTGCATTTCAAGTCCACTGGTGCCACATTCCAACTTCACATGACCCTATTTCCGTGCCTCCTAACCCTATTTCCGTGGACTCACAATGGTCTGCTCATGCTTTTTTTTTTTCCGCTCATGCTCATGCCGCTCATGAAATAGCAGCCCCCGCGGAGTTGGCCAAAGCAGTCCCGAGATGGCACAAGCACTCTGCGTCTTTCCACTAGCAGTCATACCCCTCACTGCCTGAAAAGGCTTTGGTGAAGTGTCTTACTGTTTGTCAAAAACGGTTAGAGCGTAATAGTTATGGTCCTCAACCCTCGTTTCTTATTCCGAAGCTAAACGCCGTCTCAGTCTTTTACAGCTCTCCAAAGACCAATTTATGAAGGTAAAGACTGGGATAAACTGGTCTTTACAGGGGGTAAAAATGAGTAGGTACTTCTTTTTAAAAGCCAAGCAGTGGTTGGCTGTCCAATCAATCGTGGCCCTTAAAGACCCTTCCAACGTGTCTCACTCTCATCCTAAGAAATTATCGCCATTGCTGAAGAGTCCTTTAGGTCTCTTTACTCGGCTGATGTGGAGCCTGCCAGCATGGGTCATGCCAGGGAATCTGTCTGTAGCAGAATTCCCGTTATCCTTTCTGGTGAGCAAAGCAACAACCTGAATGTGCCTTTCTCTGTTATGGAATTAGAAGATGCTTTGAAAGAATTGAAATATCTGAAATCCCCCGGCATTGATGGTATGTGTGGAGTTCTACCAAGCTATGTGGGCTACTATATCAGCAGATTTCCTTGACATGGCCAATGACATTCTGACTAAGAATATCATGCCATCTCAATTATCGCAGGGGGTTATTATTTTAATTTTTTTTAAAAGGGGATCATTCGGACATCGCTAACACTAGAAGCATTCGTGTCATTTACCACTGGGGTAACGTTTTGAGTCGTAAAAGTCAAAAAATAGGGATCGGACTGGAAGTTACAACAGACCAGTTACAACAGACGTGGTAGTTGGGTTGGACATCCAATGATTGGAGTGGTAAAGGACGTAGACGCGCGAACAACTGCTCAGCGATTAATGCGATTAATGCTGAAGAACCACGTGGGTAACCAGGCGGGGGCCGCCCGTGTGTCTGATGTTTTGAGCTGACTTTGATTTTTCCCTCCGGATGAGTGGACTGACTCACCCGGGGCGCGGTGACACATGGACGCGGACGTGGATGCGGACGTGGATGCCGATGTGGCGGCGCCGCGACGAGCGGGTAATGCCGCCGCGTGGCCACGGGCTCAAGACGCCACATCGCAGTCAGCCACATAACTTGGAGTGCTGCATGTCACATGGCAACAGCCACTGGCGAAGTCGACTGCACAACTGCCGGCAGACGAATCCACGGGGACCACGTGGAGAGTGTGTGGGTCGACGCGTGGCGTCGTCCCCACGCAATATCTAATGCGCTCCTCTGCCATTTCCTTGGCCAGGGAGTTGCACAGCTTTCTATAAGCCTGTAACTTATCCAAAAATCTAAGAGTTGGCGAAGAAAAACAACTAGAAGAGCTGGACCAACACTCCTGCAAGGCCTCTAGGTACTGAGGGACTTTCAAAACATTTACATTAATCTTAGTGAAGCCACCTCCTCTATTTCTGGCCCCTGTAGTAACCACATTGGCCCTAACTTGCCCTAACTTCGGCATGGTCGAATTCAGATAGGATAGACCCATGGGCAGGTAATGGAACCATGGAAGAATTGAAACGGAGAAGTAGAATCTGTCAAGCCTCGCCATGCACAGACCCGGCGGGATCCTATTGTTGGACCAAAAAAATGCGGGAGAAAGAGGAAATGAGTAATTGTCTGCAAGACCCACCGAGAGTATGAGTGCCTCCCATTCTTGAACCTCAAACACTATTTTAACTAATTCTGGACTTTTGTTTGGTCCAGAAATAATATGAGAAATATGAATAAACAAAATTTATTATTGAAATAAAGCGATATATATATGATTATTTTGGTTATTTTATATACAATATAATCCTCCAAACATTTTTTGGAGACAATATAAGTATGTATTGTGGTTTTAGAAGAACATCCACTGCCAAGTTGACGTTCACGAAAAAAATGGGAGGATGCAATAAATTACACCATGATGTGAGGTCAATATGTAAAACATTTTGCAAAAAATGGTTGTCATATCAGATGACATACAAAACCAAACATAGAACAATCGATGAAGAGGATGATATGAAAGAATGTGTCCACATACATTGATGATAAACATTCATATTTTATTAGAGATTGCAACTTTGGCGTTGTAGTCAGACATAATGTAACGTCAACTGTACATCCGTTGGACTTAATGTTATCCAGCGGCTCGAAGCCATACAACGGCTTACACTAACCCATTAATATTACAGAGCCTCCTCCCAAACGGCTCGCAGTCAAGGCATGTGTTCGAAGACGCCTCCGGTTACCACAACCACTTGCAACGGTCTCTGCACCAGATGAAACGGAAATACTTTCGGAGAACTCGAACCTAGTAGTAACATTATCATTCGAAATGTTACTTGGAACTCTACTTGTTGAATCTCTTGATGCCCTTGAAGCCTGTCGGGAAGCCCGCCATTCTTGCCAATCACGAAGCTCTTCTTCTTCTTTTCGAATTCGCTCCTTGAATGTGACTGGGCAAAACAATTTTTCATATGACAAATGTCAGCTGAAATGTGGAACATTTGTAGAAAAAATGATAAAGTAAAAGTGCAAGTGGAAGACACTTTCAAGATCAAATTCTCCATAAACAACAAACAGTGGGATAAGTACATACCAAGGTAATCAGGTTCATTTTGTTGTGGGATCCAAACACGAGGATCAACATATCTTCCATACAGCCCAATAGGCATGGTCACAACCAATAGGCTTACGAGAACACTTGGCAGGGTTCTCGCTGATGTAATCTACGACTGTTGAAGCTGCAGCCATTTTCAATATATATGGCCACACAGCTTTTGTCATATCATCCTGGTCAACCAATCCCTTTGGTAATGGCTTGTATGAAATAGGGAAGAATCCAGTATTTGGTGGGTTTCGGAGGCCCTTTGATGGCTCATCATCAATAAGGAGTATTTGTCCCTGCGTTGCAAAGGGTGTACCAGGGTACTTGGCAAGAACAGTGTGAATATCCTTAACGAGATATTTCATCCCAGGCATGATGTAACCGATAGTGTCTTTGCAATCCTCAGCTGACCAGATGAAGCAAAACTTCTTCACAATTTTCGTAGGAACTAAGCACTCGAGCATCCTACAAAGAACATGTCTTTCAGCACATGACCAGATTGCCACGTGAAAATGCATGAACGCAAGGTTGAGAAACTCCAAGACTCCGGGCCGGGGAACCACAAAAGGTCTTTCGGGAACATGAACTGTAACTTTCCTGAAACAAAATCTTTCCTTAAACAATTACCCGCCGATGGAGGTGGCCGGTAGCAAAGGAGATCGTTGACACTCAATATTAACAGCATCCATTTCCTCTTCCCCGATGTGGCAAATGAAGTTGATGGACGATACCATCCTGCGCAATTTAAGTGTTCCCGCCGTCAGAAACAACACAATGTAGTGTTTTTTTAGTTTCAGAGTGACCGATCTACGTTTTTGGAGACATAAGTGTCCCGACAATGGACTACTGTAAAGGACCAAGAGTAGACCATATATCGAAGAGTTCGAGATCACGAAAAGATGAACGTCGGTTGTCAAGTGGAGGTTAGTGGACGCACCTTGTCGGGAGGCGCATTCAAGAAGTTATGCGGCTCCATATTCGCTTGTATAGAAATTACGGAGTTAGTTTGGGACAGAAAAACAAACTGCAAACGAAAGTGGAGAAATTGTTTTGAAATGTACCATTGAAGCCTTATTGGAATGTCTTGCAGAAGAACAGTGGATTCCTACGGGCTTGGATTGACGAGGCGCCACAACATCCGAGGGAGTCCTCAAGTGTTTGGAGTCCGTTTTTTTTTTCTTGTCAGCCTTTTGTCCTTTGGAATGTTCCCTGCAGAGGAAGGAAATGGCTCGAGGGCTCTTTTTCGCCTCTTTGGTGCAGAACATTGTGCGAGCAGTTCAGAGTCACGCGAAATCGATGTTGGAGATGTTTTGTCATTGAACGACAGGAGAAGTGGAAGGGCAACAACAGGCAAGCACAAAAAATTGTCCCTTGAGCACTCGACATCCTGGATGGAATGAAAACGCAACGAAGGAATAATTTACCTCGGAACTGCATTCCAATGCAGGACGTCGTTTGACAGAAAGGTCATAATCTGCAGATTTTCTTACCTGGAGCGACAGATGATATCAGACCCCAAAACTAAGTGAAACTAGAAGAATGAGCAAGGAGCGAGAAATGAGTTTAAGTCACCCGACTCCTGCGGATTTGGGCTGTCCAACCCTCGTGCTGGGGAGATATGCGAGGAAGAGACAGAAGCAGGTGTAGCAGAACCGTAGCCGAGTCCCCGACAGTTGCCCTGTGGGTTGGATAGACCGGACCCTGCGTACTGAACATGGAGGGTGAGGAATGTTGGGAAAGATCGATAAGTCTCCGGGATATTTGTGTTCTTCACCTGCACCTTGGACTTTACCCCCAGGAGGACCCGAGAGGAGAAGAGTGTCGCCCGCTTCCCGGGGAGGACAAGGGTCTGACAGAGGATCCATCCTCAATTTGAGCACCATCGTGAACCCTCGGAAAGCCTTCAATACTCCGACTCACAGCTGATCCGGAGGGTTCCTTTAGGGGACTTGAGGAACCGATGATGTTGTCAGCATCTCTTTGAACCTGCCAAAGAGACATAATCATAAATCCGGGAATGTAATAATGCGAACCTCCACTGAACAGTGGGGGTCACTAGATATAGTCATGTCCTCGTATGAAGGCCTGCATCAGAGTCTTGGGATTGCCCGGAATGTGCGTCAAGAATTCAACTGAAAATGAGTCAAAATGAGAGTACCATATCTTTCACGTGTGTGATTACAAGGAAATGAAAAAGAAAAACCATGAAGATATTCAATAGCTCGAGTGAGATGGGATTGATCAAAAATAATTTATTTTGAAGCATCATATCTGAGACTCTTAAAACCGTTGTCCTCAATAAAATCCCAGAGTGGGCTAAACTTGGGATCGTTTGAAACATTGGGAAAAAAACTCAACCCTATCCTTTTTTTCCTAAGATAGCTTGAAACAGTGGGATGTTTTCTCATTCCAAGCAAATAGGTCTGAAGAACCTTGAGAAGATAGCAACCATCAGTCTCAACGGTCTGGAATGGTGTGAGAACAAGACATGAGTCGGGCGGGTTCAATACACGCTTCATGGCGGTGTCGTCAATGAGCAGAGTGTTACTTTTGGTGTATTGCCCACCAAATCCCTTCCAGACCTTGATCAGTGGCTTCAAAAACAAATGAGGAGGGTCCAATCCTGATTTGAATGAGGGTGAACCGAAGTAGGGCATGAATACAATCCTCTTGAGACATAACGAAGGCCGGTTGAGGTAGACCACGAAGCAAAAAATCCAGGATGGGCTGCAAGTTCTTGTACATCATAGAGCTCCAAATCCCTAACCGGTAGTGTTTGTGCAACTCTATCCACACTTTGCGATATTTCTCCCGTCTAAAGACAAGTCGGAATCCGACAAGAGCTGGAATTCTGTCGCGCGGCTTTTACTCACCCATCCCTTCGCTATTCGAGGCGGAAACTCCAAGATGAAGAGTTGGAAATCTCTAAGTACTCAGCCCGCGCAGAACAATCAGTCATGACCTACAGCTAGTGTATCATGGGGGTGTTTCCTATTTGTTTCCCTTTTGGTATTCATGTTAACTATCTTACCATTGATAATTAAGTATCAGTTTGCTTTATCAATCTATTGGATTCCATCAACTCATCCTTTCATTCCACAGCTTCACTCAGATCTCTCTACACAGTGTGTTTGTATCGTAAAAGTATCCGATTATGATTTATCAGGTATCAGGCCGAAGCCATTGTGTCTCTAATCTCCTCTACAATATCATTACAGTCTTGCATATATCAAGCATCTACTCATCATCTCTCTATCTTCACTTCCGTTCTTCATCTCTGCCCGATCCCCTCTCCTCTATCACCAAGAAGTCCTCCTCCGAATGATGTCCCTCAATTCCCCGTTTCTCCCTTTATCTTCCTATCCGCGGTTCTAACCGTTTCCCTCACTAACCGTCGTCTGTGAACTAACATGTTCCTTCGCAGGTGTTGTTCCCACAGTCGTTCCCTGTCCTACTCTTCGTTCCCTATGATCATGACAGCTGTGTCAAGCTGTGACTGGCTGTGTGAAACTGTGAAACTGGGGCTGTGACTGGCTGTGCGACTGTGTTTGGCTGTGTCGGGCTGTGACTGGCTGTGTGGCTGTGTCGGCTGTGACTGTGAGACTGTGACGGGCTGTGTCGGCTATGTCTGCTGTGACGACTGTGACGGGCTGTGTTGGCTGTGTCGGCTGTGTTGTGTGTGACGACTGTGACGGGCTGTGTTGGCTGTGTTGGCTGTGACGACTGTGACGGGCTGTGTTGGATGTGTTGGCTGTGACGACTGTGACGACTGTGACGGGCTGTGTAACCCCCCCTCTACAGTGCGCTGCTCTCACCCCTAAGGCTCCTGTTGGTCTCAGTCTGTGCAAAAATTAAGGGTACCCTACAGATCCCGTATAAGTGTCTAAGTCCCCGACAGTCCTCTAACATTACCCCTTCCCCCCTCAAAAAGACGTGTCCTCACGGTTTACTGATTTCGACTAGCAAACCTTTGTGAGTGAGCACCTTTTGACGTTGAGAGTTTCGTGGCGGACTGTGTGTACGAGCCCGAGGTCTGTCTCTGGTTGACGGAGATGGTTGATCACTACCTGGATAAGTGAGGCCCTCTGGAGGCTGATATCGAGGTAACCTTTCCGGCATAGGAGACCCCCGTCGCTTCTTCTCTGCCATCTGAATTGCATAGTCTTCTCCCATGTCAAAAGAATTCGGTGAAGAAACAGTTGTATCAGAATCCTCATCGCCTCTCAGGTGTTTTAATTTTCGAACTTTTTGTGTAATCATCTGGGGCATACAATGCTGTCCTACCATGTCTGGAAGTTTGTATTTTACAACATGGTGTAACCGCTGAACAGCAAAATTGGTGTAGACACTGAGCTCCTTGTCTGTCCAGGTGAGTGGGGTACCAATTACTGGTGCAGCGTGCAAGTACTTCCATGCCACATGTCCTTTATAGAAAATGTCATCAATGCCGAATTTCTGTGTTGACAAATGGTTCCAGGCGCTTGAAACCATGAACGAATTTGAGAATCCTTTTGCATCATAACTTTTGGGTCATATAGGTACATATGAGGTGGCACCGAAGGTAATACCCAATGATCTCCACTGGAATAACTTTGAAAGCGTGTTTGCATCTTTTGTTGCTCAATGTGGTAACGTACCAGAAAACAAGCAGCGTAGTATAACCCGCACCCCATGACAATACTTGCTATCTCCTTGGTCTTGGTATAAATGAGTCCATGTACAACCTGGAAAGCAATCAATTCCCTCAACATGGTACCTGCCTCGTGCCAGTATTGTGCAAAGTGATGATCTTCAATATGTCGATTGTTCGGAAGAACTTTAGTCCTAGTTGCCACTGGCAGCCAAATACGCATGATTTGGTAGTAATGTGCGAATGACTGCGGAGGACTAAATTCTTTCCAAGCCAAATCCAACATGATGGGAATTTGGTTGAAGGGCATAATCATAGCCCTACTGTACTCCCTTGCAGCTGGAGTTTTAGGTGGGTTAAAAGCGGCATTGCCCCATACCTCGGCTGTGGTGGCTGTGGTGTGGTTGTAGTAACCACAGGTTCAGCTACTGGTACAGTGACTTGTTGTGGTGGTGGTGGTACTGGCTCTTGTATCATTGGCATCTCCTGCACCTCCTGTGAAGACTGAAAAGCCAAAGTTCTGGCTTGTAAATAAGAAGCCATTAGCTGTTCCTGAGGGATATAGACTCTTTGGTCGATGTTTGAAGTGAGGTCTTCCACTTGAGTCTGGAGTCCGTCTACATCCTCTTGTAACTCTGCTATCCTACTATAGACATTGTCTATAGTAGTTGTGGCAATGTTCTGCACCTGCAGCCTGAGCTCATTCATCTCGCTTTGGGTGAGCTTCCGTGGTGCTTTGCCCTCTACTGGCCCTTGTGCTAACCAGACCTGCATAAGGCTGTTATCCACCAAGTTGCTTGTGGTTCCCCTGAGAGTTTGCTCCTCTCTTAGCTTGTACAATTCCAACTGCTGTTGTAAAGCCTCCATGCGCTTCGCCTGAGGTTCAACCAATTGCGCATAAGCAGCAAGTAGATTATTGGCTTCCTTCCAAGCCTTGTTATTGACCGCGATTTCATTTCTATTGGCCATGATGGTTTGTTGCAACTCCACGATGTGCTTCTCTTGATCAGCTTCAATCTGCCTGTATTGCTTGAAAGTATCTTCATTGCGACAGATTGTATTCTTCATATCGACAATGAGCTTCATTTGCTCAACATTCTCTTCTTCTGCCTTCGTACATTTTTCCGCTTGACTGTTTATTTCTTTTGTAGATTGGTCAAGCATAGTTGTAAATGTAGCACATTGTATCGCCATCCTGTTATGCACTGTCTGCAACTCCGTATGTAGTGCATTCAGTTCTTGCAACTTGCTTTCATGCTGCACCTGCATTTGGTATAGCTGTTGCTTATGTGCTTCGTGCAACTGGTCTTGCGCGAGGCCTGCCTCAATCAATTGTTCCTTGGCCAATTGCAAAGCCATTTCTGTATTTCCCAAGTCCTGCTTCATCTTGAGAGTGACCTCTTCATCGACCTTGTTTGCACACTCAGTGGCTAGTCGAGCCTCAAACTCCTTCCTGAGTTCCTCTCTCAAGGCTGTCAATTGGGTAATTGGAACATGGGATTTGACATAAGTCCCCAACAAATTAAGTGTCCTGCCTATGGAACTCATCAGCATTGCCTGTTGAGGGTCATCATGGTGAGGTTGCTGCTGTTCCTCCTGATCTTCAACAGTGTGATGTCTCACTAACCATTCAGGCCATTGTCCCACCGGATTTTCTTCCTGAACTACTTCATCTATCACCGGTGCTACAGTGTCATGACCTTCCGCCTGTGGTACCTCCGACACAGGTGTGTGTATTATATGCACCTCAGGATTTCCCTTGGGCAACTGTTGCACCTCTGGGATTTCTGTCTCCTTGACCAGACCAGAATATTCATAGAGAAGGTCCCCCTTCTCTATTTCTGCCACTATCTGTTCTGTAGTTGGAATATCTAACCCTTCACTTTCCAAATCAATTATTTCTGGTTGAGCTGCATGGATAACTTGTGACCTTGTGACAAGTCGTTCAGGTGGCTGTGATGGTTGTGATGCAGAAGTAACTTCCTCCTCCCTCTCTGAAGGTCCTGCTTCCAGTAATAGCATTTCTCTGTGCTGCTGTGCCCCTTCCTGGCCATGAGCTTGGGAAACATTATCATGCGGAATCCGTGAAGCCAGTGGATCCGCCACTACAGTCTTTCCCCGTCTCTGCCTCTTAGTCTCGGGTTGCCCTGCTAGTCCACCCTCACTGTGTGAAGAGCCTTGCTCTTCCATTGCAGTTGTTTCTGGCTCAAACACTCCCATTTCCTTTCTTTCTTGCGCATTAAGTATGCCAGAATCAAGGATTATTTGAGCAATGATTGGGCCAGACACTATTATAGGAGACTTTGCGGTAGTACCTTGTAATCTTTTCATCTCCTCTACCAGTGCGTTGTACATTATGTCCGCCCATTGTACCTCTTGTCCCTTCAGGCCTTTGAGTATTTCCTCCGTGAAGGATCTGCTCAAATACTGTTGGTTCTGTTTCATGGCAATCAGAACGTTCAATACCTGGCCTACCTCTTTTAACCCTGGGTACACAGCCTTGGTACAAGCATAACCCTGAGTTTTAAAGAAACTCCCTTCTTGGAATAAGTCCCTATTTGCAGTCTTGCCCTGTGTTGCTCCACATGCACCTGACCTGCTGGCAATCGAAACAATTGCTGGAGGTATAGGGGAGTAATCATTAATTCAACTCCCTTCACCGTTGTTGTTCCTGTCCTTGGCTCAAAGTTCTGCAAAAATTGTAACATGTACTGTCTATGGTGTAGTGTCCAATCTAGGCTTTGCAATCCTTGCAATCTCAGCTCCTCCAGTATCTGTATCGCCTGTGGGGTAGCAATCGTTTGTTTCTGCAGAATTGTGGTGCTCTTCACCCTGATTTCCTCCATTCCTCTCACTCTCTTCATTTTAGACTCACAGAACTGTTTGGCTGTAACAACTGCAGGAATGCCTGTAGTGCACAAAGCATAAACGTATGGTTGCCGCAGAAAGCTATGGGTAATTTCTTGTAAGCCTGCGGGGCTTGCAAGCATCGCTCAAGAGAAAAGCTCTGCTCTGTCCTTTCGTGTCTATGCCACTGCGTAAGTAATATTGCGAGCGTATAGTCTGTTAGTTCCTCCATAGTTTCCAAGGTATAGCATTGATGGTCTGTCCTGTCGAGACGCCCGTTACTCAGAACGACGCCGCCTCTTGCGCTCAATTTCCCTCCATTTTCTTGATCCTTCTCTGGTTTTCTATTGGCTGTATCCGCTGTGACTGGATTTTAGATTTTATCTTCTTTAGTGGACTTTCCCTGTTGGATAGTCCACTAGGATCACACATGTGACAAGAATTCCGCTTTTCTGTACTTGCCGTTCGTTCCGTTTCCCTTTTTCCGTACTCATTAATGGGCCCGCCTTTCATCCCTTTTGACGGCCGTTCTTGTCCTCTTTCTTTTGACACCTGTTCTTGCACTTCCTTCTCGGCTGTGTGTCGCGCCCTGACCTCCACGTGTCTATTTTTAAAGTAATTTCCGTTTCCTCTTCCGTCAGCCATTTTCCTGAAGTTATTATGTGTCCACTTGTCACTGATTCTATGGATCGTGTAACTTTAGTAGGCTGTGTTGAGCTGTGACAGGCTGTGTCATACTGTGTTACGCTGTGATAGGCTGTGATGCACTGTGGTAAGCTGTGATAGGCTGTGACACGCTGTGGGTAGGTTGTGATAGGCTGTGTTGCGCCGTGCTGGGCTGTGATAGGCTGTGTCACGTCGTGATGGGCTGTGATAGGCTGTGTTTGCGCCGTGCTGGGCTGTGATAGGCTGTGTCACGTCGTGATGGGCTGTGATAGGCTGTGCTTTGCCTTGATGGGCTGTGATAGGATGTGTCACGTTTGTTTTGCCCACCCTGGTCATATATGCTGGGCCTAGCGACAAGTGTTCCATACTCCGTTCGTAACACTGGTGCAGCCCGTGACTGCTCTTGCGGTTCAACATGCAAATCATGCTGCAGGGGTTTGTCATGGATACCACTGTACCCCTTCAACTTATTTGCATTGACTCTTCCCAGCATTTCTTTGTTAATGGTTTGTAACATGGCGGTGTTGTTATCATACATCTTTTGTATGACATAAGGTCCTTTCCACGGTGATTTAAGCTTAGAAGCTTGAATCTTTCCTTTCTTCTGCAACCATAGAACCAAATCCCCCGTCTTAAAAGTCTTTAACTTGCCTTCATCAAACTGTTCCTTTCGCTTCATCTGAATTCTGGTCATATTATCAGCTGCATCAGCACGTACTTCTTCCACATGGTATAATTCATGTTTCCTGACCTTGATGGAGTCTTGCAATTCCATTCTTTTTCCCCACTCCGTTCTCATGGTAGGTAACAGGAATTCCACTGGAAGTAAGGCTTCCATACCATAAACTAATTGGAATGGTGTATACTTAGTGGTGACTTTATATGAAGTCCTGTATGACCACAAAGCTGTCAGCAGCTTTGTATCCCAATCCGTTCTGTTTGCATTGACTATCTTAGCCAAGATAGTACATAGTATTTTGTTGGTAGCCTCTGCCTGCCCATTACCCTGTGGGTAATATGTTGTACTCTTTCTATGCACAATCATAAACTCTTTAGTCAACAACTCAATGGTCTCATTCATGAAGTGACTTCCTTGATCACTGATAAATTCTAAGGGACAGCCAAATCGTGTAAGTATGTTCTCGTACAGGAACCTTGCTGTGGACTTGGCTGTGTTGTCCCTCAAAGCTTTAGCTTCCACCCACTTTGTAGTATAATCAGTGGCTGTAATTATGTACCTGTTTCGTGTATTCTTGGATGGTGGGTTAATTGGTCCAACAAAGTCTAGTCCCCATTTCTGAAATGGTTCCGTAGGCATTGTAGGATGCAAGGCCATCCTTCCAGATCTCTGCAAAGGTCCTAGCCTCTGACATTCATCACACTTCTGACAATACTCGTGTACATCTTTGAACAAAGTAGGCCACCAGTATCCTGCGAGTAGTATCTTTCTACTGGTAGTCTCTTCTCCAAAATGACCTCCAGCCACTCCTTTATGAACTTCCGCCAAAACTTTATTTACTTCATGGTGGTACAAGCATCGTTTTAGTACTCCATCAGGTCCTAACTTATACATTCTGCTTCCTACCATAGTATAAGGTAAAGCTTTGATAGCGATTCTCTTCCTCTGCTCCTTACCATAACTAGGTGGGCACTGACCATGAGCAAGGTAGTATCTGATTGGCCACTGCCAATCTAACCAGTCATCTGCACTTCCCTGCACCTCCACTGCAAAGAGACTCGCATCTGGTAATTGATCATCTATTCCTGTGGCTGGTTCTCCTGTTGACAATCGTGACAAATGATCCGCCACAAGATGCAGTCTCCAGGCTTGTAAACAACCTCGAACTCAAACTCGTGCAAGATTATCAACCATCTTGCTATTCTTCCGCTTATCAGAGGTTTGTTTACCAGGTATATCAGAGCCTGGTGATCCACATAGAACATAAACTTCTTGCCCAACAGGTAATGCCTGAATTTCTTCACTGCATAGATCATTGCCAATGCTTCTCTTTCCGTTGTGCTATAGTTCCTCTCAGCACTGTTCATCAACCGGCTAGCATAGTACACAGGTGAATCTATATTCCCTGTAACATTCTGGCTAACACCGCTCCCAACGCTTCTCCTGATGCATCGCAGTGAACATGGAATACTACATGCCAGTGAGGGTTAATCAGCACAGGTGTAGTTGTTACTGACAGTGTAAGTTCCTCAAATGCCTGTTGACATTCAGCTGTCCAGGCAAACACTGCATCTTTCTTCAGTAGTTTGCTCAATGGTGCTGCTATTTGTGCATACCTTTTGACAAATCTCCTGTAATAACTGGTTTGCCCAAGGAATCTTCGTAGACTTTTAACATTCACTGGTGGTGGAGAGGCTTTAATGGACTCTGTCTTTCTGGGATCCACAAGGAGTCCCTTCTTACACACAATGTGTCCCAGAAGCACCCCTGAGTTCACACAGAAAGTACACTTCTCTGGATTCAGGCCCAGACCTCTCATCCTGCATCTGGCCAAACATAACTCCAATTTATGCAAGTGCTCACTCTTAGAGCTGTACACACTGAAATCATCCAAGAATACCTGCATGAAATCATCCAGATACTCATGAAAAGATTCACTTATCACTCTCTGAAAGGTCGCTGGTGCATTACAAAGTCCAAAGGGCATGACTTTGTATGCATAAGCCCCCCAGTCTGTGATGAAAGCTGTTTTCCCTTGGTCTTCTTCTGCCACTTGCACTTGATTATAACCACTGAAGCCATCCATGAATGAGTACATCTCATGGCCTGCCACAGTGTCTAATACTGCTTCTGTGAATGGCAAAGGGAAAGGATCTTTCTTCGTACAAGCATTCAGCTTCTTATAGTTCACACATACTCTTAGTTTGCCATTCTTCTTGGGAACTATAACAATGGGTGACAACCAAGTTGTATACTCTATTGGGTATATAAACTTAGCCTCAGCCAACTTCTTTATCTCTTCTCCAACCTTCTGTGCGTAGTTGGGATTCATTCTATACCTCGCCTGCTTGATTGGTACTGACCCTGGTTCCAGTTCAATCTTATGCTGACAGACTTCAGGTGGTATCCCTTTTAGATCCTCATAGCTCCAAGCAAATACATCTCTGTATTTGATGAACAAGCTTTTAGCTTCTTCGAAGAATTCCGGCTCCAAATCAGCTCCTACTTTCACCATCCTCGGTTCCTCTTTAGTTCCCACATTTACTTCTCTCACCTGCTCATCAGCTGTGATTGTCCAACCAGTCACCACTTCATCCTGTAAGCTCACAGTGGCTGGTTCTTCTAGGATTTCTATTTCTCCTTCTCTTTGGTTTCCTCTTCAGTTGGTGTTGCTGTCACTACACCACAGCAGATACCTCTCAAACAACTTAGGCTTTCCAGCCGCATCTCTGCAACCTGCTCCCACTCTGGGTGTGCAGCAAATAGGGTAGCTTCCTGCTCCTCATCCAGTCCTCCTCTCCAGTCATACTCTCTGACTCCTCGAGGTCTTCTTGTAGCAGGTAATCTACTAGATTTCTTTGTGGTAATTTGTATCTCGTGTATCCCATTATGCACGGTTAGTAACTGAGAATTCCAGTCATGGAATACCCTGGCCTGTTTCAGCCACGGACGTCCCAATAATAAGGAGTAAGCCTCCATGACTTCATCCATTTTTAATACAGTTACTGTGATCATAAAGATCATTTTCTGTATCTGTATCTTAACTCCTCTTATTAATCCCAATGGCTGCACACTTCTTTGATCTGCCATTGTTACTGTAAATGGGGCTGGTTTCATGTTACTTAGACCAAGCTTCTTCCTTAATTGGTCTGTCATGATATTTACTCCAGAACCACCATCTATCAGTACATCAGTTAGTTCTGTGCTTCCAATTCTCAATTGGATTACTGGCATAGAATCATCAAAGTCCATGACTGGTTCTCGCCCTTCCGGCTTCACATTATAACTGGTCACCTTGCTGTTCAGGTCTGTGTTTCCTGTCTCTTGGGCAATTCGATTGATTGCTTGATACAGCCTGTGCCTACAATAAGGTGCCACAGCTAATAGCTGTCCAATGGTAATTTCTGCTTTGGTCTGACATATTACTTCAGCCAAAGTCTCTTCATTACTTTGCATGTCTGCATCTTCTTTTTTCCTTTCTTCCTCACTCCCTTCTTTTTCTCCATCCGAATCAGAGGAATCTGCCACAGGAATATCAGTACTCTTTTGCATTTCCCTTATAGTATCTGCCACTTCCTTGTGCAGTTCCTTCTCATCTTTCCAAGTCTCTTCATCTTCAGGCATATCATTGCCACTTCCAGTCTCATCTTCTTCCTCTTCTACTGGAGGTATTAGTTTGGCTTTACTTCTTGTTACTATCATTGTACTTACTTCTGGTACAACACATGGCCTAACCATGTGAGCTGCCACCACTGGGCCCTCATTCACAGGAGCTCTCATCTCATTCTGGTGTCTTATCCAGAATGAACAGGCTGCCTTGCGATGTCCTGGCTGATTACAATAGTAACATAGCTCTTCACCATTGGGTCCTCGCCCTTGGTCTGTTCTTGGATTATTTCTATAATCCTGATTCCCGGGCTGGTAATTCCCCCTTGGATTACCCTGATAGTTGCCTCTGGAATTTCCTTGGTAATTCCCTCTTGAATTACCTCTCCCTTCCATGCCATTGTTATAACCACCAGACCTACCATAGTGGTCCTGATCATTGTTTCTTCTTGGCTGGGGCTGCACCTGATGCACCCTTACTTGCCTAGGTTCTCTTGCAGCTGTCCTTCTGTTGTAGTAACAATTCTCAGTAGAATGGTTATCCATTTTACAGATAGTACAGTGTTTCTCCTTCATGTGGCATTCTGTGGTGGTATGGCCTTCATTCTGGCACTTTGCACACCATACACCCTTCCTCCAATGTGTTGCAGCCTCTGTGGCATACTTCTTCAAGATTTCTTCCAATTTTTTTTCATAGTTATCCCTCTTCAACTTCTCCTTTCTCTTACTCTTTCTTTTTAGTTCTTGCTCTTCTTCTTCATCTGACTCATCCTCAGAGTCCTCATCTTCTTTTTTCTCTCTCCTGAGCATTCCCAATTGCTCAATTCTGTTCGCAGTTTCAAATGCCTCCTCCACTGTATTATGGGGTAACATATCCACTTTCTTTTGCAACTCTGGTCTTAGTCCACTCACAAACCAAGTCTTCTGTAACCCGGGCGCTGGTACTGCAGCCAGCTTTTTCATCATCAATTCCATCTTCTCCATATACTCTTCAACAGTTTCATGCTTCTTCTGCTTCAGCTGTTGTAAACTTCCATACACTTCATCCTCAGTTTTACTTGTCCTGAACCTATTTCGAAATGCTGTATTCAAGCCATTCCAGGTTAGGAAATGATTATCAGGGAATCTTGCATACCATTCACTTGCTTTCTTGATAAGTGAACAAGGAAACAGTCTCATCTTGGCATCATCGCCATTCTCATTGTTCACTATACACATGTGCTCAAATTGGCTAATGTGTACATCGGGATCCCCTTTTCCTGAATATATTGGAAAGGGTGGTTTTGCCCGTGTTGGTTGTAACGCCATCTGTGGCCCTACCTTCTGCCCACTGACAGGTGCTGGCACCCTTGCTGGTGCTGGTCCTTCTGGACCTGTTGTTTTTGTGGTGGATCTTCCACCAAGTGGTGGCCCTTGAGCACTCCTTGCTTCTGGCCCCACGATATTCACAGTATTCCCAGCTTCAGTTGCACTACTTCCCACACTCCCTGTCCCCCCAGAGCCAGATCCAGGCAGCCCGCCTGATCCCCCTGAGCCGACACCTTCGTTGGCCTGTGATCCAAGTGCTCCACTTGATCCAGGTCCAACGGGTTGGGATGTCCTGGTTGTAGTCTCAACCTCAGCTGTTGGGTCTACTTCTTCATATTCTTCCTCTTCTAATTTCTTCTCTCTGTTTTCATCCTCCAAGTTCTGCCCTTGGGTTTCTTCTTCACTCATGTAACTCAACTGTAATGGTGTTGGAGAGTCTGAACTCTCCGTTGGCTCTGCCACATCCTCTTCTCCTTCTTCACCTTCTGCTTCAGAAACTGGAGTTCCTGCTTTTGGTGTTCCATGCCAACTCTTATCAAAGATTTCTGTCAAGTCTTTTATCCAAGGATGTACCTCAGATCTTTCACCTCGTGATTGATCTTCTTCCTGTACCAATTCCCTTAATCTTTCTTGCAAAGAAACAGAAGGAGTGGCATCCAACTCTAGTTCTTCCGGTATAGGTGATGCACTCTTTGATCTTAATGGTGTGAGAGGTCCAGATGATTCCCCTATGTCTATTCCTCTCTCCCAAAGATATGGATAATTAGCTTTCAGATAGCTTTCTCTTTTTGCTGAATATCTCTGTCGTCTAGCTTCTCTTTCATCACTCATGTCCCATGTCTTTCATTTCTTTTAATGTGGCAATAACCAAAACTCTCTTCTGTAATATCTCTCGTATATGCCTGGGTTTCTTTCAAGCTTCAATGCACCCTTGGCTATACTTGAAGTCTCCGTTACCATATAACCATATGGCAAACAAGTCTGAAAAGCTGTTCTTGGTGTGAGTTTGATCCACAAAATATCCTTTGGAATCCAATTCTTTACCAGTACAAGCTCTTCATGCATATGAGTATAAACATTCACCTTTCTTTCTTCCCAGCCTTCAAACTCTACTCGTTTAATGGATAGCAATGCTATCACATAAACCAATGTTGGTAACCAACGTGCTCTTCCTCTACAGGCTACCTGATAAATCTTTATCACTCCTTTCTCCAGACCCCATTCTGGATCAGCATCATGCACTCGTTTAAGAATATTTTCTTTACAACCGTCTGGCAATTCCAAGAACCTTTGAAAGAATTGTTTGGACAATCTTTCTTCCTTCGTTCCACAGGGAATTTGATTCACTTCAAATTCTTTAATGGTCCAACCACCATGATCCCACCAGATGCCTGTCACATCTGGTTGTTCATGTCCCAGGTCCCCAGTATGGTCGCCAAATGTCGCGCGGCTTTTACTCACCCATCCCTTCGCTATTCGAGGCGGAAACTCCAAGATTGAAGAGTTGGAAATCTCTAAGTACTCAGCCCGCGCAGAACAATCAGTCATGACCTACAGCTAGTGTATCATGGGGGTATTTCCTATTTGTTTCCCTTTTGGTATTCATGTTAACTATCTTACCATTGATAATTAAGTATCAGTTTGCTTTATCAATCTATTGGATTCCATCAACTCATCCATTCATTCCACAGCTTCACTCAGATCTCTCTACACAGTGTGATTGTATCGTAAAAGTATCCGATTATGATTTATCAGGTATCAGGCCGAAGCCATTGTGTCTCTAATCTCCTCTACAATATCATTACAGTCTTGCATATATCAAGCATCTACTCATCATCTCTCTATCTTCACTTCCGTTCTTCATCTCTGCCCGATCCCCTCTCCTCTATCACCAAGAAGTCCTCCTCCGAATGATGTCCCTCAATTCCCCGTTTCTCCCTTTATCTTCCTATCCGCGGTTCTAACCGTTTCCCTCACTAACCGTCGTCTGTGAACTAACATGTTCCCTTCGCAGGTGTTGTTCCCCACAGTCGTTCCCTGTCCTACTTTTCGTTCCCTATGATCGTGACAGCTGTGTCAAGCTGTGACTGGCTGTGTGAAACTGTGACGGGCTGTGACTGGCTGTGCGACTGTGTTTGGCTGTGTCGGGCTGTGACTGGCTGTGTGGCTGTGTCGGCTGTGACGACTGTGACAGGCTGTGTTGCTGTGTCGATGTGTCGGCTGTGTGTGGCGTCGGCTGTGTCTGCTGTGACGACTGTGACGGGCTGTGTTGGCTGTGTCGGCTGTGAAGGGCTGTGTTGGCTGTGTTGGCTGTGTCGGCTGTGACGACTGTGACGGGCTGTGTAACCCCCCCTCTACAGTGCGCTGCTCTCACCCCTAAGGCTCCTGTTGGTCTCAGTCTGTGCAAAAATTAAGGGTACCCTACAGATCCCGTATAAGTGTCTAAGTCCCCGGCAGTCCTCTAACAAATTCTGTAGTCCGATTCTGAAAAGCGGGGGACATTGTAGCTCTTCTGGTGCTTCAAGATTTTGCACAAGACTCCATTTACGTCAAAAATAATCAAACGCAAACCTTGCGCAGGAGGAGAAACAGGGGTGCTCCAATCTGCCAGAGAGTCATTCATACTTAGGATGATAAAAAGGAACAGTACAATGCATTGGAAAAACCGACACCAGACAAGTGAACAAGAACGTCCACTGGACAGCCGAGGTTCACCAAACTCAGTTAAAATATTTTATGTCCCAATGCAGCGGCACGCAACTCGAGATTGCTAAGGAACTTCTGCCACCTATAATCAAAGTCTCTAAGAAATTTGACCGCTGGGTCGTCCTCGAAGAAATCCTTCGAAACGCCGAAAGGATGTAGGTCGTTGAACGGCATGACATCCATCCCCGATAACCGGAACATGTTAAGGTGAAGCTTAAGCTCTTCCAGTAGAAATATATCCCTGTCAGGGTCCACGCGCGCCTTATATTTTGGAAGGAAGATGGTATGTCCTAATGGGTTCAAGTAGGACTTGTACATATTGTCTACAGTGTCGATGAGGAGAGTATTGGATTTGTAAGCCGTCGGGTGTTCCTCAGCGAAAATGTCGTAAAGACGTTTAAAGTAGATGGGATTTTTGGGAGCTTTAGGCCATTTTTCGTTGAATGTCGATCTATGCATGACGGAATTCTCACTGCTATAAGTTCTGACCTGGGAATAATACTTCCCGAACACGGCCTGGGCGATAGTCTCGACGTTCATTTCAGGTCCAGTGTTCCAAAAACAAACGGTAAACTTTTTGACGGCCCACTTAACAATTCGTCAAGACCGTTTCGCGTAGCTAACTTGAATTTCCCTGCGGAGATACAAGGCTGTTTTTTGTTGAGGAAAGCATCGACAAGTATGGTGTCTATTCAATATTAACCCCTAAAGGACGGTGGCATGAGGTGTTTTCTTTCCATCCTTTAGGAAAACCTCACAAAGGTAACCAATGTCCAGAACCAGGATGTAGTATCCTGGCCGACATCCATTCGGTCCCCAAGGAAGGGAATGCAGATCGTTTGGATTGACAGAAAGGGAATAGTCGACTGGAGGGTAATGCATGTTGTCCTGTGGAAGAACAGAAGAGTTCATTATTAATTTCAATTTGAGAAATCCCAAAGTAGACAAACGGAAGAATGGAGTTGAAATCATTACCGTTTTTGGAGTCGGCTGCTGAGATCCCTGGGCAGGCTGCTCCTCCTTTTTCCCATCTCTACGTCCAACGTTATCGTCCTTCTCTGTGGAGCCAGATGGCAACCTCGACTGTCCAGTAGAGGTTACTTGTATGACCGGCTCAGATAGAGCGACAGTAATTGTTCGATCCACTCTTCTCTTCACCGTCTCAGTGTCGATGGAGTCGGTCCTCGTGTGTTTGATCTCCTCAGACGTCGTCTCACGAATCTACAGGAATTAATGAAAAAATCCCACGGATGACAACTATGGTGGTCCAAAATGATCTGACAAAATTACCGAATTGAGCAATACCGAAGATGAGACTGAAAGACCAAAGAGTAATAAGAATAAAGCCAATGTTTACCCGAATCGGGATCTGTTGTGGATTACGCGATTGTGGTGCTCTGTTCTCTCTTCCCCGCGAGTAGGAGGATTCTCTGAATCCCTGCGTCCCTTGATGGCAACGTCGACTGGACAGTGGAGGTACTTGCGGAACCGGCTCAGGTGACCTGGCCCTCACGTCAGATCCACGTGTTTCTTCACCGTTGAGTCTCCTTTGATCCTTTTCTTGTGTGTGTCATTTCCTCCGAATTGGATTCTTGGATCTACAAGAAAAGTTATCCAAATCGGTTAGTGGTTGTCCACAAAGGTGTGCGAACGGAAATATGTATCCGGGTGGAAATATGTTTTATTCGGAAGTCCAGAAAGACGGATATGGGAAAAACATTGGGATTATATAAATTACAATATTGTCATATGGAAAAACACATTCGGATTATTCCACTCACAAGTATGTATAATTACAATATTGTCATATTGTATTCAGAAGTGTTGTAAAAATAAACATTCATTAATGTCATTCGTTACCTACATCCAGAACCACTTCCTGGGTGACATTCTGGGACACCAGCTCACGACGATGTTAACGGGATACGGTGACATAATCATGGCTCGTCACCTTCCACAGGTGTGAACCCTTGACCGAGGGTTTCAACTAACTCCCTCGATGTCGCTTCTTGTCCCCCTGGAGAAGCCGGATTCTTATTCGCGGTGGTATTGAAACTGGAGGAAGAGCTGTCCAGATTGTGTACATCTTTTGGCGCAACGCGTTCTTGGGTATTTGGAGTACTACCTAGATTATCAACCGTGAAATTTCTTGGCCCTCTCTTTCCCTTTCCCACATTAGCCGCAATCTGCCCTGGACTCTGTTGATGATTTCCATGTTCTCATCTTCGTCTTTCTCCTCCTCCTCGTCCTCTTCTTGTTTCTCTTCCATTTCCTCGTCCTGATCCTTGTCGTCTGTATTCGTCATCATTCTTCTTCGTCCAACTTCGTCATCCTGCAGTGACTCTCCTCATCTCCGTCTCCTGCGATAGTCTGATGTCAATCTGGAGGGTCCGAAATAGGCCTCCACCTTGCTTTACAAAATTTCTTTTTTCGTTACAAAGTTTATGTCGAGCACACGATATTTCTTTCCTGCAATGAAACCAAACAATGATATCAAAATAAATCCGACAAACACCAACCATCGAAAGATTGAAAGGGTTAGGCTTTCTTTGAGAGACAATACAAACACACCAAACTGCAGAATAACAAACACCCAAAACACCCACAACTCCAATAACATGAACATCCACTGCCCAGTGGAGGTTAACAAAATGGAAACAATCAGACACAGGTTAAACACGCTATTCCGACAACATCAATAATACGAGAGTTAAATCCGGGAAAACTGAAAACACAGACAATTCCAAGATGCAGAATCCACTTACAAGCAGAACGTATGTCATTGCCAGTCCTCCAAAAATGTTCATACAAGACATTCCGTCCCTGCAAAAAACAAAAAAAACCAGGTAATCGTAGGTGTCCGGCCTCAGACATGATTGTAAGTCCTGCACTCATTCTCCTGTGAGGTCAGGTCTACATCTGGTCCTTGGATAACGGGATTAATTGGGTCCGGCGATACAAAACAGTTTGAATGTGGTCGTCCGGATCACCATCTCCTCAGTTGTTGCCGGAAATACGTAGTCGAGGCAGAGGGCCATCCGGGAGAAAATAGTCGTGCAGCTCTTGTAAGGTGATTCAAACTCGCCGGGAATGTAATAACCTTGTCAGATAATAAATGATTTTGATCCAGGGCCATTCCGGATGTATGACACAAGATTTCCCGATGATTTTGTGTCGCGAAAACACAAAAGCACTGGACATGAGCTTCCGAGCCACAAAAAGCATCCAGGATATTTGAGTAGTCCTTTGCCTCGAAACAACAGAGTCATCATCACAAACTGTATTGACGAACACCATGGATATGTCGTCGAACCGATTCTTTGGTGCAAGTCCCAACCGTGATCTGGCATCAGCAAAGTTCTTGGTTTCCCCCCAGCTGTGTGTAATGGGGACCTGAAGCTCGTGCGTAGAATCGCCAGGGCATTCTGGTTATCCTTGAAGGTCTGCTTGCACGACAAGATATACTTCTTGAAGGCAGCAGCAGAGTCATTGGCTACGTCTCCATATTCATCTTCTGTTTGCTAACAATGTCGTCGTTCCCGAGCCTATCTCGAAATGTTTACAACTAAGCTTTGTTGAAGTTGTATTTTTTTTTAACATCACGCCCTCCTGTTTGATATACAGTTCCGGGTTTTTTGCTCCTCCGAGACCACCCTAAGACTTCCATTACATCGTCGATAATAAAAACCGTCGCAATTTTCATTTGGTCAATATACGCGCTCATTGTGTTTTTTGGATTTGTCCGCGCCCTTTGAATTTCGTTCCCGAATGCCAAAGGTCTCTGTTTAGGATTTTCTCCGCCACTCTTTTCAACTGCCTGCTATTAAGTCCTTGCAGTTTTGCGATAGTGGTTTTATTCAGCGGGTAGCTGTTCACCCTTGCACTGAATCCGAAAATATGAATAAGCTTCCCTTGTTCCCACTGTTTGTAAAACCTCCTCCCACAGGTTCCATACGTCTTCGTCACAGAGAACCAGAACCATGCCTCTCACACAATACTCATCTCTAGTATGAGTTGACATGCTTGCGTAAATTCCAGCGGAAAATTATCAGGGCCAAAGTTAGGACATTTCATTCGATATTTGATATTAATTTTTGAGATAAAACAATAGTCACAACTATCATGTCAATTATACTATACACCAAGTGATGATGCGATTGTCAATTCATCTCCGTCCATCTTGTTGTCCCTTGTAATTTGAAGCTCTTTCTGTAGTGTCTCTGCTTCGGAATGCGGTGCTCCTCCAAGTCAAATTTGTCCAATCTGTTCACGTTCTCCACCAGGAACAGTTCCAAGATTGTACCTAGAAAATCCAATGAGCATGAAAAGTTTTGGAAGCGTTCTCCGCAACATCACGTTTTCATGATCAAATGATGTTCAAGTATTTTTGCGGCACATTTGCGGAACTGTTACAGGTGGAGAACATAAATAATTGGGGAAAATAAGATCTGGACAAGCACCTCATTACCAAACATGACACATTACAAAAGACCCCATCATGTCGAATTTTTGAATGCTGAACCATCCCGCTCGTTCATTGTAGCACCCTCCCTTATGAAGCTATTTTTGTAGTGTCTCCTGCTTCGTAATGCGGTCTTCGTTCGTCACATTAAATCCGAGCTTGAAAATATTTTGGTTCTCTAGTAAAAGGAACAGAAAACACAATGAATCATTTACCTTCCATTCGACACCCTGTCAGTCATGAGCTTGTTGAGAGGCCAATCGAGGTTCCAGCTTCTTGGTGAGAATAGTGCAACACGGGAGAAAATTCCCAACTTACCTGAGCATGGATGGCATGCATACTTTTGGCTTCCCTCGGCTTGTGGGGGCATGCATAGTTGTCACAGTTCATTATTAATAAAAATGTCTCATTTGAACCAAAGTTCTTGGCTTGCACTGGAATGCCACCTCTGTCAGTTCCCTCTGTCCATGGGGAAGTTGCTTACACGCTCGCCCCCCCATGCTTCTTGTCAGACGTCGTAATGATTGGTTTCCGCAGCGCATCTGCACAGGTCATATACCTTATGACTGCATACCGTTGGCAGTTATTGCGCAAAGGCCAGGGGCCGCATTCCGCAGACAAGGTTCATTAATTCTCTGACAGTGGATTTTCGGGAGAGTGGGCTCCCCGGATTCGTGAATAGGCTTCGTCGCTTGCAATAATCGGCCCTGCATTCCTTCCCCTCGCTACATCCCCCCTTCTCCCAGGGCGCTTGTCCGAACGCCGTCCTGGCAGTCTTGTGTGCACATCTCCCATGGCAGAAAACTCGAGCGCTATAGTGTACTGCCCTCCTCACGAGCATAGAGCTACATTTCCGTGCAGAGGGGAGATATGCCGGGTGATGGAGAAATATCTCTGCGTTCGATACCACCTGAAACCGGGGTCGGTATTCTTGGAGGAGGAAATGAAGGATTCAAACAGAGTTGTAGTCGAAAGTATTGTTGTGCTCCACGATGATTTCGGCGACGGCAGGGAATGGCGAGTTCCACCATCGGACAACGTCATATACAGGGCTGTTGGGGACTTCATTTGCCCGCCAAATGCGCCTTCTATCCTGGCGCCTTCCACGAAATAATCCGCGAATCAGAGAGTGGGTACCTCAAAGAGAGAAGTCCGCAACAAAGTAAATCCAGAGCCGAACCCATCAATGAAGACGAGCGAGAACCGGGTTGTTCACAACCTGTCCGACTCCGACGAGGTCATGGAAGTTCCGAGATCATCCTGGAGATCAGGCAAGTCCTCAATGGACATCAGCGGACGAGGGAGTCATATTCCCAGCACGAACACAACAGTTCGATCCATTCTTGAAATTCTGCGATGGCTTCACATGGAGGGACACCGCTCGGAGCTGGCTGGGCTGGACTACAGCAAGTTCGCAATTAAATCCGTTACATGCCTTCCCGCAGACGTCGACGGTAATATCTTCTTTGAGTTCCCTCCTCGAACGAACTATTCCAGGGCGTCCAGAATGTTGACAGATATGGATAGGACACATGACGATCATCCTTGGTGCATCACCAAAACCACCAGCATGAAGATGCTCAATGGTGTGCAGGTGCGCTACGTTGTTTGTGCGGACGCGTTGCGGTGTTTCTCCCCAACTTGCTTCCACTTTAAATCCAGAGGTCACAGGAACGAGACGGATTGGACAAGCACAGCTCATCAACCATTTCGAGCTCAGGAGAAGGTTCCAAACTCCACATTTAAGTGTGCGCATTGCATAGAACCACCACATTGCATGTCTATTTGTAATGCCAAGCAGTTCTATGTGTTGCACCGTTTCCCTGACCTCACACGAGCTTGCATACACGTTGGTTCCCATTGTCACAAATTGGCGAGGGGGAACTCACGGGAGGCTGCCCACGAGGCAGAGCAGCTCGTTCAGGAGGAGGATAAGCTGAGACCTGGTGCCAAACCCAAACAGATACAGCTGCAGGCCGCCCATTAGATGGCATTGGCCAGAATTATGTCGGAAGACGGCTCCGACAGAGTTCCTCTCATTGAGAAGGAAATGGAGGCATTGCTGGAGTCAGTGTCCCATGTCTGTTCATCGAATGTCCAAAACCACATTGTCTCCTGCAAACAGAAAATTGGGCGTGGCTCGGATATGCACTCCATTCTGGAGGTCAAGCGACGATGTGGATATGACTACATTCATGGAAGTAGGTTTCCAGGACAAGGGACTGAGGCAGATCGTTGTTTCGTATTCAAAATGTCCACGTGTGGGCCTGGCAGCAGCGTCGAACTGGTCGACCGGATGACGAGTGGGGACTTGTCAAACAGTTGGGTCATGTTCGACCATATCAAGCGAATTACAAATCACCAGTGGGTGACAATGGGTGCACATGTCTACGACACCCACTGCAGGATGCTAATGACAATTGCTATTTGTGAGATGAAAGGAGAGGACACACAATCGGAGATGCTTCTTTGGCAGGGAATAAACGAACAGATGGCCAAGGCGGGATTGACCCCTCCCAATTTCCGTGGTTTCATGGCGGACAACGCACAAGCAAATTGGGCTGCCATCCGAAGGGTGTACGGGCAAGACCCCAATGTTCCCATGGAAGGCAAGGAGAGATCTTGTGGGTTCCATTTTCTGCAGAGCCTTTCGCAGTACACAACCAGGCTCGTGGCGCCAGATTTCAGAGAGGAGCACCGTTCCATGTGCCTTGCGTGGAAGCGCGCTCCCACCTTGGATGATGCAGAGACACAGTTTGCATGTATATGGGCTTGGTGGACATCGTCAGGTGCTGTAAGGAAATCAGACGAGGGAGCAATGGTCAGTTGGCTAGCATGGTGGCATTATCGTTTCCTCCAGTTTGGCGACTATATGCGGGAGGTGAGTTGCACGAATTCGCGTCCCGTTGAATATTATTCTTGGCCATATTTGTAACTTGCTTGTAACCTCAACATGTGCATGTGCAGGAAATGTGTCTAGACTCCGACACCAACATGCCCACGACAAACATGGCCGAATCAGTGCACTCTTCCTGGCGTGCCTCCTCTGCAGCGCATCTGGTGGACATCCTCACTGCCACAACGGAGGACATTGTGAGGTCAATTATGCAGCAATGCAGGTACAACGAGTTCTTGAAAGGGAAACAATGGGGCTTGGGGCCGGACAGGCAGGAAATGTTGATGCGGAATGCTTCTAGATCGAAGAATCCTCGGAGGTGGGCGGCAGCCTTTCGAGAGGGCCTTCGGGACACGCCATTGCTTCGAAGAGACCAACACTTGGAAGGAGATGTTCATACCCGTCCAGTGAGACAAAGACTTGATGAGGCACCTGGCGGAGAAGAGGATTCATGGCGAGCTAACAAGAATATTCGCACGCTCCCTCGTGGTCCCGTGATATTGCCCGAGGAGGTCTCGTCGAGCACCGCAAGTCCTGCACGTTCAAGATCGCCATCTCCTTTGAGGACAGGGCACGTGCCCGAGGAACATAACGAGCCATCTGTAGTAACGCAGTACAACATTCCCATTGTGGAGACAAGAGTGTCGGAGTCACAGTGGAGAATTGCAAGGACATTGCCGGCATTTCGAGGGAAGTGCTGCGCCATCCGGGTGGATACGAGGGCACGCTGTGGTGAGATGATTCGGAGGAACCCACACGGTGCTGTACCTGCACCTTGTTTCAGCGACAGATTTTTGACTCCCACATTTGCTCACGCCACAACGCAGACATTTTGGTTTTGTAGGCACGACATAATGACCTATGTATTTGGCAAGCCCAAGTACGGGATTCAGGGAATGCCGGAGCCTGCGGGCGTCTGGCCTGTTGCACCGAGTTGCAACCTCTCTCAGAATGAGGCGGATGCTTTTTCTGGAGCAGGATTTTGAATGGTGCAACGCACAGACGTCCCGGCCCACGCATTTCCGGTTCCTCAGACCCAGCCATTGCAGACTACTCGGTCCAGTAGAGACGGATTGGACAATTCTGCATATCCCACAATGCGATTCGGAAGAGTGAAGAGACGACACCCTCCCAACAAATTGAATGAGACTCGGATTGCCAATGCTCTTGGGATGGCTTGCATTATTCAGAGCTCCGTGGACGTACCCCCACCCGGCCTTGGGCGTGTTTATCGGATGGCAACGGTCGGCTCAGCTGTACGCGATGACGTATACACAATTACGATTGGAGTGGCGCCGACTTGCAATTGTACGGACTTCTCGTTGATGGAAGCAAAGAAGGGTTCAAAGTACTATCCATGCAAGCATCTGTATTACATTTATCTCAAGAGGTTGAAGATAAACTTGACTATTGATGACTTTATTCATGCACCAGCGTTGAGCGTGAACGAGCTGCACAATCTCCTCCGCCGGGATTTCAGAAATCATTGATGGGGCAAAGGGAATCCACCATATGAATATTTTCAATTGCATTTTGATGCATTAGACTTTGTTTTGAACTGTAATGAAATGCACCCCAAAACTCCAGGAATGAGAAAGGCAGTATTCCAGAAAACTGAGTTCCAACAGTAGCAGTTGTGGGGCCATTTCAAGAAAAATGGCGCCGAATTTCCCTATTTTGGGCCGAAAACTGGCTAAGTTCCAACATGCACGGGAACGATGTCTGGAAAAATGGCACCGAATTTCCAGTTACATGGCCCAGAACTGCCCAACATCTGTGTAATCCCCGGCACCATGTACCAAAATTCGGCGCCACATTTCCAAATTTTGGGCTTACACACCTGCTATGTTGGGACCTATAGCTGCGAAATTCGGCACCATTTTTTCGCCAGAGACACCTATTACCGCGAAATACGTTGCAGATTTTTCTGGTTGCGGAACCTATTACCGCGAAATTCGGCGCCATTTTTGCAGATGTCGTTCGGAATTCGCATGAGCGGAAGACGAAATATCAGGAGCACGGCTTTCAAAACTACAATTTTTTTTTCAAACAATGAATATTATACTGTTTTTCTGACATATTTCATTAAAATAATGTTTTTAAATGTTTTTTATTTCCCAAATTTGTACTTCTGCTCATGAAAACCAATTGTCTTGCTACTCTGCTCATGCCACTCATGCTCATGAAATAGCTAACCTCCTGCGAAGGACAATCAGAACAGATGGATGCTTGCTTTTCTATCCCTCCTGACCGCCAAAGATGTTTTTGAAGAAATCCAGCTAGCGTTCCTAATGATCGGACACACCCATGAGGACATCGACGGGTTCTTCAGCTACCTATCGAAGAAGCTGAAGGAACGAAGCACCTACATTCTTTCTGATTTGATGAGGTCTTTTATGACCTCGCAAGATCTGCAGTTCATTCCACAGATTATTCAGGAGGTTCCTGACTTCAAGAATTTTATCAAGGGCTGTATTCTGGATGGAAAAGAGGCGTTGGTCGGGATTTCGGAGATGCACGTCTTCCGCTTTTTTAAGGATGCGGAGGGCTGGCCCGTCATGAAGTACAAGAAGTCCGCTACTGATTCGGATTGGCTTCCAACAAACAATAGCGTGAAGATGTGGAAGTCCAATCCTAACGGGACTCCGAAGCTCGCTGAAGGAGTCCCAGACGCCGTTCCAAGGAGACCTATTTGGGGAGTAGGGGACGACTCTTCCGAAAAACAGTCATTCATTAAGAATGGAATAAAAAAATACAGGGATTTTTGGACGAAAAGAATGATGCTTGACGATCATTACAGAGGTCGAATGGAACAATACAACCAGTACTGGGGAAACATTCTCGCCGAGTTGGATAAGTCAATTCCAGAAGCTCCCGACCGTATTCAGTTTCTTGAGGGATTATGGCCGAAAACAAATTGGTCCAAGAATCATCACAGAGATGGAATCCATCCACATACATTGCTAGATGTGGAAGAAGATGATGAAATCCTAGAACCTTACTGTGGCCTGAGGTGTGAGCGACCAAGAATATCCCTGAATCCGTTCAAGGATATTGAGAAAGGGTTTTTTGTGCTCGTTCGCCCTTATGACCCAAGTACGTGCCCGGTCTGGATGGGGGTGGCAATATCTGACGTGATCCGCGAAAGGGAGGATCCTAATTTTAAGAAGGTGAAGGTGGAGTGGTGGAGACCGAGAAAAGGTGGTAACCCAACAGACTTGGAAAGGTACAAAGACTGTTGGTCAAAACTTTGGGAGTATAACTCGTCAGATCCTCCTCAATGGATCCATGTGAACAATGGTCTGTGGACAATGCCTCCACGAAAAAATACGACAAGGAATAGCACTAAGAGAATTACTGCCGCCGAAGCAATGAAGGCGCGCGCTAATTTGGAGGAGGCTAATCGTCAGTCAGAAAGCGAGTCGTGCGAGCGAGTTCTAGACCAAGGACATATTGTTGAGGTCAACTCCAGTACTTCGATTTAAGAAATAATTTTTTCTTCTCTATATGGCCCTTCTTGTTTGCGTTGGGGGATCTTTTTTGTTATCTTCTTATGTCGCACTGAACCTCGAATGTCCAGTGGACGTTCTCGTCCTTTGTTTCTGGTTTGCTGGATGCTGGCCTGCTGTACGTCCTGGTCAACAAAGATGACCCTGGGGGGGGTTTCGCCTACATAACATATAGATCACAAGAACAAAATGGGCAGGCACGACCACTGGAGTCTTCAAATTCGGTCAAAGAGGTTTTTAACAACGGAAGAAAATAGCCCATTTCCAGTCTTTCTATGAAATATTGGACTTGCTTTTCGCATAACCAATTCTCCCACAGAAGTCTCCCACTAGGAGGAGCCTTACTCAATCGTTGTTGACATACAGTTTTTCAATTTGCCAATCCTCAAGTTTTTTCTATGAGGTTTTCCTCCATTTTCCCTCTAAGCTCTATGACTTTTCTGCACCAAATTTTCATTTCATTTCATTTTCATACTTCTCATCTTTTGCCCTGGTTTAAGAGGGAATTTCACATGTCTTTTTCCGTTGTTCAAATTTTAAGCAATTTTTATTTCTCATAGTTTTTATTTGGTGGTCTGACTTTTTATCCTCTCTCATGTTTTCTTCAGATCCATTTTCTCCCATGAGATCTAGGCGCTTCCCAAAAGTCGTTATATAACGTCATTTTCTTTCCAAATCTATTCATACCATAACCATAGCCATAACCATAACCATTATGGTTATTGAAATGTCTTCTCCCTTCACATTTGCGCTAGCTTTTTTCTTTGTTTTGGATTGACATGCATTTAGGCATGTTACAGTTTGCTTTCTATGTTACATCTTAATACTAAGTCCAGGTTCCAACGACGAGTCTTTCATTTAAATACTTGTCCATAATATTAGGTTCTTCCATTTTTTTTTGCTTACTAGTACCCTACTAACAACACTAAGTTCTAGCGAAGTCTGGTGTTTTCCATAAGACTTAGTGTTTGTCTATTTTGTAACTTAAACAAAAACCCTAAACCCTTGGGGCAGCAGCCACAGCCCCTAGAATCCATGCATCTTTCTCTTACTCATCAAGAGAAGAGAAATACATGACTTCAAATTTTTCTCTTTGCTTGAGCCCACGGGTGTAGAGGCAGACACAAACACAAAGACTTGACATTGTTGTTAGTATATGACTTCATGTCATGATTATATATTACAATAATGTGGTAGATATATTAGGATTGAAATTACTGATATTCATTCTGGTGTTTGCAGCATTTAGGCGATGATGAAACCGATAGGTCGATGTATACAGTAGCCACATGTGTTTAGCAGTCACTGTCATCGCTGCAAAACTTTTGTAAATCTTAAAATACACGGCATCAGATCTTCACAGGTTGATACTGCTCAGAATTTTTTTATTGAATTTCCTAGTGGAAGTCCAAGTGATACAATACTATGACTACTTGATAGATTTCAGGGAAACTACCAAGTTTCGCAAATTCAGTGTTTGTCAAGCATCAAGGCCATCAGAATGAGATGAGGATGAATCCACCAACCTGCTCAGCAATGCGCGCGACTTGAGAATATGACTCTTGGATGTCATGTTCAGCAAAGCGGGAAAGGAAGAGGTTGGACACCATGCCTGTAGCAACAATAAAGGGTCCAGTGCCCAACATTAACAGGGATATCTGCCAGCAGCTGATAAACCCCGCTGCAATGCCTCCAATGGCATGTTGTGGATGTAATTTCAAGTATAGATTAGTTCGTACCAACAACATTTTCCTGCAATGAAAACATTACAATAATTCAATCGCTTTCTGAGACCTGTGATTTAAAGTGTAACAAAAACTCGGTACTAACCATCATCACGCCACTTGGTTGTAGCAACTAATATAATATATTAGACCAAATTATTTATCACATTAGCTACCATAAAACGCTGTAAACAACTGATAGATAGCCATTTTAGCTTTTACCTCCCGTTCCCTTGCAACCTCCATACAAGTTCTTTCTCTTCTTCATATGCATCAACAAACAACAACGGCTTTCCATTTCACAGTTCTCCTGATATGATGCGCTGTGATGCATGGTCCCGGACATCCTTGTCCGACTTATTATACCTACAGATATAGTAAGCATATTCATGATGTAAGTTAGTGTTTTGTTTTTTAAGATGCACTACAAATAAGACATTGAAAGGCAAAATCCAAAGAGAGATGAGGAGATAAAACTTACTTTTCATATGAGATAGTACTTCAATGTCTCGTAATCTGCATCCCAACTTCAATGGGAACACCAAAGTTGCTCATTCTTGAGATCCGAGTCCCTCTGCCACTCTTGTTTGTAATTTTTCTTTTGTTGATTCCCATGGATGAAGGTAATTGAGTGGTATACGTACGTATAGTGTTCCTACCAACAGACATCTTGTCATACTAGATCTCAGAACTCACACTACAGGAAAAGGGGGGCCTTTGCGACGCCCGCGCCATGCCGCAGCGTCGGGAAAACGCCATTTTCAGGCATGCGGCAGGTGTAGAATTTGCGACGCCCAGCCGTCGCCCTACAATCGCAAGGGCGTCGCAAAAATGCGACGTATGGGGGTCGCGAGCCCCCACCCCAACTCCTGCAACTGCCGGACGTCGGTTTTTCAGGCCGTCCGCGCCGATGGCAGGAGCCTCTTTGAGTGACATCTCACCGTCACGGCCCTCCAGCCGACGGCGTTGGTGGGGGCGCCGGCGCAACGTCGCATTTTTTTTTTTTCTAACCTGCCCGGGAGTCCCATCCTAAAACCCAAAAACACGTGGCGTAAGCCGGGTAGTACGCCAAGCGACTATTGGGCGTGGCAAAAAACAGCAGGAGCAGGAGTCGGTCTCCGCCACGCCCGGGCGTGGGTTGTTGCAACGCTCCGGCGTCGATTTTGTTTTAAATTTCATCAAAAAAAAATGTGGCGCGAAAAGAGTGGCGGTCTCCGCGACACCAGGGCGTCGCGGCTTGCGACCCCCGGACTAAAAAACACGTCGCAGGGGGTGACGGGCGTTGCAGCCCGCAAATGGGGTTTGCGACGCCCAGCTGTCGCTGCTTGCGACCCCCGCCCAGAAAACATGTCGCCATTGGCGACGTGCTGCAGTCTCGAGGGCAGCTTGGTGGGGGGGGGGGGGGGGGGGGGTTGGGGGTTGATTTTGGGGGTGAATTGGGGGTGGTTTTTTGTTTTTTCCCTGGTTTTGTATTTGGGGATGGGAGAACTTACAGTTCCATTTCTCTGATTTAGCAGGTACACAATTGAGCAAGCATGAATCGAGGGTGAGGACAGTGCGACACATGAATAAGATGGAAGATGGAAAGATGGAAATATATTTACAGGAAATGAGCTGAAAAGCTCACAAGGGTTCAGTAGGCTGACCCTGGGACCTACATGGACTAGGACTAGTCATCCTCATCCTCATCCTCAGTGGAGGACTTAGAGCTATCTGATGAGCCTGATGACTCCGCGCCCTTTGCCAGAGCACGTAAATGAGGCGGCGTTCCCCTAAGTCCCACAGAGCTCTCATCCAATCACTGGGCATGACCCTCGACCTCATCCATACTAGTGCCTTGTAGTGCACTCATCCCCTCTGTGTTGGCCATGTTCTTCATGAGGGATTGCCAACCATGCTCCTTGGCGTAGTTGTACTCTACCGAAGATGGCTTCCTCTCAAACGCGCGTTGCTACACATGCCACAAATTAAAGTCAGTTCTTCGCGATGATGGAGCCGGAAAGAAGACATAACAAAATCCATAGGGAAGTACGACTTACAAATCGCAAGATAAAACCCTTGGATCCGCCGGCGCCCCACTTGTGTGTGGATTCGTGCTTGTCAAGGCGGACTGTTGTTGCTTCGCGTGCCCGGTCAAATTTGGCCTTGTTTGCGGCATCAGTCTCTCCCGCAATGAGTGCATCCCACGATACCTATGCACCCCTCCCCCAACAATTAGTGAATTACACACATACGTTGCATTGAATCCACCTCATTAATGCACATGCGACAAATGGAAGATGACATGATTCAGGATTTGCCAACCTGTGTAATTCCATAAGGTGGTTTGGGTATGGCCCCCTTTTCCATTGCCCTCCGAATTATCTGTCTGGCACGGTACCTCCTGTCCTTCAAGTTTCGCCCCACCATCTCCATCACCCTTGTGTCACTCCAATTTCCTGGAAACCGGCGGTCTAACTCACGGGCATACGCCCGCTTCGCGCCAAAGTGCTGATCAGCCCACTCGATGTGCAAAGGGAACCACCTCAATGCGAGTTCGAAGGCTGGCTTCTTCATAGCCTCCCAGAATGCACCGCAAGGGTCACCATGGCGATTCATCTCCACCGGTGGCACCATGATCTTTGCCAACTCCACGTCCTGTATCGCCAAGGCCATCCCTGTTAGAGGGCTGCTTGGGACTTAGACGCTTTTACGGGATCTGTGAGGTACCCTTAATTTTTACACAGACTGAGACCAACATGAGCCTTAGGGGTGACAGCAACAGGCTTTAGGGGGGGAGATACACAGCCCGACAGAGTCCATCACAGCCCAACACAGCCGTCACAGCCCGTCACAGTTCAACACAACCAGTCACAGCCCGACACAGCCGTCACAGCTTCGCACAGCCAACACAGCCCGTCACAGTCCAACACAGCCAGTCACAGCCCGTCACAGTCCGACACAGCCGACACAGCCGACATAGTCAGACACAGTCAGACACAGCTGTCACAGCTTCGCACAGCCGACACAGCCCTACACAGCCCGACACAGCCAGTCACAGCCCGCCACAGCCTGATACAGCCAGTCACAGCTCGACACAGCTGGGGGACAGTTATCATTGGCAGGGAACGACTGTGGGGAATGACATCTGAAAAAGGAACGTGTACTACAGGGATGACGGTTAGTTAGGAAAGCGGTTAGAACAACTTGTAGGTAGAAAAAGCGAAGAGCGGGGACATCGGGAAATCACTTCTTAGGGGGGACTTCTGGCATCACGGCTTGGAAATAGGGGGGAGAGCACATCACTGAGTGGAAAGATGAAGAGCACGGAGTAGGAGAAGTGACGATCTGTTGTTACTTGATGAATGCAAGCTGTAGAATTGTAATGTAGAGTAGATTAGAGACACCATGGCTTCAGCCTGATACTTGATAGATATTAATCTGATACATACTTCATACTCACACTGTGTAGAGAGACCTGAGTGAAGCTGTGGAATGAGTGGATGGAACTTGATAGATTTCTGAAGCAAACTGATACTTAATTGCAGACAGTAAGGTAACTCGCTAACATGAATGCGGGAAGGAGTACAAATAGGAAACACCCCCATGATACACTAGTTGTAGGTCATGACTGATTGTTCTGAGCGGGCTAAGTGCTTAGAGATTTCCAACTCTTTTATCTTGGAGTTCCCACCTCGAATAGCGAAGGGATGGGTGAGTAAAAGCCGCTCGACATTTGGCGACCATACTGGGGAACTGGGTCATGAACAACCAGATGTGAACAGGCATCTGGTGGGATCATGGTGGTTGGAGAATTAAAGAATTTGATGTGAATCAAATTCCCTGTGAAACTGAGAAGGAAAGATTGTCCAAACGATTCTTTCAGAGGTTCTTGGAATTGCCAGACGGTTGTAAAGAAAACATTCTTAAAAGAGTGCATGATGCTGACCCTGAATGGGGTCTGGAGAAAGGAGTGATAAAGATTTATCAGGTGGCCTGTAGAGGAAGAGCACGTTGGTTACCAACACTGGTTTATGTGATAGCATTGCTATCCATTAAGCGAGTAGAGTTTGAAGGCTGGGAGGAAATAAAGGTGAATGTTTATACTTATATGCATGAAGAGCTTGTACTGGTAAAGAATTGGATTCCAAAGGATATTCTGTGGATCAAACTCACACCAAGAACAGCTTTCCAGACTTGTTTGCCATATGGTTATATGGTAACGGAGACTTCTAGTATAGCCAAGGGTGCATTGAAGCTTGAAAGAAACCCAGGCAGATACGAGAGATATTACAAAAGAGAGTTTTGGTTATTGCCACATTAAAAAGAAATGAAAGACATGGGACATGAGTGATGAAAGAGAAGCGTGGAATCCCGGATGGATGGAAATCCGGCGCCGCATTTCCATCCTACAGGTAATTCGAATCCCCGATGGATGGAAATCCGGCGCCGAATTTCCATCCTGCAGGTAATTCGAATCCCGGATGGATGGAAATTCGGCGCCGAATTTCCATCCAGCAGGTAAGTGGAATCCCGGATGGATCGAAATCCGGCGCCGCATTTCCATCCTGCAGGTAATTCGAATCCCCGATGGATGGAAATTCGGCGCCGAATTTCCATCCAGCAGGTAAGTGGAATCCCGGATGGATGGAAATCCGGCGCCGAATTTCCATCCAGCAGGTAAGTCGGATCGCTGACGTATGGATATTCAGCGCCGAATTTCCATTCTCCAGGTATTTCATCGCTCAGAATTACCTTCCTGCAGGTAATTCTGATAGATGGATTACCTTCGTGCAGGTAATTCTGAGCGAGGGATTACCTTCCTACCTTCATCGATCAGAATTACCTGCAGGAAGGTAATTCTGAGCGATGAAATACCTGGTGAATGGAAATTCGGCGCCGAATTTCCATCCATCCGGGATTCGAATTACCTGCAGGATGGAAATTCGGCGCCGAATTTCCATCCATCCGGGATTCGAATTACCTGCAGGATGGAAATGCGGCGCCGGATTTCGATCCATCCGGGATTCCACTTATGTACTGGATGGAAATTCGGCGCCGGATTTCCATCCATCCGGGATTGCACTTACCTGCTGGATGGAAATTCGGCGCCGAATTTCCATCCGGGGGATGGTCTCTGTCGGAGAGGTGTCGGCCTCTCCGCCGCTCTGTTGGATATTCGGTGCCGAATTTCCGTCTGGGGGTTGAAATATGACGGCCAGGTGCCAACCTCTTCCCCCTCCCCGACTGCATTGGAACGGCCCCGGATTGAAATTCGGCGCCGTTTTCCCATCTGGGGAGGTTTTTATGTTGGCCAGTTTTCGGTCTGACCCCCCGACACGACTTCGTTTGGGAGGGCCCGGATGGAAATTCGGCGCCGAATCTCCATCCAGGGGATACTCTCTGTCGAACACGTGCCGACCTCTACGCCCGAGGCGACTTCATCCGGGCGTCCCCTGTTCGATATTCGGTGCCGAATTTCCGTCCGGGGTTGAAATGTGACGGCCAAGTGCCGGCCTCTCCCCCCTCCCCGAGTGCATCCGAACCGCCCCGGATGGAAATTCGGCGCCGTTTTTCCATCTGGGGATGTTTTTATGCCGGCCAGTTTTCGACCTGACCCCCCGACACGACTTCCTTTGGGGGGGCCGGGATGGAAATTCGGCGCCGAATCTCCATCCAGGGGATGTTCTCTGTCGCACACGCGCCGGCCTCTGCGCCCGAGGCAACTTCATCCGGGCTTCCCTTGTTGGATATTGGGTGCCGAATTTCCATTTGGGGGTAGTAATGTGACGGCACGGTGCCGGCTTCTCCCCTTCAGCCATCATCATCCGGACGGCCCCCCACTTTCTGACTGCATACCGTTGGCAGTTATTGCGCAAAGACCAGGGGCCGCATTCCGGAGACAAGGTTCATTAACACTCTGACTGTGGATTTTTGAGATAGTTGGCTCCCTGGATTTGGATCAGGCTTCGTCGCTCGGACAAATCGGCATCGCATTCATTCCCATCGCTGCATCCCCCTTCTACCAGGGAGCTTCCCCGCACGCCATCCTGGCAGTCTTGTGTGCACATCTCCCATGGCGGAAACCCGAGCGCTACAGTGTACTGCCCTCCTCATGAGCATAGAGCTTCATTTCCGTGCAGAGGGGACATCTGCCGGGTGATGGAGAAATATCTCTGCGTTCGATACCACCTGAAACCGGGGTCGGTTTTTTTGGAGGAGGAAAGGAAGGACTCTAACGGCCTTGTTGTCGAGAGTATTGTTGTGCTCCACGATGATTTCGGCGATGGCAGGGAATGGCGAGTTCCACCATCGGACAGCGTCATATACAGGGCTGTTGGGGACTTCATTTGCCCGCCAAATGCACCTTCTATCCTGGCGCCTTCCACGAAACAATCCGCGAATCAGAGAGTGGCTACCTCAAAGAGAGAAGTCCGCAACAAACTAAATCCAGAGCCGAACCCATCCATGAAGACGAGCGAGAACCGGGTTGTTCACAACCTGTCCAACTCAGACGAGGTCATGGAAGTTCCAAGGTCGTCCTGGAGATCAGGCAAGTCCTCAATGGACGTTAGTGGAGGAGGGAGTCATATTCCCAGCACGAGCACCGCAGTTCGATCTATTCTTGAAATTCTGCGAGGGCTTCACCTGGAGGGACACCGCTCGGAGCTGGCTGGGTTGGACTACAGCAATTTCGCAATTAAATCCGTTACATGCCTTCCCGTCGACGTCGACGGTAATATCTTCTTTGAGTTCCCTCCTCGGGCGGACTACTCGAGGGCGTCCGGAATGTTGACAGATATGGATAGAAAACATGACAGTCATCCTTGGTGCGTTACCAAAACCACCAGCATGAAGATGCTCGATGGTGTGCGGGTGCGCTACGTTGTTTGTGCGGGCCCGTTGCGGTGTTTCTCCCCAACTTGCTTCCACTTTAAATCCAGAGGTCACAGGAACAAGACCGATTGGACAGGCACAGCTCATCAACCATTTCGAGCTCAGGAGAAGGTTCCTAACTCCACATTTAAGTGTGCACATTGCAAAGAACCACCACATTGCATGTCTGTTTGTAATGCCAAGCAGTTCTATGTGTTGCACCGTTTCCCTGACCTCATCCGAGCTTGCATACACGTTGGTTCCCATTGTCACAAATTGGCAAGGGGGAACTCGCGGGAGGCTGCCCACGAAGCAGAGCAGCTCGTTCAGGAGGAGGTTAAGTTGAGACCGGGTGCCAAACCCAAACAGATACAGCTCCAAGCCGCCCATAAGATGGCATTGGCCAGAATTATGTCGGAAGACGGCTCCGATAGAGTTCCTCTCGACGAGAAGGAAATGGAGGCATTGCTGGAGTCGGTGTCCCACGTATGTTCACCGAATGTCCGAAACCACATTGTCTCATGCAAACAGAAAATTGGGCGTGGCTCGGATATGCACTCCATTCTGGAGGTCAAGCGACGATGTGGATATGACTACATTCATGGAAGTAGGTTTCCAGGACAAGGGACTGAGGCAGATCGTTGTTTCGTATTCAAAATGTCCACGTGTGGATCCGGCAGCAGCGTCGAATTGGTCGACAGGATGACGAGTGGGAACTTGTCAAACAGTTGGGTCATGTTCGACCATATCAAGCGAATTACAAATCACCAATGGGTGACAATGGGTGCACATGTCTACGACACCCACTGCAGGATGCTAATGACAATTGCTATTTGTGAGATGAAAGGAGAGGACACACAATCGGAGATGCTTCTTTGGCAGGGAATAAACGAACAGATGGCCAAGGCGGGATTGCCCCCTCCCAATTTCCGTGGTTTCATGGCGGACAACGCACAAGCAAATTGGGCTGCCATCCGAAGGGTGTACGGGCAAGACCCCAATGTTCCCATGGAAGGCAAGGAGAGATCTTGTGGGTTCCATTTTCTGCAGAGCCTTTCGCAGTACACAACCAGGCTCGTGGCGCCAGATTTCAGAGAGGAGCACCGTTCCATGTGCCTTGCGTGGAAGCGCGCTCCCACCTTGGATGATGCAGAGACACAGTTTGCATGTATATGGGCTTGGTGGACATCGTCAGGTGCTGTAAGGAAATCAGACGAGGGAGCAATGGTCAGTTGGCTAGCATGGTGGCATTATCGTTTCCTCCAGTTTGGCGACTATATGCGGGAGGTGAGTTGCACGAATTCGCGTCCCGCTGAATATTATTCTTGGCCATATTTGTAACTTGCTTGTAACCTCAACATGTGCTTGTGAAGGAAATGTGTCTCGACTCCGACACCGACATGCCCACGACAAACATGGCCGAATCAGTGCACTCTTCCTGGCGTGCCTCCTCTGCAGCGCATCTGGTGGACATCCTCACTACCACAACGGAGGACATTGTGAGGTCAATTATGCAGCAATGCAGGTACAACGAGTTCTTGAAAGGGAAACAGTGGGGCTTGGGGCCGGACAGGCAGGAAATGTTGATGCGGAATGCCTCTAGATCGAAGAATCCTCGGAAGTGGGCGGCGGCCTTGCGAGAGGGCCTTCGGGACACGCCATTGCTGCGAAGAGGCCAACATCTGGAAGGAGATGTTCATACCCGTCCAGTGAGACGAAGACTTGACGAGGCACCTGGCGGAGAAGAGGATTCATGGCGAGTTGACAAGAATATTTGCACGCTCCCTCGTGGTCCGGTGATGTTGCCCGAGGAGGTCTCGTCGAGCACCGCAAGTCCTGCACGTTCAAGATCGTCATCTCCTTTGAGCACAGGGCGCGTGCCCCGGCAACATAACGAGCCATCTGTAGTAAAGCAGTACAACATTCCCATTGTGGAGACAAGAGTGTCGGAGTCACAGTGGAGAATTGCGAGGATATTGCCGGCATTTCGAGGGAAGTGCTGCGCCATCCGGGTGGATACGAGAGCACGCTGTGGTGAGATGATTCGGAGGAACCCACACGGTGTTGTACCTGCACCTTGTTTCAGCGGCAGATTTTTGACTCCCACATTTGCTCACGCCACAACGCAGACATTTTGGTTCTGTAGGCATGACATAATGACCTGTGTATTTGGCAAGCCCAAGTACAAGATTCAGGGAATGCCGGAGCCTCCGGGCGTCTGGCCTGTTGCACCGGGTTGCATCCTCTCTAAGAATGAGGCGGATGCTCTATCTGCAGCAGGATTTCGAATGGTGCAACGCACAGACATCCCAGCCCACGCATTTCCGGTTCCTCAGACCCAGCCATTGCAGACTACTCGGTCCAGTAGAGACGGATTGGACAATTCAGCACATCCCACAATGCGATTCGGAAGAGTGAAGAGACGACACCCTCCCAACAAGTTGAATGAGACTCGGATTGCCAATGCTCTTGGGATGGCTTGCACTATTCAGAGCTCCGTGGACGTACCCCCACCCGGCCTTGGGCGTGTGTATCGGATGGCAACGGCCGGCTCGGCTGTACGCGACGATGTATACACAAGTACGATTGGAGTGGAGCCGACTTGCAATTGTACGGACTTCTCGTTGATGGAAGCAAAGAAGGGTTCCAAGTATTATCCGTGCAAGCATCTGTATTACATTTACCTGAAGAGGTTGAGGATGAACGTGACTATTGATGACTTTATTCATGCACCGGCGTTGAGCGTGAACGAGCTGCACAAACTCCTCCTTAGGGATTCCAGAAATCATTGATGGGGCAAAGGGAATCCTCCATATGGATATTTTCAATTGCATTTTGCTGTATCAGATTTTTTTTTGTAGTGTAATGAAATGCACCCCAAAACTCCTGGAATGAGGCAATATTCCATTCAAACTGAGATCCAACAGAAGAAGTTGTGGGGCCATTTCTGGAAAAATGGCGCCGAATTTCTCTTTTTGGGGCCGAAAACTGGCTAAGTCCCAACATGCACTGGTACCTGTGTCTGGGAAAATGGCGCCGAATTTCTCTTTTTTGGGCCGAAAACTGGCTAAGTCCCAACATGCACTGGTATCGTGTCTGGAAAAATGGTGCCGAATTTCTCTTTTTTGGGCCGAAAACTGGCTAAGTCCCAACATGCACTGGTACAGTGTCTGGAAAAATGGCGCCGAATTTCCCTATTTTGCGCCGAAAACTGGCTAAGTCCGAACATGCACTGGAAAAATGGCGCCGAATTACCTGTCATGAGGGGACCTATAGCCGCGGAATTCGGCACCATTTTTCGCCAGAGAGACCTATTACCGCGAAATACGTCGCCGTTTTTTCAGGTTACGGACCCTATTACCGCGAAATTCGGCGCCATATTTGCACATGTCGCTGGGAATTGGCATGAGCGGAAGACGAAATATCATGAGCACAACTGTCAAAACTGCAATTTTCCCTTCAAGGGGCCGAATAATATATTTGTTTTTCCTGACACATTGCATTAAATTATTGTTTTTTATTGTTTTTTATTTTCGAAATTTGTACTTCTGCTCATGAAAACCGATTGTCTTACTACTCTGCTCATGCCGCTCATGCCGCTCATGCTCATGAAATAACAAACCTCGCACATAGCATATTACATATGCATATTTACATAGTGGTGCTACATAGAGCAAAGCCACTTGTAGAGAGGTATGAAAGTATATGAGCCTAAGAGTGTCTAAAACTAATACAAGGCATCAGCTACAGGATACCTTCTAACACGAGTATCTTATATGCCCATGATATCTTGCATGGTGCATATCTTATCTTACTTATATTGTGCAAGAGGGTCACTTGGGTACATGACAGGAATCTGATTATGAACATACCCCGCCCTCCCACCCTGTTTTATCATGACTGAATGGGTGGCGTCAGCATTGACCGGATCATGTAGAAGGTGTACACATACTCCTGCAGGTGGTTTTACCTGGGCCTAGCTCAATATATCAGTATGAAGACAACACTCAAAAGCATTATGCTTATCTTAAAAGACCTTCGTGCTTAATTTCACCAACAAGTGATTGCTGGAGGACATACCTTATGAAGGTCATTGCTCCATATCTTTGTCATGGAGGGACCTTCTGCCAAGCCAGAAAACAACCATGTTAGTATATCAACATGATGGAGAAATAACCAGAAAGGAAAGTGGTAGATGGTATATACAAGAACCACCATGTACACTGGAAAAGGAAGAGTGGGAAGTTATTCATGTCATGTCAAGACATGGACAAGACCAACTAGGGTCATTGTCAATTAAAGACATAAACAACCCATGACAGGGCACCATCTAACATTTCCAGTCTTGTCATAGCACAATTACAGATCCATCATATGTATACACAAATACCTTGAGGTGATCCAAGACAAGCATTATGCAAGGTAGGTAAGAATAGCCTGCCCTACAACACATTCAGGGAATGTTCACACAAGCAACTGGAAGGACCAGCCTGCAATCAATTACACTTCGGGCATGCCACCAAATAAACTTCTTTGGCATGGCAAGCCATATTGCAGCTTCACATTTGGCCAAATATAAGCACCCCAAAGCATGCATCATGCAAGGCCTTCTGGGTACCGGTATGGATAGAAAACCTTTATAAGGCGGGTGAAACCATTGTTTAGAGTCCATCTGGTATAGATGGAAAAACATAAAAAGAACACTGATGCAACCGGCCAATTCCGAGGAGGGAGAGAGGGGCAACAACGAAAAAAAATGGGTTGGGGGGGGGGGGGGAGGTCAGATGGTGGGGTCAGCTGCAGCATATGTCCAACACCAGATATCCTAAGTTAATCGACTCTATATCTGGGAAACAGGACCGCCCACCGACCTGTCAAACAGGCTAAGTCTTGGCAGAAGACAGTAGAAGAGATTCTCAAGGACCTGGACCTGGAACCGCAAGTCTTCACCCTGCTGGATAAATCTGACTTAGAGGCTGTAGTGTCCAACCATGTCTGTTGCCATGAGATTGTCTGATGAAAATGAAGTTAGGCAAAAAACTTCCCGGAACTTGTTTCCAGTCAGTGACATGGGGGAGGACATCTTGGATGACCTCAAGGGTCTACCCACTCTCGGCACTAGACTGAAATTTAATCTCCGGGCAGGAAGCCTACCTTTGAACAGCAAACAGAAGCAGAGAGGAAAGGGAGAGTGGAATTGCCCGTTGTGTGGGCAATCTGAAGACAGTACTCATTTTCTGATACACTGTCCGGGGTTCTCTCACCAAGAGACGCTCTCTCAGTCACTCCCCCCCCCCCCACACCTTCTTTTCTTTTCTTTGTTGCCCCCTGATGTCTCCCTCTCTCTCCCTCTCTTCTGTGCTGCTCTCTTTTAAGCTCCCGACACCCTAAATTCAAGGTTAGATGGTGGGTTCAGTTGCAACATATGTCCAACACCAGATATCCTAAGTTAATCGACTCTAAATCTTGGAAACAGGACCGCCCTGTCAAACAAGGTGAGCCCTGGGAGAAGAGATTAAAAGAGATTCTCAAGGATCTGAATCTGGACCCGCAAGTTTTGACCTTGCTGGATAAACCTGACTTAGAGAGTGTAGTGTCCAAAGCCATGTTTGTTACCAGAAAATTGTCTGATGAAAATGAAGTTAGGAAGAAAACTTCCCTGAACCTGTTTCCAGTCTCTGACATGGGGGTCATGGATGCGCTCAAGGGTCTATCCCATTCTTGGCACCAGACCTAAATTTAAAGTCAGGTTAGGAATACTACCTTTGAACAGTAAACAGAAGCAGAGAGGAAAGGAAGAGTGCAATTTCCCTGACATACCTCTGCTGCTGCTGGCGGCGGGGGCAGCCGCGACAGCACCGCAGCAGGGCGTCTCTCCCCCACTCACCACGGCTCTCTCTCTCTCTTTAGCTCGTTAGGTCGCGCCTCTGCGCGGTGTTCCTACCACACAGGGGAGAGAGACATCAGCCCATGCTTAGGGCAAGAAAGAAATACAGAAAGTGAGGGAGGAGGCAGTGCTTATCTTGGGCGTTGGAGCGGCGTTGGGGCAAACTCCTTGGGGCCTTGCGACCACCTCGGGCTCAGCAACAGGTGCGTTTCTCCTCCACCCTAAACCCCACTCTCTGAACTACCTCTATCCCAAAGAACAAACGAAAACGGGAGGGGAAAGATATGCTTCAAGCACTTAGGGCAAAAAAAAGGTGCGGCGCCCACGTGCAACGCCTGCGCCCGCCCTATTTTGAAATGTAAAAATGAAGATTGCGATGGCTGGCCGTCATTTCTTGCGATCCCCGGCCCCATAAATAAGAAAAATACGTCGCCCCCCGCGACGGCTGTCCGTCGCGGGTTGCGACCCCCAGTTTTTTTATTAAAAAAAAAACTCGTCGTCCAATGCGACGCCAAGGTGTCGCAGGAGGCGACGGCCGGCCTTTCTGGATTTAGGGTTTAGGGCCTTTTGGGTTTCTTAGTTTTTATTTTATTTATTTATTTTTTCATATGGTACTGGGTTAGGGTGTTTGCTTTTCTTTATGGTGCTGGTTTTTGGATTGGCGGTTTTGGTTGTGGGTCTTGGGGTTAAGAGGATAAACGGTGTAATTAAGATTCACATACCCAAAATGTGGTTCAATCTGATAATCGCAAAGCGCTGGGTCTCAACAATTTTTTCCATAGTGTGAGCATCCTGAAGATAAAATGAGAGGAAGGATTTATTGTCTTGGGCTCTAGCACCATAGGGATGCTCCGCCTTTGGTTACCAATTTTGAAAGCCCCGAGGCTGAGGCATAGGGTTTTTTTGCCAACGGTTTTTGAGAAATGAAAGTGTTGGTGGTGTGTGCTAATTAGGATGGGATGGTGAGGAAACATCGACCCGTCTCCCTTGAGGATGGGGTCCTAGAGCGATCATTTTTCGTGGCGAGGAGGCACCCATTGTACCTAATCCAATACAGGCTGTCGGGCACAATCGTAGAAGGGACCGGGGCCAAATTTCAGGTGATGCGGAGGATGTTGACACTCCAGGATCGAGTCGGGCGCACCGCGGGTTGCCCCCTCGCGGGCCACCCCGTCCAACCACGTCCACCTTTGACCCCCCCCCCCCCCCCCCCCCCGACAGGATTCAGTGTTGGTGCACTAAGTGTTGGAAACGGATACTGCCGGGCGGCACCAGACCACTGATAACGGCTATGCTACGAGGGACAGACAACGAGGGTCACAACGGGACATACCGGGTAGTGATGGACGTACACTACCTGGGCCACAGGCAGAGATGGCTAAGTACGCGGTACTTAGCCAATGGTGGGACAAGGGTACATTACCACGAGAGCAGTAGTGGGTAGTGTAGTAACCGTGAGCCGTGAACCACGATATCACACGACCACGTTAGCATCGGCTTTAACCAATAGAGGGAGTAGTAGACCGTTTACCACTATGGCTCACGACCACTGCAACGAGCCACTTTTTAGCAAACCTTTTAGGTTGCGTAGGCAGTTAGGCAAACGGTCATTATCGACTGCAAGCTGTAACGGCTCTTTCGAGCATAGTATAAAAAGACTGCACGCAACTTAGAGGGTGTGCAGTATGAGTATCAGGGATCAGTGTGTACTTCTGTGATGATGTGACGAGCTATGAAGTAAAGCCATGCTATTCGAAGTATCTCTGTGTAGAGTGAATGTGAGATGGAGAGAATGTGCATTATGAGATAATGTGAGATGGTGAGAATGTGTATCATCTCAGAATAGTTCTTGTTTTGTCTTGACTACCCTCTGTTGTATGAACCAAGAGGCTTCAGTCATTTTGACTAAAATCTTTTATATTAAGAGACTGTGGATTGGGCTTAATCAATAGGATTAAGTAGCCTACAGGGATATGGTTTCATATGACGTTCATGGTTTAGCTATCCTTAAAACGATTACTTTGTAATCGTTTCTGAAAGCATACCGTCGGACAACCTCTGTTGCATGTCTTAGGAAATGGGCAGTAGTGTCGATAGTCTGTTTTGTCTAAGTCATAAACCAGCGGTTAACATTTGGCGACCATACTGGGGACTAATGGTATGTTGAGTTCAAGAGTATTCAAAGAAGGATGGTTACTCAGTGATTTCTTGAAATCACGATAGAATGAGTCAACGGAAGCAATGGAATGGAAAACATTCCTGATAAAATTTCATGGCTTACCAATAGCAATACAACAGAAGATCTTTCTTTCAGTTGCGAAAGAAGATGACAAATGGGGATTGAAGGGAGGAGTGATCAGTATTACACGATCACCTTGGGAATGTAGAATCAGAAGTGAAGGATGGTTGTCTCGTTTAGCTTTATTGATTACTCTAATCCCAATTAGAAAAGTTTGCTACACTAGTTATATTTTCAAAGAAGGATGTTCGAATTATGAATATTGTCACACGACCATAGAAGCAGTGGAGTACTGGATACCCAAAGACTTATTGCAAGTCAGATACACTGAAAAAGACAGATGGTATTCTTGTGCCCATTAAAAGTTTGGTGATCAATCAGTAAAAAGGAAAATTAAGTCGTAATACAGATTCTGGCAAGATGGGATAAATCTTGAAGAAATGGTAGAGACCACTATAAATTTTCTTTACTGACATACCAAGACTGTTTAAAGGGTGCCAAAAAAGAATTTTGCATATGATGTGGGAATGAATGAGGAAATTAAAGAAAAAACTAAACAAGACAGAGCTGAACGAATAGAGAAATATGCTGCAGAAATGGAGGCTCGGTTCAGAGAAGAGTTCCCAGAATTACAGAACTTGAAAATTATTCAAGGTGAAACATCAAGACAAATTAACAGTGATAAACCAGAAGATCAGGAAATCGGATCGGTGGGAAGTGAGAACACTACACCAGAAGAAGTTGCCAGTAATGTATTTGGTGAATGGTTACCACAAGAAAGATCTGAAGGACCTTCTACAGTAACAAGCCCAAATCGAGGTTTTGCTGAAATATTAGAAGGAAGATTTGAGAACATTTTGAGTGAAGAAGGTGAAAGAAGTGAAAGCACTTCTCCAGAAATGATAACCAGAACTGCACGCAAAGCTTTTAAAGATTCATTAAGCTTAGTAGGGACAACAGCTAGAAGACGGCTATCATTGGGACAAGGACCTCCTAGGTTTGAATCACTATTTGGAAGACAAACACCAACACCACCATAGCCAGTAGCAGCAACCGGTTGCACCAGCTGCACCGATGGCTTTAGCAGCAAGCAAAACCAGACCACCATTTCCTTTATATGATGGGAAATCTGATCCAGATATTCATCTGAATCAATTTGAAAACATGTGCACCATTTACAATGAAGCAACAGACCAAGAGAAGATCCGACTATTTCCTTGTTCAATGGCTCGGAAAGGCATTGAATGGTTGGCAACTTTCCCAGCCAATCACTTTGCAAATTGGGCGGATATGAGAGCTCCGTTTCAAGAAAGATATAGATCCAACAAATCCACATCTGAAATCTTCACAGGATTACAGAACCTGAGATAGAAAAAGAAAGAATTGGTAGTCAACTATCTGGAGAGAATGAAGACTCTGATCAGGAAGCTACCTCAAGCACCAGGGGATGATTTGCAAAAATCATGGTTCATCAATGGACTTCGTCCTGAATACGTAACCATGGTTACAGTCATGCCTAACAACACTTTGGCTAAAGCAGTAGGGACTGCAAAGAAGTTGGAATTGGGATTCCATCAGAGCAGAAGCAAAGATTCCAAGGATCCCTTGGAAGAAGAAGACTCTGATGATGAAGAAAAGCCCAAGCAAAAGAAGAAAGAAGTGATTGACAAAACCACTTTGGATCAGAAGATAGCAGAGGCTATCAAGAATTTTAAAGATGAAGGGCCACGAAAGGCAACATGGTGTCACAAATGCGGGACTACAGGACACCTGGCAATGGAATGTCACATGAAAGACAAATACTGTGATATTTGTCATATGAACAATCATAATACCAGCCATTGTATTTACAACCAACGGGCCAAGAAGAGTGGGTACACACGAGAGGTGGGGGTACACCAAGTCCAAATCCGACGAGGAGGATCGGACGGACCAAGACGATACAATATGGGTAATCGTTATCAGAGGCCACGAGATGAATATCCACCAAGGGATAGGGAACATCAACCCAGAAACAAAGAAAGCACAAGATGCCACTATTGCAAGAAAGAGGGACACTGGAAACATGAATGTCAGTTACAAATCAAGCATGAGGCAGAAGTGGGAAATATGGAAGCCAGACCAAGTGTAGCCGTAAGTGTGGTGACCCCTGTAGTGGATACCCTTGCGGTAACCCAAACTCAGGCCAAGAAACAGAAACCTCCAGATAAGGAGATTGAAGAAGAACGGAAACAATATCGAGAAAGTGTAGCATAGCAGGAGGAAAAGAGCTTACACCAGGAAGTAAGTAAAGCCATAGCTCAAATGCGAGAGGGAACCCATATACCTTCTAGAGAGCCAACTCCAGATAAGCAAATCAGACCAACGGTGAAGACCATGAATACAACCACGGAAACAGAATTGGCCAAAGTAATCTGCCAGACCAAGACCCAAATTACCATTGGACAATTATTAAAAATTGCTCCACACTGCAAGAAAACTTTATTTCGGGCAATCGAGGCATTGACCCCCACACCAAAACAAAAACCAACACCAGAGGTTTACACGATTAAACCCACAACTATACGACAAACTCCAGATAACGACGAAGGCACCCCATGAGTCAGAGAAGGGTTAGATTCGAGTTTACGTTTGTTAGTAATAATAGCTGTGAGGGAGCGGAGGGCTGTCAGGTGTATTGCTTTGAAACATTTATGAATGGAGAGGATAGGGAGTTTAAAGTTAGTGTGTAGTGCATCGATATTGGTGTTATGAATGCCGCCTCTAGCGCCAGCCGTGATAACCGTCAAAGGACCAGTGACCCAGCCCTTATGTCGGAGCGCAAGAATAAGTGGCGCATATTTTAGCCGTTTGTCTAGCATTGAGTCAGCGGGGTATCGATCATGGCTGGCAGTATGTGAACTCATTAAAGTGGATGGTAAGGTTCGGGGTTGGGGCGGTGGGTGGGGGGGAGTTTATGGGTAAACCATGTACAAGCAAGATGTCCGAGCATAGTCTGGCGGGGTAGGTGCAGGGGGAGGGGGAGCAAGTACAGGGGAGAAGCTAGTGTGGGACGGTGTGGTCTGGGGGTCGTCCTTGGTAGGTACCAGCGTTGATTAGCAAGAACCATCTCGTCTCGACGCGATGTAGGAGGAGTTTATGGATGTGCCAGACTGCTTGGTTATGGCGGGTTATACGAAGCCCGTGGATGACCGGGTGTGTGCATTGGCTAAGAAGGTGTGGCCAGGTGTCACGTTCTTGGTGGGTATGAGAACAGAGGGGACAATGCGGGGAGGGGAAAAGATGTGGCCAGAAAATGTGTTTACGCTGATGTCCCATATATTGTGCGTATCGGAATTTAAGCGTCTGTTTGATTTGGGCGTCAGTAGCTGCTTTGGAGTGCCAAAAGTAGTTTGAGAGTTTGTTATGGAGTACTGCGGATTGTGTCCATTTCTGTATGTATATTTTAGTGTGGTTAGCAGATACCGAGGTTTGTTTATTGGCTTCTCGAGTAAGGGTTTTCAAAAGGTTGCGTATGGGACGAGGTGCAAGGGGGTCGGGTATGGGGTGTATTAGCCAGAATGGGTGGGTATGTGCTATGTGGATGGGATCATTGGTAGGGTCAATAGGGGGTTCGTCGGCACCTTCCTGGGCAAGAAGGTCGGCAGCCTCATTCCCCCGGATACCTGTGTGTGCGCGTACTTTGATAAAGTGAATGGGTTGGTTGATGGAGATAGCCAGGTTGGCGATGGCTGTGATGAGATTACGGTCAGAGTGATAATGGTGAGAAGATGGGCAGGAGAGGTGGTTGCGGATGAGAAAGAGCGAGGTGAGGCTGTCTGTGAAGATATAATGTGGAGGGGAGAATGAGGACAATTGGGTGAGCGCTTCAAATATTGCCATAAGTTCTGCACGAAGTATGGTAGCAGGACCAGGAAGTCTGTGAGCAGTGCCCTGATTGGTAGCGGCATGGTATACTCCATAACCTGCATGGGAGCCGGTGAGGGAGCCGTCGGTGTAGTGGGAGTGGGATGGCGGAAATTTGGGAGGTATAATTTGGCAATGGGATGGGAGGGGCGGGGGGAGCGTAGGTTGGGCAAGGGACGGGCGCGGTGGCGCCCTTTTCCATGCCTTGCTTAGGTTAATCCTAGTGAGTGGGCCAGGTGGGGTGAGGACTGGGTGTGTGAGATGGTGGGGGTAGATGGTGGTTTTTAGCTTGTGAGTGTGCTTAAGGAGTTGATCCAGTAAGGCAGGGAAGGTGGGAGGTATGGTGGAATGCGTGGTGTGTTGGACATGAAGGAGAGGGGTAAGGGTGGGTTCTTTGTAACGAAGGTATTTGGGGAGGGGCGGGGTGTGGATGTACCGGAGCTGGTTAGGTTCGATAGTAGCGAGGAGTGTTACGCCGGGTGGGAATTGTAGGAGGGGGTGGGGACTGTTGGGTAGCTTTTGGTGAGTGAGTAAGAGGATCGTGATGTTTGATGGGGAAGAGTGTATGGCCATACGGGCCCATTGGAGGGCCTCATGTGTGAGGGGGCCTGAAGGGGGGTGGGCAAATCCCCTCCCTGCCCATGCGTGTTGGGTGGCATGTCCGGTGGCTCCGAAGATGCAGTCTCGGGGGTGGGGGCTGGCAAAAGTTGTGATTCCCATCGGGCATGTAAGCGGACTGGAATAATATGAATGAGTGAGTTCAAAGGTGGTAACGAGCAGAGAGAGGATATCAGGGGGGATGGTAGTATGAGGAAAGGCTTGTGACAGTTTTGTCAGGGAACAGGGTTTTTTGGGAGGAGTGTCTTGGAGGTAGCGGGTAACAAGCCAACTGAGTTCGGTAGCAAAGTCTTGGCGGGGTGGTGGATTTGAGTGTCATAGGGGGAGGAAGTAGAGTATTTAGCCCATAGCCATGCTAGTCTGTCATTGGGAATGAGGCCAAGAAAACAGCCGTTGAAGGTGTAGATAGTGGACATACGAGGGCCTTGACAGATTGTGGGGGAGGTGTGTAGGATATCCTTATCTGGATTGCATTCAGTAATGTGTATGTGTACGTTGGGGGTGGTAAGTGGTTGATGTACGTGACGGGCATCTTTGGGTTGGGTTTGGGAGATATGTTGTTGGTGGGTATGCGAGAGGTAGTTAGTGTTGGTACGTTTGTGGAATGCGGTGAGGAGTGTGAGATTGTGGGCGGGGTCGCAATCATCATGTAAGCCAAAGAGGATTTGCCATGAGTTATCCTCAGCTGTGTAGCCAGCCCATTGGCATAGGTAATAGGTATCAACACATGTGGCCCCATATGAGTCTGTAGAAGTTTGGGTCTTAATACCTAGGATGGCTTCGATAATATATGCGTCTAGGTTATCTGGGTGGTCCTGATGAGTTGTAGGAGTGCTAGGTGAGGGGGGAGCTGGGGTGGAAGTAGTTTGCGTAAGGAAGGGCGTATGGATGTGGGCGGGAGGGATCTGGGTTGAGACCCTATCTGAGTGGGAAGAGGATATAGGGGAGGTGAATGTGGATGGGGTGTCTCTAGTGCCATGTGTACCTGAGGTTTGAGAGGCCCTAAACATATGGAGAATAGAGGGGGATGGACCTGATCTGTAGGCAGGCAGTAAGTCGCGTTGGGTATGAGGGAAGAGTGAGCAGGGAAGATCGCATTCAAGGGTACATGATGCGGATGGGTGGCAGAGTAGGCTACGTAGGTGTTGGAGGAACCTGCAGGTTTTGGCTGTGGCACGAGAGTGTTTAAGTGTGAATTCTCCCGGGGTTATAAGTTGAGTGCCAGTGGCGGTGGTAAGTTGGGTGAGATGAGTGATATGCCGTTCTTTGAAATAGGTGAGGAGGGGACGCTTTTGGCGGGGATGAAGGCGTTCAAAATGGGAGAGGGATGGGCTGGTATTTCAGAGCGTGTTCGAGCTGTGATATCATGTTAGGATAGCCGGGTAGGTCGGTTTGTATGCTAATACGCATTTGTCGTACGATGAGAAGTGTGCCTGCCGTGGGGGAGTGTAGGCAAGATTGGGAATGAAGAGATGGGAGGGCTTGTAGTCCATTGAATTTGTGGGCTAGGAATTCAAGAAGGCCGCGGTAGATAAGTCCCAAGCGTCCAGGGTCATTGAGAGCTTCTTGTAACTGGGTACCAAGGGTTCGGGCATATGAAATAATCAGGGGGCTGGAGCCAATGCCGTAACAGTCTGTCGGGAGTTGGGTGAGAGCACTTAGGAGTACTGGTAGGTAAGCCACATATTCACTTGGTGAGTTGGGTGATGTGTTTGTCTAGTACTTTGAGATCCGGTAGGGAGAAAGGAGCGGCGTGAAAAGAATATTGGACTTGTGGCTTGAGCACAGAGCTGATGATTGACAGTTTGGGTCTAATGGAGACAGGGGATTTCAGAGACCTCGTATCGAAAGGGGATTGTCGAGAAAGTCTTGAAACAATTCGGGGACTTCTACGGCACGAGGTGGAAAATGCTCCTTATGCACCGCCATCTGCAATTGCACTTTCTGCAAGCAAAAGCTTCTTGCAAAAACACATTCTAGGAGGAGCGGAAGAGAACATAGAGAAACTGGACAGCGAAAAATTGGACGTGGTTATGGACTATTTCTGGACCCTTAGTTCACCAAATGTACGCAACCAGATCAACGCACTCAGAATGGGAACAAGGAGCACAGGTTATGTGGATAGCATCCTGGAATTGAAGCGGAGAAGCATGTACGACTTAATTCAAGACAATGTTTTTCCTGGTCAGGGGTCGTTAAAAGTGTTTTTATTCAAGATGTCGACAGTTGCGGAGGGAAGTGAAGTTAGCTTGGTCCGCAGAATGCAGCCCGGTGGCGATCTCCAGAAATCCTGGCTCATGTTTGATCATGTGAAACGTGTGAAGGGCTGGACAACCATGGCTGCCCATGTGTACGATCCTTCTTACCAAAGGGTTATGACAATTGTAGTGTGTGACATGCAATCCGAAGACACTGAGTCTCAAATCCTGATGTGGAAGTCCCACTACAACAAAATCCGGCTTTTACGTCTGCTATTTTCCAGTCGTATCAGCCTTTTATGACTGCATGACTGCCCAGTCAGATAAACCCAGTCAGTTGTGACAAATGAGTCGTAAGCGCCATAGAGTCATATCTGCCAGTCGTGGAGCTCACTGTTGACGTGGCAACGGGGACGCCTAATCATAGTCATTGATAAGACCGTAGTAAATGACTGCAAGTCCATGTCAGCTTCACGTGGAACGGAAGGATATGCCACGTGTCACGACAAAGGGAAGGCGACAGGGTCTTCACGACTGGCATATACGACTTCCGCAAATTAACCCCAGGACAACACGTGGAAAAGACTGGACATGACACGTGGCATGACAATATGGAGCGGGAGGGTCTTTCATGACTAGCATGTATGACTTCAGACGTTTAATCCCAGGTCCACACGTGGAGTCAAATTATGTAGGATGGGGTGGTCGTTATGACTGGAACATATGACTTCCATGGCGCACTCTGGATACTATACGTGGCATGAGTATGGGCAAACACGAGGGGTGAAAGTGGCACGTGGCGGAGGCTTTGTGGATGGGAGGTAGTCGTGTACATGACATGGGCCTGACTCTAACAGTATTGAAACATGAAAGCACCATTGAAAGCACACGAAAACACCATTGAAACATGAAAGCACATTTAAAATTGGAACATCGATTCAAATACAACATGACTTAATGTTCAGAGATCCGTTCCATAATCTAATCCGGTGTTGCTACAAAAATGCACAAGCTGCAAAGTCTAAGTAGACTTCCAAATGCCTGAGCAGAAGATGCATACACTGGCATCTATCGGACTTCAACAGTCCTAACATATGGCAGATGATGCACTCAAATTTGGGGCAGTCAAACACTCATCCCTTCACTTTCTAGATCTTCACAAACTTGTCACTCCAAACTGTAACATGATCTACACTGTCTCCCAACTCTGTGTGCGCTAGCTTCATGGACTTGTTGTGATACGGTAGAGGGGCGTTGGTAAGTATTACCTGTGTGATCGTGATGGCCATATACCCTTCAGGCACCATAGGTTATCCTTCACTCGCTAAAGCCCCTTGTAGACCAACAATATGGCAAGATCCTGCTGTTCCCTCGAAACCATGTCGATAAGCCGGACTTGGTCACCCACCTTCAACTGCCATCCACCCCGAAAATTGCAGGAAATGCCCAAGCATGTTCCTTCAGTCAATATCATAGCGACAATATAGTAATCTGATTCACAAAGGAACATCGCAAACAAAGTGTCAAAGCACTTGTGCACAAAATCGAAGTGGGGCATATGGAAAATAGGAGGATGGAACCCTTACCCCATTCAGGCAGTCAAGGACTGGAGGTTTGGGAGTTGTCTTGCTGACTGGCAGCACCACTTCTGCCCCTTCAACTAGCGCAGATTGTTCGTGGCCATGTACCTACACCCAAGAACATATGCTCCACACACTGGGCTGGGTTCCACAAGTACCACTCACAAATGAATCCTCGATAAGCCAAAGCACATAAGTTCCAACAATGGAATCATCTTACTTGTAATGCCCTCTGGCCAGAGACTTGTCTTATCCCAGCAACAACCTGCACAGGCAGAGCATACACTACACCTTATATTGGAGATACACCAAGCTATTTGCAAGTTAGAGCAATAGTGATGGAAAATGCGAGCAGTCCCCCTTACCAAGATAAAGATGAACATACCAGGTTGGGTTTACTAGAGCTAAAGCTACACACAAACTTAAAATAAAACTAGACAAAGTTATGTATACACCATAAGAGGCATTGGCATAGCGCTACACAAGATTCATTGCAGAGCATTTGAGGTAAAAGGGCATGTACCAAACCGGCCGTTGCTGCAGTATTATGGGAGTCAGTATGAGTATGGCCTACAACAGCCATAATACTAATAAAGCTCACAATGAATGCTGCAAGTATCCGATGTCCCAACCCCCCAAACAAACTTGCATTGATTCATCAAATCACCCAATCTGACAGAGCAAAGTCTCAATTTAGCTTGCCTGTCAAACTTCAAGCTCACAAATTGTCTCACTAATGGCTCTCATCTCCATGTCAACTCAAAGCACATTACACTCTGCAGTTACTGTTTTATTGAAAGGAAGGTGTAAGTAAAGAGCAGTTTGCAATTCATGAAGAGCAATGCCCCTTACGACCTGCATTTGAAATTAAAATGTGTCTAGACTATTCCACATAGGAAAAAGAGGCACAAGAACCTTGCATGATGTACAAAAAAATATGTTGAACAACATAACGAGGGAGTAAACTTTCAAGCAGTTCAGCCAAAGATAGAAAGCCAACCTGAAGGTGAATAGGGAGCCGGAGGCTAGCTGCCAGCTCTGAGCATGAGGCACGCTGGATGACTGCCATCTTCTCCCAATTCTTCATTGCAAACAGGGCTTGCTCCCACCAAGTATCCCTAAAGGAAGAATCAACAACATACCCTGCATGGAGTAGCCTAAGTGAAGCACTGCAAATATTTTCCCACTATCCACATGTCAATCAGTAGCATACACGGTTTCATATCCTCTCAATTCTCCCACATCCACTTTGTCCAATGGGACCTTCGGGCCCCCCGTGGCTGTCGAACTTTCTTTCTATCTATCTTAGACAATCCCTTGAGCTTTAGTTACTTTCGGGCTGTTACTTGTTTCTTTCTTCCTCTTGTAAGCTCTCTTTGAGCTTCACGGATTGTTGGCCACTAGGGTAGGGTTCAGAATGACACACCATACAATTCCAGCTTTGCTGATGTCACCATGGACCGTTGTGCTCATTTATAGGGCTACCACATTGACACACGCAGTTATCAGGCTTGACCCTGCACGTTTTAGGATATTACAATTGGTTGTCCACTAGGGCAGTGTTCAAAATGTCATGTAGTACAAATCCAGCTTTTGACGATGTCACTGTGGACCACTTTGCCCATTTCTAGGGCTGCCAAGCTCGCACACACGTTGCTGGCCCCTAAGAGAATGTTCAGAATGACAAATAGTACAATTTCAGCTTTGAACATGTCACCGTGGACCGCTTTGCCTATTTTCAGGGCTGCCAAGCCTGCACACACATTGTTGGCCACTAGGGTAGGGTTCAAAATGACATACCGTACAATTCCAGCTTTGACGATGTCACCATGGACCGTTGCGCTCGTTTCCAGGGCATTCTCCCACTCCCACAAGCATTGGCTGTCCACCAGGGCAGTATTCAGAATGTCATTTGGTATAATTCCAGCTTTGACGATGTCACAATGGACCTCTGCGCTCCTTTCCAGGGTTGCCACACTCGCATACATATTGGTTGTCCATTAGGGTAGTGTTCAGACTGTCATTTGGTACAATTTCAGATTTGACAATGTCACCATGGACCACTTTGCCCATTTCTAGGGCTGCCAAGCTCGCATACACATTGCTGGCCCCTAAGAGAATGTTCAGAATGACAAATAGTACAATTTCAGCTTTGAACATGTCACCGTGGACCGCTTTGCCTATTTTCAGGGCTGCCAAGCCTGCACTCGCATTGTTGGCCACTAGGGTAGGGTTCAAAATGACATACCGTACAATTCCAGCTTTGACGATGTTACCATGGACCGTTGCGCTCGTTTCCAGGGCATTCTCCCACTCGCACAAGCATTGGCTGTCCACCAGGGCAGTGTTCAGAATGGCATTTGGTATAATTCTAGTTTTGACGATGTCACAATGGACCTCTGCACTCCTTTCCAAGGTTGCCACACTCGCATACATATTGGTTGTCCACTAGGGCAGTGTTCAGACTGTCATCTGGTACAATTCCAGCTTTGACAATGTCACAATGCACCACTTTGCCCATTTCCTGATGACAATTTTTAACAAAGCTTTGCTTGTTAATATCATGTTACTGCTGCTCTCTATAATCTAATAGGCATTCATCTTTTTGACTTCATTATCCCACCCATTGACTGGTGTCTGAAAAACATTCCTTCCAAAGCTTCTCCTCATCTTTATTATTTGTTTCTGGATACTTTCCTTTGTCATGGAATAATTACATGAAGAAGGTGCCCTCACCACATTGTCCTCGACCAAGTTGTGTCTTGACCCATGGAGGATTCGACTGACCAAGAACCCAAGAGAACCTCTTGTGTGTGCTGCTTGTGTCCGTAGTCAGGTAATGTCGGATTGGTCCGTGAGAACCACCACGGTGTAACTCAGCGGGCAGAGATTGAAACGCGACCTGCTAAGACAAAGCTGACTCTCCCAAGAACCTTATAAACATCAGGAAGAATACCAAATCATGGTACTAACAGGAGCCGAGAGCCCACATTTGTAGGATAGACAAACTTTTTCACATCGTATATTAAGAAAAAGCCACACCTTCCGATTGTGGTTGTCCCACCATCGTGAAGGATCTTTCAAAAACTCATGCCAGCTCTGCTCCGTGCTGCAAATGCAAGGCCAAGTTTGATGAGAGGGCGAAACAAGCTGAAATAGGTCGAAGAAGAAGGTGCCATCACCACATTGTCCTCGACCTTGTGTCTTGACCAATGAAGGATTCGACTGACCATGAACCTAAGATGACCTCTTGTGTGTGCTGTTTGTGTCTATAGTTAGGTAATGTCGGATAGGTCTGTGAGAGCGGCCACAGTGCATTCGAGCAGGTAGAGATTGAAACACGGCTTGCTATCGCGATGCTTCGGCACTAAGAAGACGCAGACCCCCAAAAAACACTAAGTCCCAGCCCTGCACTCTGCGACCTAACAACCCTAAATTCGAGCCAACTTTTTGAATTTTTTGAGCGTTTTGCACCCTAACAATATATAAAAATGATTATATATTCCATGTTATTATGTGAAGGTATTTTTAGCTTTATATTTTTGTATATATATATATTCACCCTCAAAGTCGTATCGTTTGCAGCCGTTAGATGCACTTGTATCCAACACACCACAATATTTCAACCACGCAAGCAATGATATGTAGACACGTCGTCATTTGCAATTACATCCTCGTTCTATTGCATCTGTCACAGACATAGCCCAGAGGAACTTATCAAGATTAAATACCAGAAGTTACCAAGTTACCATGTCTGGAAGTTACCATGACTTATCGTGATTTACCATGATCTACCATGATTTATCATTATTTACCAAGTTACCGGGAGTTTACCAAATTACCAAGAGTAACTTGGGAAACTGCTCAGGAAGCTTCATTTGGAGGAAACTTCTCCATCAAGATACCTCATTTGTTTAAGGAATCTTCTCCATCAAGAAACCTTTGTTTAATCTTGGAAACTTCTCTAGCAAACAACCTCCATAAGGGAAGCTTCTTAAGGAAGTTTCTTAGTAGCCAATATATATAAGAGGCGAGACTGGACACTCTTCAGTCTCGCCAACACAAGTTCAAGCTACTCTTGTTTCCAGTCCTAGTACTCCAGTCCAGCTTCCAGTATTCCAGTCCAGTTTCCAGTATCTAGTATTCCAGTCTAGTTTCCAGCATTCCAGTATCCAAGTCAAGTTCCAGTATCTTGTACTCTTGTCCATTGTTATAAAGATCGTCTTGATTCCTATTTACTCATCGTGCATACGGCCACGCCGACCTTGACTTCTTGTCTAGTCTTGTACCTCTAGTCTGATCTCTTGTTTGTGTTCAGTCATGTTCTTGTCCTTGACAGTTTGGCGAGACTAAAGTTTGTTCCCTAGTTAGTTAAGATGGAAGGCATATTTGCGGAAATGGTTGCCACATTGTAGAGTCTTCAGCTCCAGATGCAAGAACTTCGTGCATCTACTGCCCAACTACAAGCTGATCAGTCTCAAGATGTTGGCAACGCTCTCAACAATTTGCAACAACAAATTTCAGAGTTGAAGGAATCGAACAATGGATCTTCAACCTTACGAGTCCCCACTACAACAAATCTTACTACAACGGTTCCTCCAAATCTTCAACAGATTACAAGGGAACCAAAGGTCAGCATGCCCGAAAAAATTTATGGGACGAGATCAAGATTTCGCGGTTTGGTTCAACAAATACGATTGTTCCTACGACTACATCCACAACGCTACCCTGATGAAGGTATTCAAGTGGGATTTGTGGGCACCATTCTATCCGGCACTGCCCTATCTTGGTTTGCACCGCTATTAGAGAAAAATTCGCATTTACTATATAATTTTGAAGCGTTCATGTCCGAGTTCACTGCAACGTTTGGAGAGAATGATAGAGAGAGAGTTGCAGAGACAAAGATGCGAAATCTTCAACAAGGAGCACGTTCAGCTTCCGTTTATGCTGCTGAATTTCAACAACTTGCGTGCGACCTCGACTGGAATGAGAATAGTCTCATTAATCAGTTTCGATGTGGCCTAAAAGAGGATGTTAAAGATTTGTTGCTGACAATGCCAAACGTGAGTACGTTGAGCGAATTCATCACCCAAGTTATTGCATGCGATAATCGTTTATTCGAAAGACGTCAAGAGAAGCGATCTAGATGGTCGACGAAGCACTATGTCACTGCTACTATGGCACCAAACACAACGATCTATCAGACATCCGGTAATGATCCTATGCAGATTGATGCTGTCCGATTCAAGCCATTGACGCCACAAGAAAAACAAAGACGACGCTCGAATGGATTATGTATTTATTACGGAGAAGAAGATCACATAGCATTGAACTGTCCCAACAAGAGAAGATTCAAAGTTCGGGGCACAACTCAAGTGTTCGATACGAGGAGGTCGGAAAACGAAGATGTCCAGTCACAGTAAGGACCATGCGGCTGGACACCCCAAATTCCTCACTAAAAAAAGGTCTTTTTCTACCTCCAGACCCTGTACCTTGTTTCACAGTTTCAGTAAAGATCAGGATGCAAAATCGAGATATCTCCGTAGAAGCACTTTTGGACTCGGGCGCTTCAGCGTGTTTTATTGACAAAGACTTTGTGTAGTAACACAATTTAATGCTCGTACGAAAGAAATTCTCGGCCCCTGTTGAAGTCATCGATGGACGACCGTTAGCATCAGGAAATATTGACCATGAAACTCAACCCCTTGAAGTGAAGCTTAAAAATCAAGCATCACAGATTGTTTTCAATGTCATCCAGTCTCCAACGAATCCTGTGATCCTTGGATTTCCCTGGTTTGTACTTCATAATCTTGACATCGACTGGCGATCACGAAAAATTTCGGCAAGACAAAAATGCAAAAGAACCAAAGGTATTCAACCCCTGTTTCTTGGAGCTAGAGCCTTCATGAGAGCTACAAAGAAAGACGCGACATTTGCACTTTATGCGACTCCGATCAAAACCACAACAGACCAAGGTACTTCGACATTACCCACTCAATATCAAGATTTCAAGGATGTGTTCGAGAAGAAAAATACAGATATGTTGTCAGAACATCGACCTTATGATTGTGCAATTGAGTTGCAAGAAGGAATTCAACCACCATTCAGCCCGATCTACAATTTATCTCAGATGGAGCTGGCTATTTTACGTGAATACACCGATGAAAATTTGTCAATACGGTACAGATGACCGACTTCATCCTGTTGGTTTTCGTTCTCGCAAATTTTCAGCTGCGGAGATCAATTATGAAATCCTTGACAAAGAACTTCTAGCGATTATCGATGCTTTTGAGGAGTGACGTCATCTATTGGAGGGAGCTAAACATCATGTCATAGTCTATACCGATCACAAAAACCTCGAGTATTTTATGAGTGTTCGTGTTTTGAATCGACGTCAAGCGAGATGGAGTATGTCACTGACAAGGTTTGATTTTGTTATTACCTACCGTCCCAGACATCTTCAAGGAAAACCAGATGCTCTTTCTCGACGATCATACCTTGCGCCAAAAGAAGGGGATGCAGCTTTTGACCAACAGAAATCTATCATCTTGAAACCAGCAAATCTCCAAGTGAATATGTTATCCATGTCCACCTATGACGATGTAGAGATCATAAAGGAGATTCAGAAAGCACTGAAGAGCGACCAATTTGCCACGACACTACGAAGTCAACTAAATCGACCTCAAGACAACCCACATGTTACAAACGACTTCGAATTCAAAGATGACTTACTTTATTTCAGGGACTTCTCTATGTACCTCCAGGACCTACACAACTTCGAATTCTTCAAACATGTCATGATCTTCCGGCTGTAGGACATTTCGGCTTCAACAAAACAATGGAATTGATATCCAGGGACTATTGGTGGCCGCAGATGTGGAAACTCGTGAAAGAATTTATAAAATCTTGCGACACGTGTGGTAGAGCGAAGGGACCACGACATCGACCTTACGGCCTTCTTCAACCATTACCCATTTCCAAGGGTCCATGGTTGTCCGTGTCTATGGACTTTATTACAGACCTTCCAATTTCCAAGACCACCGATTCAATCCTTGTTATTGTAGATCGTTTTACAAATATGACACATTTCATTCCATGTAATAAGACTGTTACCGGCGAGGAAACCTCAATAATATCTACCGCATTCATGGACTCCCAAAGGACATCGTATCTGATCGAGGACCATAGTTCATATCGAATTTCTGGAGAGGATTATTTCACATATTGGAAGATCAACCTCTCTACAACTAATCATCCACAGACTGATGGTCAAACCGAACGTGTAAATCAGATTTTGGAGCAGTATCTTCGCTGTACGATAAATTATCACCAAGATAATTGGACGGACCTTCTGTCATTAGCTGAGTTTGCCTACAACAACACTATACATTCTTCGACCAAGAAAAGTCCATTTTTTTTCTAATTATGGTCATCATCCTCGAGCAAACCTTTTCCACATGAAGACTGTTGGAAGCCCTGCTGTAGAAAACCTAGCTACTCATCTCACTACGATTCACAAGGAGCTTACATTCCACCTCGCAGAAACTTAAAAACAATACAAGGAGTACGCAGATCAACGTCGCCAACTCCAACCCCAGTTCAAGGTCGGAGATCGTGTGTGGTGTCTTCGACAGGACATACAAACATTGCGACCATCAAGGAAGGTTGGATTATCAACGCCTGGGACCATTCAAAATTATTCGACAAATAAATCCGGTCAGTTTTCGGCTTGAACTCACACGAAGTATGCACATCCATCCAGTCTTTCATGTTCATTATTGGAGTTGTATCATCTATCGAATATTCCAAGAAGAGTCTCCGTACCACCTCCACCAATCGAAGTCAATCAGGAAATTGAGTATGAAGTCGACGAAGTCCTAGATTCTCGCATCAAGTATAAACGTCTTGAGTATTTCGTACATTGGAAAGGCTACGACATCAGCGAACAAACGTGGGAACCTTCATCCAACCTCGCCAATGCATCTGACTAAGTCCAAGAGTTTCATCAACGATATCCAGCTAAGCCCCGAGCTACACGTCAATAAGATGTCACAACGATGATGTTAGCCAAGTTAGCTTCAAGGTGAAGACTCCACATTCAATGTACCTGATACACGCTGAGGAGGGAGGAGCACAACATATCAGTATATATAGCTACACTTCCAGCACTCTTGCATCTTGTATTGTCAGTATGGAGTCACAAGAACCAGATACATTGGAGTTGTCGCTTACCTAGCTACCAGATCAGCCTTTCCGACTCTCACGACCTTCACCATCACGATTTACCATGATCTATCATGATTTATTATTACTTACCAAGTTACCGGGAGTTTACCAAATTACCAAGAGTAACTTGGGAAATTGCTCAGGAAACTTCTTTTGCAGGAAACTTTTTTATCAAGATACCTCATTTGTTTAAGGAAACTTCTCCATCAAGAAACCTTTGTTTAATCTTGGAAACTTCTCCAACAAACAACCTCCATAAGGGAAGCTTATTCGTAGCCAATATATATAGGAGGCGAGACTGGACACTCTTCAGTCTCGCCAACACAAGTTCAAGCTACTCTTGTTTCCAGTCCTAGTACTCCAGTCCAACTTCCAGTATTCCAGTCCAGTTTCCAGTATCTAGTATTCCAGTCTAGTTTCCAGCATTCCAGTATCCAAGTCAAGTTCCAGTATCTTGTACTCTTGTCCATTGTTATAAAGATCGTCTTGATTCCTATTTACTCATCGTGCATACGGCCACGCCGACCTTGACTTCTTGTCTAGTCTTGTACCTCTAGTCTGATCTCTTGTTTGTGTTCAGTCATGTTCTTGTCCTTGACAACATCCATTTATCTTTGTATTTTCCACATAGACACTCCTTGGGCAACCAGCAATCGCCACATGTAGTCGTGAATACCGGCATTCATACATTCCCACGCCCATGTCATTCTGTTGCAGTTTTGGCCATGATTCCTAGTCGTATCTACCATCTTCTCATATCTGGTCAAACGTGTTTGACCGCACATCCTGACGTGGCGGAGGTACAAGGTGGCATATACGACTTCTGGTGGTCACAATTGGCAACCCGGATTGCCCCCTTGCATTTTGTAGACATATATGCTATGACTGGGCAAATGTGGCAGACGTTAAAGCCGGGATCTGTTGTAGTGTCCCTTGTGAAAGTCATGAGGAATCATGGTGTCTCAGATCCAAATTTTCATGGGTTTATGGCCGATAGCGCGTAGACAAATTGGAATGCAGTCCGGTTTGTTTTTGGAAGTGGTGATCCGAAAATACCCATGGTGGGCAGGGAGCGTACTTGCCTGTTCCATTGGACTCAGTCCCTCCGAAGGCACACTAATAATTGCATAAGACCAGAGTTGCAGGAGGAACACATGAGACTCTGCCGGCTGTATAAAGATGCGACAAGCGAGATCGAAGCAAACTCCTTATACCAAACTATAAGGGCATGGTGGTACTCCTCCGATGCAGCAAGTCAGGATGGCCTCAAAGAACTTGACGACTGGATGGGATTCTGGCACTTCAGATACAAATGGTGGAGAGGATTCATGACAAGAGTAAGGTCCCTTCTAAATTTCCGATGCTTGCATGAGTTCAATTTGAGGTGTTACCCCTGTTGACGTGTCATTTCTTCAATGCTATTAACCTTTGAAGTACAATAATAAATGGAAAGAATATATTGTGTAAAATATGTCTTTGGAGGACATAGCGGATATGCCTTCTTGTAATTTATCCGAGACCGTGCATAGTGTGTGGAATGCGCAATCCGGCAAGAACGGACGGGACCTGTATGTTGCCACTTCGGATGACATGGTCCGAGCGCTTTCGCAACAAACACGGTACCGGGATTTCCTTCGTGGACGGGGTTCTGGTAAGGGGCCAAACATGGCGGAGTTGCAATTGAGGGCTGCAAACAAATGCAAGAATCCCGTTAGAATGGCAAAGGTTGTAAACGAATGCACAATGGGAACACCTTTGCAATCCAAACATCCTCATCTGGAAGATGAGGAGAGATTCGGTTCATGCAAGCGCAAACTGGACACCCCTCCGGGATCGGACGGGGATCCACATCGACATGATAGGGATAACTTTTCGGTGCCACGTGTGCCCGTGCCACCCACGTTCGTGCACGCAACATCCTTTGTGGGTGAATCTTCCTCGACAGAGTTCACGGAGTCGACAACTACAACTACACGGGAAGAAGGGGTGAACCTGCTACCCATCCAGGAGTCTGATTGTGCAGACGCGCTGTGGCACATAGAGCGAACTCCGCAAGGCTCAAAGGTGAAATGTTCCGCTATTAGGGCAACGTCCTTTGTGAAGTGCACATCTATGATTTGTAGAGCCCCAGCAGGGACTCCAGCCCCAACTTTCGCAAGGTTGTTCAAGCATTATAGTGCGCCGGAGGCCAGACCTCACAAGTTTTGGTTTTGTCCTGATGACATGAAACGTTGCGTGATGGGAACTGTCCGTGATTCGGTGATAAGCAAACCTCAAATCCCAAATGTTTGGCCAGTTAAGATGGGAACTACACTATCTACACAGGAAATTGACATGATGGAAGATGCAGGTTTTCGGCTCCCAAGAGGACCAACTGTCATGACGGTTAATACTTCGCATGATTTCCCTTCCCCATTTCCTGCGCGCCCTCCACTTGGCAACGACTGGCCTACGAAAAGAAACGGAAAGGTGGTCCGGCGGGTTGAGGCAGGTGCAGAGCACGAGTGCAAGATTGAATCAGCGAAAACCCTTCAGTGTCGGATCACCCACGTTGTCGATGTTCCCCCACCAGGCTACGGACGGGTATATAGTATGGTGACGATGAGATCTATTCTTCACAATAGGGTGTACGAGGTAACAGTTTCCAATTTCCCAGATTGCACTTGCCCAGACTTCAAAAACACAATCTCCAGTTCTCTAGGAAAGAGAGATAAATTTGTGCCATGCAAACATTTGTACTACATGTACATTCAGAGGATGTTTTGTGATCCAAAAAGAGGCACATACATTCACCAATGTACGATAGGGCCTGCTGATGTTATGACACTACTTGAGCGATATAGTACTGCACGAGTTTGAGATGTTCTCGAGCATGACCTTGCAAAGCCTGGGCTGGTTTTTCTGTAACGTCCGGTGACAGATGACAAAGTCGCGCCTTTGTATGGAAAAAGCTCCAAACTGTTTGATGGCAGCACTTTCTTGACTCAGAAGTCATGTCCTACCCCACGTCATGATCAAATGAATGGCAATGCTTTGTACACTTTCTACACTTTGTACACTTTCCAATTTCGACCGTGAGTTCTAAATATACCCCAGTCTTACATGGACCTTCACTACTGGCATTGTTTATATGACATGTATACTGTTTCGAACACAAGGTACGTGAACGTCGAAAATCGTTCGAGTTCTTTCAACCAAGATGTCATTGGTCTCATCCATTGTATATTCATCCATATTTTGACGTCCCTCATTCATCCTACATCCATCCCATATCCATCCAACATTCATCCAACATTCATCCTACATTCATCCATTCCACAAACCCATTCATCCGTACGGATTTCGTCTCGCACTGATCTCAAATTTCCATTCATGTCTTGCGTATGTTGCCCCCCTTAACCATAAACGTCGTCCCCACAACAATAGGTTCTGCTTTTTCCACGGCTATAGGCTCCGCTTTCATTCTATGCTCACGCTTAAGAAATGTGCTCACACTTATGAAATCTGCTCACGCTTAACGAAGTTTGCTCACGCTTAACGAAGTTTGCTCACGCTTAGTCCGCTAAGCGTGAGCGCGCTCACGCGCTAGCTTCCCTCCCTGATACCACTCCACATATACTACACCCTGCGGTGGCCCGAGAAAATCTTAGCAAGAGTAAGCGTCCCTCACAGTGAATAAGTGTAAACTTGTCGCGACAGCTGACTACTTCGGGAAGGACAGGCTTGTTCCATAAATCTTTTTCAATGGTGTACGCAAGCAGCCGGTATGGCCTCGTTCCCGACTTGGTAGGAAATACAAAGTGCAAAACTCCTTCATACTCAACACCAATTACATCTACATACTGGCTTGAAGAATAACATGGTGTGTAAGGCAAGGACACTTGTTTCCACGAACCCGATGCTGCATCGTAGATCTTTGTGATCTGGTTTCTCTCGTCTTCACAAGCATACTCACGATTGCCCGCAATAAGAATCTTGTACGTCTTTGTTCTCTCATCTATGAACATCTTCACTATTGCTGGGTCCCCCCGCCAATGATTCAACATATGAGGCAATATTTTGGAGCCACCGGTCAGAGGGTTCCATACCTCAATGTCTATCCCATGGACATTATGAGTGGGAGTCAGTGCACATATGAGGCCTCCTGCTACAAACTCCATTGTAAACATTCGTGGTAGGCTATAGTCTTTAGGGCTTTGGCTTCTGTTTGCCTACCACTGGTCGGCAACAAAATCGTACGTGCATAATTGTGCATTAACTCCTCCTTCAATACATGAATCATACACCAGAATACCTATAGATGATTGTAGAAGAGGAGATGCAACTTCTTCGATCTGTGCAGAGTTCTTGCGGAATGAAGGAGAGTCAATCCAAGAACACCAGTGTTTGCAAACAATGTGAAATCGAAGCAAACTGAAAACTGGCAAGAAAGTAATAACAACATCCACCAGTGTTTCCGGCAATCTTCCCCACACAGAGGCGTCCATGACCGCTGTGCGTAGCTGCACAAATTTCTCCCTTCCACTGCCAACGTGAAGAGCAAAGACGTAAAAGAGCAAAGCTCGGCAACAATTGAACAAGACGACTCACTTCTGAGCCCCTTATGTATAAGCAGGGTATGCTGCTAAACTTGCCGGCAAGGTTTTCTCAGGTATTTTATGATATTTAATTTTTAAACCTACTTTGACCTCCCTGGAGGTAATTTTTGATAGTTGTATACTTGTACCTCCAAACGTATTGTTTACGGACAAACGTTGATATCAAGTAGTGGCAGCTACAAACAATGTAGCCCTATGATCATGTTGAAGTCACTCGAGAAAATGTGGTCAATGGAGCTTACACCGTGTCAAGAGTATGATTGGTCTAAAAAAAAGCTCTGAAGTATAAACCAGTGTTGTGCGGTTATTTGATTTTTTTAGTATCAGCCGGTTACAGATGTTTAACTTTAACTTTGTGTTCACATCCTCCGATTCTTGGGTTTTGGATCTTTTCCGCTCTGATATCCTGTCGGTAATACAAAATTTAACCCTATACGGTTATGGACAAATGGAGTTTATGTCAGGTGATAGGGCCCACCCCCGAAAGGGGGCAGTAGCCGTGAGGCGAAGTGACTCTTAGTTATGCCGGCTTTGGCTGGAGTCCTCTCTCTCTCTCTCTCTCTCTCTCTATGTCAGGATGGGTTCAGTATCTAGTTATCAAACAAATTTTATTTTAATAACATAAAATAACCCAAACTAAAAATCTAATGTATTAAAAATACTAATGAAAAAGTACCTGCCCCTCTGAAACGTGCCTTGTGAACGTGATGAGTAGACATGAAATGAAGACAAGCCAGCTCATGACTAGGGCCCGCCTCCTTTATGTCGAGTGAACAAATAACTGGTTTTTATCCGGATTATAAGTTATAACCTCCGGATTTCAATGCCGGATATATGGGTTCATAACCTGCTTCTTTTGGCCACTACGGTTCAAATCAAATTAAAAAAAATACAAAATCACCGGTTCTCAACTAGGCCGGTTATCCCATTTTTTCAGATACGGCGGTTCTTATCGGAGGCTGGTATTTCCTTCGGGAGATCCACATATATATCTGGGTTGGGACCCACCGGGGGTTTGAGACTGAATCAAATATCCGTGCAACATTGGTATAAACCACGTGGCAGCTTATCAAAATTGTTGCTTCAATGGACAGAGCCTCTTGCGGTTTGCGGTTTGTTTGTTTGTTTGTTTATTTGTTTTGTAGCGTTGAGATGTCCCAAACCGAGGGGCCTCTCAATGAGGAGGGGTGCACCGGCTTGGTTTCATGATTTTCGGAACTGCCGAGTGGGAGATATGGAATTTCAAGTACTTTTGGTTGTCGAAAATTCGTGAAAAATAGCAAAGTGGGCTTTCCTAGGACAATGATTGGATGTATCAATATATGAAGCCTCAAGGGGGGAGGTTGCAAAAATAGCAAAGTGGGCTTTCCTAGAACAATGATTGGATATATCAGTAAATAAAGCGTCGAGATGAGGATACATAGGAGAGTGCACTTGGACTTAGATGACACTCGGCACTTGGGCCAACAGCACATGCTACCCTAGTCTACATAATTTTCAATTAAATGTAATATTTTTAATTACAGTTAGGTTTTTAATGAAATTTCTTAGATGCTCATTGATCTAAACATCAACAATATTGTGATGGGTAGCATCAATATGCATCAATGTACATGGAACATATTATTCTAAAAACTTGCCTTCACCGGCCCGTTGGCTAATAATAAGTAATTGAGATGGATACATATTGTTAGTTGTCAATTACTAAAAGAAAGAGAAAACTACGGCCAAAGCCTACATAACTAAGAGCCATTCCACCGTGGATGTGGGCCCTATATAAAGAAAGAAAGAGGCTTGGATATGCTTGTGGTGGTGATTGTTGTATTAGGCTTATTTTCGAGTTTGTGTTTATTTATGATCATGGTGGTGAGACAGCGACATATGGTTGGGAGATGGATATTTTTGAAGAATTTTTGGATGAGAGAGATGACTGGGCCGAAGCCTACGTAACTAAGAGCCACTTCGCCTTGCGGCTACTGACCGTTTCCAAGGGTGGGCCCTATTATTAGGGCCCACCCTAATAATAGATGGAGAAGACTACGCTCACCCGACAAATTGAATGCAGGCGTGGGAGCCGTGCTGGTACGTTCGTCTGGGATGGCCGTATCGGCAACGTTCCAGGGGCGCACTGTCAAATCCCCACCCCCCTTGCTCCCCTCTCACAGGTGAGCCTGCATTCTAGATTAAAGGATTAAAGAATCTAACTTTAGACAACGAGCTTTTGGTAGCGTAGTGCCTGAGTGGTGCGCAGTGCAGCAACGACGTCCTAGGTTCAAATCGTTGTAACAAAAGCACTTTGAGTGATTGGTTGCTCTTGTGACAATTATTGTACTTTTTCATCTACAAAATCCAGAATGAAGATGGATCCAAAATTCATCATGAAGATGACCAAAATTGACTTAGTTTTCTTGCTAGTGTTGTTATTCTTCATTACAGTTCCAAAATCAGTAACATGTTACTTCAATAGTCTGCTTGTGGGAGAATTACTCATTTCCAGTGGTTACTTAACTGCTCTGGATACCCAAGAATACTCAGTTTCATCGAATTGTCACTTCCAGTATTATGGTCCAAATGGAGTCATGATCTGGTAGCTGACTGATACTTATCGCCACATAGATACTGCTATTTGACATTGCAAGCAGATGGAAAATTGGTTGTATATGACTACAATCGAAATCCGTTGTGGGCATCTGGGACAGAAGGTGCCTCGTGGGACCAATGCACACCTGGTGGTGTTTGATACTATGAAGCACTTCTATGGAGATATAGGGTTGTCCCTTTGTTGGGTCTATCACATGGTGGATTATAACAATGGTGGATTATAACAATGGCGATCAGCGTGTTAGACTTTGGGGCATTGACGCACCATCTATTTGAAATCTGATCTATTGTAGCATCAAATATGAGGTCCGGAAAATTTGCTGGATGCATGTTAGATTGACAAGGAGGTATAAAAAAGATGGCTAGAAGTACATGGCGGTGGCAGCCAAGTATTTAAAGGGGTTGTTTTGACAGTCTCCATCTCTATTTGAAGAACTATAGTGTGTTGATGCAGTGTGATGGCACTTTGTGTAAATATGAGATCACTTAATAGTTCAATCTAGATGGTGGGTTGCAATGTATTGGGAACACTCATTTCTTTAGCAAGAGGAGTTCTCGACTGATGCAACCAGCCTGCACGTTTTGCTGGAATCATCTTGTGGATCCAACGTTATAAGGGACTTCGCTTGCCATGAATTCTGCAGGCTCCAAGCAACGCCCCCCACACTGTAGCACCTGATTCGATTGGTAGTCTGTTAATGAGATCCTCTGTGACACACATGTCGGGGAGTTCATGTGATATAGTATCTACCAGTGTTGGACGGGTATTATTTTATTATAATACCAGCCGGGTTGTGGTATTGAAATATTTTTTCTTATGAATACCAGCCATTTCCATAGTATTACAATTTAGAATACTCGTAAAATTGTAATATCCATCGGTTCTCAACAGATGCATGACTTTGAATTTGCTATCAGTAATATTACTATTGACATATCAAGTAAATAATCAATGAGGAATGTTTGCAACGCAACTTTGGGTTGATTGCAACTCAAACCAACCAGCAAATTCTACAATAGTGTGGACCCACTACCAAAGTTGCAAGCACGAGTGTGAGGCACCAAGGATTTGCAAATCAATAAATGAATGCAAACCGGTGAACACGTGAACACCATGCTTTGCAGAATTTCTACAATACTAGTGTCCGCAATAATGCCGGCTGAAATGAAAACTCTACTGCAACCCGCTGATAATTATGTGTAGATACTCCATCTACTCCATAAAATGGACAAGGAGGCAACCTTCGCAATGTTTGTTGAACCATGTCGTACACCCATACTTGCATACATGTTATCTCCCTCTGACGTACCTCGCTTGTTATGACCAGTTGGTTACCTGATACCACTCCACATATTGGATAATTTATACTCGTCGGATCACCACCTATACGTGGAACTTGTACTTGTAACAGGGGGACCCACTCTTTGCTTGAAATATTGAGCTCGAAGACACTACACTCTGCGGTGGCCCGAGAAACTCTTTGCACGAGTAAGCGTCCCACGCAGTGAACAAGTGCAAACTTGTCGCGACAGCTGACTACTTCGGGAAGGACGTACGGTGGCTCGCTCCATAAATCTTGTTCAATGTTGTACGCAAGCAACCGGTATGGCCTTGTTCCCGACATGGTAGGAAATACAAAGTGCAAAACTCCTTCATACTCAACACCAATTACATCTACGTACTGGCTTGTAGAATAACATGGTGTGTAAGGCAGGAAGTGTCCACCGTGTTTCCACGAACCCGATGATGCATCGTAGATCTCTGTGATCTGGTTTCTCTCGTCTTCACCCGCATACTCACGGTTGCCCGCAATAAGAATCTTGTACGTCTTTGTTCTCTCATCTATGAACATCTTCATTATAGCTGGGATCCCGAACCAACGATTGAGCGTATGAGGCAATATTTTGGAGCCACCGGTCACAGGGTTCCATACCTCAATGTCTATCCCATGGATATTATGACTGGGAGTCAACGCACATATGAGGCCTCCTGCTACAAGCTCCACTTTAAGGATTTGTGGTAGGCTGTAGTGCCTAGGACTTTGGCTCCTACCTGCCTGCCACTGGTCGGCAATAAGATCGTACGTGCATAATTGTGCATTAACTCCTCCTTCAGTACATGAATCATGCACAAGAAAACCTACAGATGATTGCAGAAGAGGAGATGCTCCTTCAATTTGTGCAGAGGTCTTGCGGAATGAAGGAGAATCGATCAAAGAACACCAGTGTTTGCAAACAATGCGAAATCGAAGCAAACTGAAAACTGGCAAAAAAATAATTATAGCATCCACCAGTGCTCCGGGCAATCTGCCCCACACAGAGGCGTCCATGGCCGCTATGCTTAGCCGCACAAATCTCTCCCTTCCACTGCCAACGTGAAGAGCAAAGACGTAAAAGAGCAAAGCTAGGCAACAATTGAAGAAGACGACTCGCTTCTGAGCCCCTTTCTACGTACATGTAAGCAGGGCATACTGACTAAACTTGTCGGCTTGTCGGTAGGACTTGCTCAAGGTATTTTTAGAAGATCTATAGTTTAAACCCGTTCACCTCCATGGAGGTAATTGTAATAGTTGTATACTTTGTACCTCCAAACATATTGTTTACGTATGGCGTTGATATCGAGCAGTTGCAGCTACAAACAATGTGGCCCTGTCAGCAACAGTGAAACTGGCTCCTCCATCTCTTATATGGCTGCTCATGGACGTATTGTCATGTTCAGCTTTCTTCGTTGGAAAGAACACTAAATCAGAAATTGAAACTACACATAGGGGGGTTATGCTCAGCATGGGTGGATAAGTCACTTTCATTGTTCTCAATGCATGTGCCAACCTGGGAGACCTGGAAAAGGGCAAGGAGGTCTACACAGAACCCTCGTGAATATGTATATTGCTTAATGTGTGAAGGATGCGCTTCAAGTGTTTGACAATATCACTATAGTAGATGTCGTGTCATGGAATGCCATGATCATAGGATGCGCTCAGCATGGGTGTGGTAGGTACACCCTGCAATAATTTGAAGAAATGCAACAAGAAGGCCCGAAGCCAAACAGTATCAGTTTTACATCTGTTCTCGCTGCATGTAGCCATGTAGGCTTACCAGATGAAGGCCGTCATTACTCTGATTAAATGAGGCAAGCTCATGGCCTTGCTCGCACAGTGAAGCAGAAACAGGAAAAAACTCTTGATCAGGAGAGACAAGGTCTTCAAGGTATGACATGTTGGGTGAAATAATTAGTAAAGAGCAGGTGGTGGGCTGGATCTGCACCTGCCCAACCTTGGTTGATACTAATACCATGTACATCGCCTTCTTTTTACCCCTAATACGGGTTTTGCTCGGATATTGACTTTGCCAATATCAGCCTAGATAGGAGCCTACTGAGCCAGGCCGCGTACCCCTGAGCCCCACTTCTGTCTTGCAAGTAATGCTAGAATAGATAATAACAGTAGTGTGCAGTAGAAGGCCAACCATCATACACAGATACAATACTGATACTTAGATGTTGAGCTGAGAGTGATTATATGTTGGGTAAAGAAGTGCCCAGAATTTTCCTATATGATTCAAGGTCCCTCCCTGACGGGAATATGCCTCGAAATGCTCCAGCTCAAATTGGAGGAACATTCTGCAGATTGGATGAAATGCCCAGGCAGGCAGCCCTTAAATCATGGAATGCCCTCGGGCAGGGGCCTTCCCCTACACGGAAAGCCCTGCCAGAAAATCTGTTTGTATTTATCGTGCCGTTAAAAAGCAGCATTCCACCTGCCGGGATGCACCCCATCAGCTCCCTCGAGTGCATTCCGGAATGCAGAATGCCCGGGACATTACATTTTTTTTTTAAACAATTTGGCATTTCTTTACGCAGGGTAATGCCCCTCCCCGATTTTGCGGGCCTAACGCCGAGGGCGTTACGCAGGGTAATGCCCTGAGTGGAGGGCATTCCCAGATTTTTGGGCCTGACGACCGAGGGCGTTATGCAGGGTAATGCCCTGAGAGGAGGGCATTCCCAGATTTTTGGGCCTGACGACCGAGGGCGTTATGCAGGGTAATGCCCTGAGTGGAGGGCATTCCCGAATATTCTGGCCTTCCCCTGGGGCTACCACCCTCGGCGTGGGGCCCTTATATCATGGAATGCCCGAGCCTTCCCCTATACGTAAAACACTGGCAAATTTTTTTCTTTGTTATTCAAGGAGCCTCCCTGGCCGGAAGGTTCCCCTGATTTACAGGAAGTACCTTCCGCTTTTGGAAGGGTCCCCCAATTTGCGGGAAGTACCATCCGCGTGTGGAAGGGTCCCCCGATTTGCGGGGTTCACGTTGGGGAAGGGTCGTTCCCACGGCCCTTCCTGAATTTTCGAGCACCCAGAACTCGGGCTCCGCCCTCATTGCCGGTGCTCTCAAATTCAGGAAGGGCCTTGGGATCGACCCTTCCCTAATACACAATATTATGTAGCATGTCTAGCAGGATTATACACCACTAGCAAATTCAGTATCATCTACACCACATTCATTCACCGAACCTTGGGCAGGTTAGGGGGTCAGTTTGGGGTTCCAAAAGCCGTGTCGACGGCACTTTGGATCCCAACAAGAGAGTAGGGAAATGGCCAATTGGCCAATGCCATCAGGTGCTTAACCTGATTCCCTTTGTAACAAGGTCAAAATCCCTTCAATTAGGCTTAACCCAAGTGACGGGTTTGGGTTGGCACTTAATCCAGCCAGGAGGATTGAAACTCTGAAAATTAGCCTATATGTGAGGCTCATTGTGCTACAAGGTTCAATGATCTGAAACTGTCAAGCCTGAAATGACCTCTGCAAGAACGTCAGGAAATCATTTATGCAAATACTGCATTGGGTTTTCTCTATCCATGCAAACCACAACAGCCACCAACATGAGATCATTAATGGTTGATGGTTGGGAAATAATGAAGAGCATAAGATATCAGAAACCCCCATACACCTCCAGCAAAGACTTCCAGTTTTGTGTGCCCAATGGATTCCTTCAATGGCATATTACGCCACCCATCCTGGGAACCTAGTTCCTGCAAGTCGACTTGACCTTCCCTCATGCTTGGGAGCTGGACTGCCCTCTCAAAGAATCTGCTGGGTCTGATGTACGCTTCATTACTTGCTCCCTTGGTTGCTCCTTTAGTAAATGTCGCTGGCAAATCTGATGTGTCAGATGAGGCATTTTCTACTGGTGTTTCAGCCAATCCACAAGCTTCTGAGGGATGACCTTCACCCTTGAACATTGTTGCTGTAGCTGATGAGGCTGTTGGTGTTGAAGATGGGGAGTTCACATTCTCCATGAAAGCCAGCTCAGCTTTCACTGGGCCACTGGCAAGTTCTGAACCAATTGCAGAAGGGGATGGAGCCAATGACGTATTGGCAGTTTGAAAATGAGGCATGGGCATGTGTGTGAGCACCATCGTGTTGATAACTTTCGCTTGTTTTCCAACTGCATTTCTCACCCCCTGTATCAATGCACATCTTGGTCACCAGGTGCTTACAACTTTGCAGCTTGGAGAACACCAGTGCAGTGTGCATAGACTTCACTCTTTCAGATGAGATTGATAAAGGGATCTAAGTACCGAAACTGTAGAATAGATTGCTGGCATCTGTAAAATCATTACAGCACTCTGTGACAGATGATGCAGCATGGTGATGGCTCCTAGAAACGAGTAGAAATGAGTGCACCTCAAGACGTTGGAAAGGCATTGACGGTGGGAGTGAAGTCTGCACAGCTCAGAGCACAGCTCAGAGCCCACACCACTGCTAGGCATACCCATAATTGTGCTCAAACATCACATACAATGGATTTATAATATGGAGGTTGGTGTCCAGTAGGAGCACCCTTCTGCTTGACCAGGCAACTCATTAATGGCTCACATGTTGATGGCCACTTCCTCCAAGAAATTTCACAAGATGTTGACAATAAGCTGCTACTGACCTGGGCATCGTACATGACGATTCCCGCTAGCACCACAGACAAGCCAAACACTCCATCTGACAAACCCCTGCTAGTATACAGCCGTGCACACAAAGCTCATTAGCACAGGAGCATGAGCCTCTAGACTATCTGAGGGTGTGCTCTATTACACACGTATCTAGGCCTTCTAGCAAAGCAAACCTTATTTTCCACTGATGTAGATTTGACAGGCTTTAGGGACCCCTTCCCACATACTCAGCCAAAGATTGTCAGGCACCGTGCAAAAACACTGGCATTAGCATACCAGCAAGGCAACTTCACAATAAAAACTTATTGGCCCTGACAAGGCTGTACTACCCATATTAAGACCTGCAGTACTTCAAATGACCCAATTATTAAAAAAAAACGACATGAGCCATAAGTAACAACAGCAAACTCAAGTCAATAATCCACATGAATACCTTTCGAAAGCAAGAGCTGTTGCAGCTGCAGTCACAAACTGCACAATATCCATCACAAAGTTGAACTCAGGTTTTGCTGAGGGACTTAGGCTTACCAACACAAAACAATGTATCTCAACAAACTACTAATTGTTGCAATTGAACTTTGTGAGCCATGGAGCCAAGAGTGAAGGAAAGAGATGCTTACAGCAGAATGGGAGGAAGGCATACCACCAGACTTAGTCACAAGCTTCCAGTTGAACCCCTTCCCAGATAAAGATGAGGATAATGGCTTTGTGAGCTGCCCTGATATGCCCGCGGCAACTGAAGAGAATAGAACCTGTCTACATTGATGCGATAGCAGTTACAAACCACAAAATCAATCGGTAGGTCTTTCACTCGTTGTGAGGTCACCATGAGTACCATAATTTCCACCTTCCCTTTCAATACCGCATGAGGTGATGTGGTTAATTAACTCACAGTACCAGAACTAAAAGGGGTGTGGTCACACAATTTTAGCACGCAACTTACAAGGTATAATGTGCATGTTAGGTTTAAGAGGGCTGTAAAATCTTCGATTACAAACACACACATCTTGAGTTACATGTTGAAGTGCTTAGAAAATGGCTGGAGGCGCTTTCAATAATTAAAGGAAGTTTACACGTCAGAAAATATCCACGATCCCAGTCTGGGGTCGAAATTTCCCTCCTTCAATTCGCAAGGAAGACTTTCTACCCGCCGGTAGACCAATGCTTGAACTTAAGACGGACAAGCACCATTGACCTTGCCGGTGTAGCATCCATATAATACTTCTGCCTTCATTTGGGAATACAACAGCAACTACTTTATGGAGGATTCGAAAACTCAGCGAACGAGAAAGGCAGATATAGGTTTTTCGATCTACACCAATCTTTCAGTTGCTCTCCCTGCCAAGAACTGACATCCTCCTCTTACACGCTACTTGCACAAGAGATTTGACAAATGGAGTGACAGTTCAAGTGAAGTTAACATAGCAAGACATGGGCTTCACCTTCGCTTGCCTCCCACAGTTCATCGCCGAACCAGACAGCGGGTGCAACAGTCACAAATCTCAGTGCATAATCTGTCCTTTTGTACAAACTATGTGCAATTTATCATGCGGTATCCTTGCCTGGTTGTGAGCTAGTTCTTCGAAGCCTGCTATAACTTCCATCTGTAACCGCTTCTGAGCTCCATGTTGAACAGCCATCCCGTGGGCATTCCGTCTATTGCCTATCCATCCGTTTTGCAGCACAATTGTGCGTCTGTCAAGCTGCCTTTGTTTGCAAAGACTTTCAACACGTCTTCTCCCACCTCCGCTCACCCGTTTGTGGGAGGATGCAGCTTGCAAGCTTGGTTTCCACCCACCCGCAGCGATAAACATTGCCGCCATCACACATAAATATCACAACACAAAACAACACTCCAGAGCCTCTCCTCTTCCTCTTTCTACCGACCACCTAAACCCTACACCCTCAGCAAAACAAAAACAACAACTCAGCTCCCTTCTCCACCGCAGGAACAAAAGAAAACTGGGCACTGCTCATCTCTCCTCCCACCCCAGAGATCACCAGTCACAAAATATCAGCCCACAAATATTGCAAGCACCACATCATAGCCATCTTCAGACTGCCACTGTCAGAAATGTGTGAATGAGCTCATTGGGTTCCAAGATCACAAACCAACAAAACTGTCCTGCATGCATAAATACATTCTGGGATAGTAGTTTTTATCCATGGGAGCGGGTAGCTCAGTGGATAATACATTGCCTGTGGACGACTATGGCGACCCTGGATTCGATACTCCTCCCCTTGGGCCCATTAGAAGGCCACCAGCATCAGTGCTATATTACACTCAAGTTTATTACTGCTAATTAACTACTTCTAATATAGTATTATTTTAAATGGTTTTTAGTATGCCTCTCATTTTTGAATAATTGGGAGTTTATGTCGCGCGTGTGGGACAGGGCGCGCACGGACGCGGGGTCGCCCCTCCCCCGCCCCGCCCACCCCCACCTGCCAGCCGCGCACCGCGGTCGGCAGCGCCCGCCCGCCCGCCCGCCCGCCCGCCCCCGCCGCTGGGTCCGCCCGCCATCGGGTCCCCAGTGGGTCTGCCCTTGCTGGGGTCTGCCCAAGCTCGGTCTGCGAGGTCTGCCCGCAGATCACCCCAGACCGGCACAACAGACCCAGACGCACCCGAGATGATGTGCCGCCCATCTCACCGTGATGTCGCGCTGCTATCGTAGCCACCCGGATTTAGGGTATGGCAGCCACCGCCAATCGTGGGCGAAGACTGTTTCATCGATCTTTTCCTTCCTCTGGTCTGTTCTTGCCAACACGCTTCCGTCCTGCCAAGAACGTGCGTGCTGTCGTCCTTCGCTTCCACTTTTCCAGGTCGTATTGCAGGTGCTTTCGAGTGCGCGAAGGGATACTGCAGTGTATATGGCAGTGTCCGTCGATGCCCAACCAGAAAGCTTTCTTATACGTCCACTGCGACAATGTCTTCAAACACCAAAAGATGGGCCATTTTCCTGCAAAGACCTTTACTGGAAGAACGAGAGTCGCTCTGGATACATGGGCTCTCAAGTGCGGGTCCGCACGGCCTGTATTCCCTGGCAGAGAGTGCCTGACTTTGTACTTGGAGAGGAGAGTAGAGACGGGTGTTCCACCCAATTTTACATAAATGTGCATGTTAACACAAAGCCCGAACCGCGAAGAGCTCCAAGAGCTAACACATATCTAACCTCTGTCATGTCTGCACCATATTCCCGCACTGCCTCTTTGTTCATGCCCTGTGCTTGTGCTTGCCGGACATGTACATGCATGATATGTAGATAGGGTTTAGGCTGTCTTACATGCTTGCAGAACTCCATGGGTGTCGATGACATACGACCCTGTCCAGGTATCAGTGTTGCTATGGACCAGAGGACAAGCGCACCAACAATTTGACTGTCACGGATCCTAAAGTCAAGCGAGGAGGTCCGGACGTTGGGGCTTGAAGCAGTAATCCTCACAAAGGTCCAAGACGAAAGAAAAGCCCTGTTTAATCTCATGCTTGTGGCAGTGCTGAATACGAATGCCCGGTTCAGGCACTTCTGACTTTGTGACCGCATGCAGGTCTGTGGAGTATGCATTTTCCTTTGCCTTTGGCATGTACGGAAGGCCTGGGTCAAGCAATTATGCCAGAAAATCAGTGATCCGGGAACATCCTCGAAACTGTTGGCAGATATGGGCGACCTTATGTACTGCAGAGGTGGACCGCAGAAAGAAGACAAAGCTGTGAAATGGGTTAAGAAAAAATTGAAGGCAATGAAAAAGAAATATCCGTCTGGTCAGTTGTTCCTCCACTACATTCATGTGTACTGGGTTCCCAAAATCGCTATGTGGTGTACTGTTGCCCGCAACATTCCACATGCAAGCCAAGATACTAATGCGAGCATCGAGGCATACCACGGAAACTTAAAGGCGAGACTTAATATGGGCAAAGGCAAAATGACCGGTCGAAGAGCCGATTGGCTCATATGGGAGTTGACTGGGCATGTACTGGTACAACATTCATCTGAAGACGCATAGGTTTATTTGCAACGATAAACAGGAAAAGCACATTTCCAATGCAATATGTGCAGCCCGTGACATACCTCTTTCACGTGTGACTTTGCTTGCAGCGCCTGGGCAGCCTGCTTACGTCATCAGCTCCTCCGATCCGAATACAATGTACACCGTGTTCAATTCACAGTCGCAGTGGGCCTGCTACACCTGCCAGTGGGCGCTGAAAGGCAATCTGTGCAAGCACCAGGTTCGGGTCATAAAGTTGCTAAAACCAGACCTGCAAGACGGTCTCATTGTCCGGACATGTGGTTCCCACTTCGGTACTGTTCACGGTGGGCTGGAGAATTTGGACGAACACGACAACATGGCAGCATGCGACTTCGAAAGCGGTAACCTGCGTGCAAGCGCAACCCTGAACATGGCAAAGTCATTGCTCACGGCAGACCTGTTGGAAGCTATTTTGAAACGGGAGATAACCGACCTGCTTGACCTTGTACACAACGACGCATACAAAAAAGCTTCCGACATATTACACCCGGCTGCAGCACGAGCGTTCAATCGTGTAAAAGACAACAACAACATGTCATTGAAGAGGAAAAAGGATTTTGTGGACCATTTTCAAGCTCGGCGGAAAATGAAACTAAATGGGGGGAAACGTGTGTCTGCCCTTCCCCCTGTTAGCCATATTTACTCGGCTCTGAGGCGGGTGTCTCATCGTCCAGAACTGAGAAAGATGGATCAATCTAACTAAGAAAAGGACCTGCAGTTGTGCAATGCGGTAGATCAATTCTCACCTGCAGTAGACCAGATCGGCAGACCATAATCGGACACCACCTGCAGTAGACCAGATCGGCAGTCCGTTATTGCAGACCACCTGAATTAGACCATTTCGGCAGACCATGATAGCACACCACCTGCAGTAGACCAACACTGACTTGTAATAGACCAATGCGGCACAGCATCTGCGACTCCCTTAATGTGCTTTTTAAAGGTTTGATGAAGGAGACCATGAAGTCGAAAAATGAGCCAAAGTGAACCAGTAAACGAATGTAGTAGAGTAATGAAGCAAGCATAGTTCAATGAAGTAGACCAAAGACAGTACACTCGACTAACGATGGGACTGACTTGTGCCCCACATTTAGCCAACCACCGAATTTAGTATACCACTATGTCACGGAGCAGACCAGCAACTGTGGTCCAAACTCAGTCCGCTGGAGGTAGCAGACCAATAACATTAATTCAGTAGCAGACCACGTCGAGGAGAACTGCATATATCGACAGATCAATAACATCGGACCAGCAAAACGTGGATCACTACTCAATACAAAACGTAGTAGTAGAGTAGACCACGATAGCAGACTCATGAAATGTTCCACAGACCATATGAAGCAGACCAATACAGTACAGGGGTAACCCAAGACAGTACACTCGACTAACGATGGGACTGACCTGTGCCACCGAATTTGGTATACCACTATTTCATGGAGGAGACCAACAACCGTGGTCCAAATTAAGTCTACTCCGTGGAGATAGCAGACCAATCACTTCAGAAGCAGACCACGGCCAGGAGTACAGCATACAAAACATCGAACAGAAATGTTTAGCAATAGACCACGACAGCAGACTAATGAAATGTTCCACAAAAGTGTACATCATATATAAAAATGAACAGACCTGCACCACAGACCACATGAGTGAATTTTCATTTATTGCCAGGCCTAGATGAAATAACCCGGACTTCGGAAGAGTCTGACACGTCCGAGATCTTCCTAGATGACAACTGTCTTTCTACAACTACATTCTCCATAGTCCTGAGTGCTTTCAAAATGTACTCAACACACTTTAGGCGTTGTCTGCAAGCATAGCGGAATGTAAACCACTTTGAGGTAAACGGCTTTCCTCTCTCTCTAAGTCCTTTGCCACGATTGCCCTTCAACCAGTCGTAGAACCCCTCGATAAAGGACATGACGTAAAAGCCACATTCCCAAGAGAAGGGTTCATGTGGCACTTCAAGGACATGAAAATTGAATCCAATGGCCTCGTCCTATGATGCAGTGTGCGGCTCCAAGCCGAGACATGCTCCATACACATTTCGAACCCATGGCAATATCTCCACGGGTTTGTGCATCTCCTTGATTGAGTTCAGATGAGTGAACACGCGGAGCACCCGGTCAATAATCACCAAACTCCAATGAGACCTGCTACAACGCAGGGCGCATCAGCACAAGGGAACAGCTGCAAATCAAAATGGCAGACCCATTGAGCAGACTGGTAGACCTTGGTAGACCAATGTTGCAGACCAGTGATGGTGGACTAATGATAAAGGGCAGAGAAACAGTGGTACGCACGAACGCAGAGCACTTACCCATCAACTATTGATACCAGTATGTACTTGCAGCTTCAGGTCCTTCCCCATACGATGCACTATCAATCCGTGCTCCGCCTGCGAGTGAACCCGTTCCTGACCTGCACTCCAGTGAATCTTCACTACACTCCAAACCCACGTCGGCAAAATAGCAACATCATTATATGTCTTGACATCCAGATCCTTCTGAGAAAACCTACACCGCAACTCAAGCAATCGGTCTGTAACCTCGGATTCCTGTTTCTCTAGCGATTTGAGGTCCTCGGTGGAAATACTGCACTCAAATTGTGGGTCATTTTCAAAAAAGTACAGCATTGCTTTTCCCTCAGAGATATGTGCGTTGAAAGTGGAGCCAAATCGGGCAGTGAACCTGCACAAACTCGGGAAAACCCTTTAAGAATCAGGCTGGCGGACCCAAAAGGACCAGACCTACAACGGATACGGTTCCAGACCCAAGGACCAGACCAACGGAGCAGGCCAATGGAGCGGACGAACGGCAGCCACATCTAACCCAACAGACCCATGAAGCAGACCCATACAACCTTTTTGCTGCAGACCCATAGACTTGATGTGTTCAGAGCATCGCAAGTAGACCAACGACACTTACTTTTGTTTGTTACGCAGCTCCGCAACTTCGCTCTCCACTTCCAAGCAGACCTTCCGGTCAGCACTCATGTATACTCCGGACTTCGATTTTTTTGCAACGCCTTTTGGGGGGGAAATTATTTTTACCCTAGGGTCTGCCACGCCATCTGGTATGCGCTTCTTCCCAGCTCAATTTGGTGAAGCAGGTTCCTCCAACTTCTTTTCCAATGCAACAGCCGCCTCCTTCATACCCTCCCGGAGCTGGCTAGCTCGGCTTCGCAACAAAATTTTGTCCTGGGGTTTATTAACACTTTGTGGTCTCGTTCTAGACGCTTCCTACACTCCATGGGTTGAACTGGCCCCTACGGTGGGGGTTATCACTACAGGTACACCCTTTGTGCTTGACCGCATGTTGAGCACCTGCGACGGACCACGAGCTGAGACCTCAGACGCCACAAGCTTCACACGAATATCAGACAACAAAACATCAGCAATGATCACCCAAATGCACTGGGGAAAAAAAATTGACTGCAAAAATGCAATGGAATCAGACCTTTGTGGGCGCTGTGGGTGTCTGCAATTGCACCACTCCTGTGGCAGGTACATCTTCGACTACAGTGACTGGTTCCACAGAATGAGAAGGGACACAAACATGTGCATGTGTTTCGACAAGGTCTGATGAATGGTCTGCTATGGGGTCGAACATGCGGAGCACCCTATCAACGGATTGGTCTATTGCCAGTAGTGGGCCTACAGACGAGTCGGGGTCCACAAAAGTAAGCGGCAAAATGGCCAAAGACGCATCCTCATCTGCAGTAGACCCTACCTCTAACAGATGGGGAAGGTCACCGACCAAACTGTCACAATCATAGTCCATTGTTGCAATTGCAGAATTGGTCTGTACTATGGATAAATGAGCACTGACGCCTTCCCGGTTCTGTTCAGGTAGTGTTGTGTCAGAAGGTCTGGTGGCAAGGGTAAGGTCCACTACCATTCTCTGCTTCTCAGCAGATGTTGCAGTGGGGTGGAAAGGAATTGCTCTTCTCATTTTCGACAACTCATATGTGCCAGGGAGGATGGGCGTTGCTTCCTGGGTTATCGCCAGGTCTCCAAATGGTCTAATGTCCTGCACTGGCAAGGTTTGCTGATGTTGGAATGGTGAGGTGTCGGCGTCCATACCTGCGTCACGATCCACTTCTGCGGTGCATTTGTCAAGCAATGTACCGCCAGGGTGTCCTCCGACAAGGTCTGATCTTCTCTCCTCTGCTCCAGCAAGGTCTGATCAGGTCTGCACTGGTCGGGAAATGTCTGCTCTGAGACGGTCTGGTGTGGTCTGGTGTGGTTTGGTATCCTCTGGTCTTTTGGGGTATGGTCTATTGTGCACTCGGATCGTCTGGAGTCCTGCGCTATGGTCTGGTCTGTTGTGGTCTGGTCTTTTGTGGTCTGCTCTTGTCTTGTCTAGTGTGGGGTGGTCTGGTCTGATTTGGTGTGGTCTGGTCGTGTCTGGTCTTGTTGGGTCTGTTGTGGTGTGCTCTGGCCTGTACTGGTCTGCTCAGGTATGATTTCCACTGCAGCGGTCTGCTTCGTCAAGGTGATGGGTGCCCGCTGATCTGGAAAGGTCTGCCCATGTCCGATCTGGAAGTTGTTATCTACAAAGGTCTACATAACCAAGGTCTCCCCGGTAATTTCGGGTAAGGTGTGCAATGCCTCCACGAAAGTTTGTTTTGACAACGAAAAGTTTTTGTCACCCACATTCTCTGGGTTGGGATCACTGGCAATTCAGTCGGGGGTCTGCTGTTCCTTGTTCTCCGTAATCCAGTCGGGGGTCTGCTGGTTGGCATGTTGGTACTTGGGATTTGGCTGGGAAGGGTATGCTTGCTCCACAGTCTGCTCGTTGCGGGTCTCCTGGGTCTCCATGGGAGTTGGGCACTGTGTGTCTGCTGTTGTACGAACTCCAATGAGCCTACACTTAACGGGTGACTCGACTCCAGTATGGCCACGGAGGGCTCGTAGAAACTGCCTTGCGCCATTGGCGTAGTGGTCAAGAGCATTCCGAACAAGCTCGTCCTCTGGATCATACTCTGCAACATGTCACAAAACACGTCAAAAACAAAGCACTCATCCCTGGTCTGCTAACAAACGGAAGAATACATGGGGGTTTGATTCACATGGGGCTCTGTCGGTTGTCATGGTTCATAAAGTCTGCTAGAAGGTCCTCGTTCGTGATCAATGTCAAGGTCTGTTTAAAAGGTCTGTTCAAAATGTCTGTGTAAAAGGTCTGTTTAAAAGGTCGGTGTAAAAGGTCGGTGTAAAAGGTCGGTGTAAAAGGTCTGTTAACAAGGTCTGTTAGGTCTGATGACATACCATGATCTAGGACTGTGGTCCACAGCCCAATATCTTTCATAAGCCGATCCATGAAGGCCTCGTCAAGCTCTCCTAGAGCTGCAACACGGTCCTCTGCTGGAAACCCGCTCCAGAGTACTTGGAAAGCATGTCGTTTGTTGAATGCAATGTCAAAAACCGCACGCTCCTGCACAGTCACAAACCACATCATGGCGTCTTGCGTGATACTTTCCCGAGCCTCTTCGCTTCCGTGCAGCAGGTCCATCCGCAGGTTGTGAAGGTCTTTTTTTAATTTGGTGTAAGACCTGAAATTGCCAAATTGCATCCATTGACGGCGGAGGAAACGATCTGCCATCTCCTCAAAAGCAGTCTCTGTCAAGCTCGTTAAGTGCTTCGGACGAACACCAAATATTGGGTGGGCGATGGCCATGTGCCTTATCTCCAGTGGGCGTGGGTCGTGCATGAGAAAGAGCTGCGCAATAAGCGGTGGCTCGGTCTCCTCTGCCAGAAGTGCCACTCCATACTCACGGGCTTTGTCCAAAACACGAGTCGCCTCCTCCGCCGTGAACTCCATTGAGGAGTGTTGCGGAGCAAAGGTCCACCGGGAGGCGACGATGCGGTGAAGTTCATTGTACCAGTCCAAATGCGGATTGTTTTCCCCACAACGAAAATTCGGAAGAGTGGGGTTTTCCTCATCAGTTGCAGACCGCTGTGGAGGACGCCATGGTCTGTGAAATGGGAAAACAGTTCGACCACGCAATGTGGTCTGCTGAGGGACTGCTGACGAGGTACGAAGGTCCGCTGGAGGACGGGTCACGGAAGGAAGGTCCACTGAGCCGGGTCTGCTAGTCTGACCGACGCTGTCAAAAGACTTTACAGTAGACGGAGGGAGGCCTGCTGCGCGGCCAGTGGTACCATCCTGAATTGATGCAATGGCATCAGCCGACTGTGGATACAGACTCAGGATGTAGTCACGAATATCACGGACCTCATTCTGGACAAGTGTATTTTCCAAGGGAGGACCATTCAACCTGTACTTCCATATTTGCAAAGCCCTGTACATATTCTTGCCTCCACCTACGGAAAGATCTTGGCCTAATGAGAGGGTGAAAAACTATGAGGAAGAGAAGCTAAAGCAATGCCTAACCCCAGCATGCCCTCATCCCAACACTCTTCATCTCCTCTCTTCCCTCACTTGCATGACCATGGGAATATCATGAAGATACTCCTCAAACCGACCTCCACGAGCTTCAAAATTCGGCCTTCAAGACCACATGTCAGTCCTTAGGCAGTCCACCAGTGCCTCCATGAGTCAGCACAGGCCGTCCACAGGTCAACACGGGCCACCACAGACCAGCACAAGCCCACACAGATCACTGGTCAGAGCCGTCACAGCCCCACACAGGCCACAGCCCCACAGCCCATCACAGCCCCAAAGGCCACAGGTCACAGCCTATCACAGCCTGTCATAGCCTGTCACAGCCCTACACAGGTCACAGCCCCAAAGGCCACATGTCACAGCCGGTCACAGCCCCCAAGGCCACAGGTCACAGCCTGTCACAGCCCATCACAACCCCAAAGGCCACATGGCACAACCTGTCACAGCCCCTCATAGCCCCAAAAGCCACATGTCACAGCCTGTCACAGCCCCAAAGGCCACAGGTCACAGCCTATCACAGCCCACAGCCCCAAAGGCCACAGGGCACAGCCTGTCACAACCCTATACAGGTCACAGGGTCACAGCCCCACAGGCCACAGCCTGTCACAGCCCCCAAGGCCACAGGTCACAGCCTATCACAGCCCATCACAACCCCAAAGGCCACATGACACAGTTTGTCACAGCCCTACACAGGTCACAGCCCCACAGGCCACAGGGCACAGTCTGTCACAGCCCCTCACAGCCCATCACAGCCCCACAAGCCACAGGGCACAGCTTGTCACAGCTTGCCACAACCTGTCACAACCCCTCACAGCCCATCACAGCCTGTCACAGCCCGCCACAGCCCCATCCATGGCCACTCATGGCAGTTTAGCCATTTCTCCAAGGGGTTTAGCCACGCCAAGCTAGGATTTGTGTCTCTTGGACTCTAGGCTTCTTTTCACCGAGCGGCAGCTGTGAGGAAATCAGCAAGGTATTCTTGCTCTTTATGGCCCCCACACACCACCAATAGTAGCTCTAATTCCAAATGAAGATGTTTGCAACCGAAACTAAGTGCACAAGGTTCATTTTAACTCACAAAATAACGTCATTGATCCCTATGGCGACTAACCAAACATGGCTGACTTCCAGCCCTTGTAGGCACTCATTCACGTGCTTTTCTTGACCATAGCATGCCCTTCGCACCTAATCCATCCCCTGCACCTGCTGCTTCAAGAGTTGTGCACCCTTCAAGCTTGAAGTTGAAACCCCAACTCACATATGCCCTACAAGTACTTTTATTTCACCCCAAGTGGAAACCAGCCCTAGCCCTTCCGTTCTAGCTCTCTAAAGCTTGAAAACAAGAGCCTCAATGGGCTGAAGGCATGCTCCACACATGCCCCACTCTCACCATAAGAGAATCAGTTCCTTTGCTTCATTTCTTACACCCACAAACCTGAAAATACAAGCTTCAGCGGGCTGAAAGCATGCTCCACACATGCCCTACAGGAAAACCAACCCCTTCTTTCCTTTCTTGCACTCCCAAACCTGAAAGTACAAGCCTTCAACAGGCTGAAAGCATGCTCCACACATGCATTGCCCTCATATAAGGGAAGTCAGCCCTTCCCCACTTCCTTGCTTGCCCTCCAAGCTTGAAGATGGAAGCTTCAATGAGCTGAATACATGCTCCACACATGCAACCCCTTCACACAAGAGGTATCAGCCTCCTATCTTGACTCCTTGGCTCCTTGATGCTCTCTAAGACAAGACTAAGCACTCCACAGCCTTTGCCAAGCTCCTGAAATCCTAAGGCTTACATTTCCAGCCACAAGACACTCCTCTTGTGGTGCAAGAGCTCTTCTTCCAAGCTCTGAAACCCTAGGTGCACATTCCATGGCCTTGCCGCACCTCTTAGCTCCTGTTCCAGCCTTGCTCTTGCCATGACAAGAGCCATCTCAATGCTGAAGCTCGAGATTGAAACCCAATCTCAACATACTCCACAAAGTGCACTGATTTGCCCCAAGCCAAATCAGCCCTTTCGCTTGGTCTTGCAATCCTTCACACAATGAAAGCTAACCATCAAGGTGCTCTGGAATTACCTGCAGCATGGCGCTTTCATCTCTGAAGCTGAAGATCGAATGCCAAGGTCTACCACCTCGTAACCCACATTGCCTCCGCTTCTAACAACCAAGGGCTCCACGGTGCTCCTTGCATAACAACCTGGTTTCTCTCATCCTCAAGCAAAAACCACAAGTGCTACAAGTAACTCGTATCTGGCACTCACAGATACGAGCTCATCTTTCTCGAGTGATAAAGAAGAAGAATACAAGCACAAGCTCATGCGAGCTCACAAAGCTGAAGCATAAACTCATGCATATATAATCTCATCACTCAAATACAAGTCAAGCCAAGTGCACCCCACGCCATGGGGAATCCACACTACGGCGCCATAGCTAGGCGCGGTGAGGCTCAACTCGAGAAAGATGAGCCTCCCGCGCTTGCCGTGAAGATAACCACTCCAGGGCCTAAATCTGCCTTGACCCCTGGATTGACACTAAGGCCAATCCCAAATGTCAATATGTAAAAGTTAGCTATTTCCTAGCTAGTTTCATTCTAGTGGTAAAATAACTTGACACTAGGAAGCTGCAAATATTTCGCAATTTTACCACATCTGGGAAAGCGGTGCTCTTTTATCTTGGACGAAGCTATTGTTAATCTGTCACAGAGAAGGGTTCTCAGCAGGGTGGAGGCCAGGGACGCTAAACCGTGAGCGTTGAGCGGTGAGCTCGAAATTGTGAGCCCATAATATAAATTATAAATGATTATGAGCATGGATGGGTCGTCAAAACATTAAGAAATGGGACATATTTCCACGGATTACTGTATAGCGACCCTATATCCGAGGAAGCCAAAAAATGACAATTCAACAATGACAAAAAGTGTACTTCAAACTATACCAAAAGACTGGAACAGATGTACAAATGGAACATATCGAGATCATTTGGTTGACACTCACGTAAATACACCAAATTGGTCATAAAAAGCAATGAATCAAATATCAGAAGAGTCTTCCACTCCTTTCATAGTTTTGAAGGATAAGATTTCTGGTACAATGCCCAGAAAGCACCCCATCGGACTTGAAGATTTTTCTTTCTATGAACAGAGAATCCACTTCCAAATTGAATCGAAGTTCAACATCTTGTGCCCCGACAATAACAAACCTACCCTCATCCATACCTAATACGAATGAAATTGAATTTCCATAAACGTATAAAGATGCATGGTCAGGCATATCACAGGCTATTGCAAGCCAAAGAGGATGCTGGAAACAATGAGAAAGAGAACAAGACACTATGTGTACAACCTGGAGGGGTATGTACAATATCATGATAACAAACACACCGCCACAGACTCATCAATAGCACTACAAAGGAAGAATATTTATGTTGTCATCGTATTTAATTCTTACACATCCCATGTCATCATTCTGTTTTTTATAATAGAATCCAAATAGAAACTCATACCCATATTTTGTAGAATCAGACATTGGACCAAAATACTAAATATTTATTTGATTTAGTTTTAAAATATCATTTTATCTTATTTCAATAAAAAATTATCTAGGATATTTAACCTGATATATAGATGTAAATATATATACCAATATATAAAATATATATTCAGATTCAAAACTGATATTAATATATATTGCTCCAAAATAAATCTTATTTTTTCTATTATGTCATTCACTCATTGTTTATGAAAATTATATTATTTATAAAATAAAATTTGGATTCCAGATTTGGCCCAAAGAAATGATGGAATTTTATTTTATTTTATTATAATAAAAACGTGTATGCGCCGGCACATACGAAATATGAGGGCCACTGTCCCCTATTTTGTATATATATATATATATATATATATATAAACACCGTTGTCTGGTATGCGCCGGCGCATACGAAATATGAGGGCCACTCCCCCCTGTTTTGCAAGGGAAAAAAAAATAGCCTGAGGAAATTCTTGTCTGAGATTCATTTCGCCATAAAAACCTATATGTGCATGATTATACCCGAAATGAAGACACTAATGTTTGAGACCCCAGTTTTCTTTAACATGTTCATCCAAAACCCTATGCGCCTGTTCTACAAGCAGAACATTCTTTCAGGGGCAGTATCGTTTCCACTGGCATACTGGACTCCTATAGCATGAAAAATGTTCCAACTCATTTCATTGAGATGGTCATGGCCTCCTCCATTGAGCAACATCCTATCTTTGTAGGAGTTGTTTGCAATCATGTCAAGGTACACGGTTGTAGTTAGACCTCTTATGTCACTCAAAAAACTTCTGCGGGAATATAGGGTTATTCTGTCGTAAGGCTACACGGTTAAAGGTCTTCCAATATTCAATATGTAATCCGCTGGAATATGGGGTTTTCCCATTCGTGAGCCTATGCTCACGAATACAAGCTCATAGCTCTCAAGCTCACACATCTAGGCTCACGGAATAGCATTCATGGGCTTACGATCTAGCATTCCCCGAGTGGAGGCTGGTCACTCAGAATATCCCAGATACATGGATTTCCCTTGCTTCCTTACCTTCCAATCGGAGACTTCTTCTTGGCACCTGGTTGGGCAGTAATCTGCTAAATTGCAGCACTATGTTCTACGTTTTTTCCATAGCTGGTTCTAAGCTACGTACAGGGTTAGAAATTCAAAGTAAAACCAAGTGGTTTTCTCTACTCCCATGTGCTAGATGAAGTGGAAGAAGACCAGTTCGTGGCAATCAAGGTCTTCTGTTTGGCCTCAGGAGAAGTCAACCCTCTTCTTGATAATGGGAGGCATACCAACCCTTTCCTTATGTGGTTCTTGACATCTCTGATCTCCCTCTTGCAATTTGATCCGGGTGAATGGATGTGGAGAGACAATAGGCATAGTCATTTCTTTTCATACTCAGTCAAGATGGGCTGTAAACTGCTTAGATCTCCTATGATCTATCTTCATGGATGTGAAATGGTCTTCGAAATGGGTGCACATTGAAGACTGCCCATTCTCTTGGTCTAAAATTTGGGGTGACGTTTGGAGAAAAGATATGACTTCTAGGATAAGTGGTTTCATATGGAAGTTGGTTAGTAGAATTTTGCCTATTTGTGCTCATTTCTCTGATGGTGATGTCAACTGTTGCTCATGCCATTTGCAAGTTCCACAGACAATAGAATATTGTATGTATGCTTGTCCTCTGGCTGCCAGAGTATGGAACACGGTTCTTTGTTTCTACAAACCTTGGAAGTCCTTGGCTGTGCCCTCTCTTTCCATTATGCTTTTAAATCATTCGTAGGGCCATCTGTGGACTGACTGCCCGGTATGGTCAACTATTAGAGCTCACAGCTTGTGGAGCCTTTAGAAGGCTAGACGTGGGCTCTTATTTGAGGGGAAACAGACATGTGTGAGGATGATTCTCTGTAGGGTTCACTCAGACATGTTGTGTGAGGCCAGAAAGGCTTGGCGGGTGATGGGGGAAGCTTTTTGTAGATGTAGCCGCAGAAGGAGAGATCAACTGCTTAGTCAATTTGACAACTCTTGGGGTAAAGGAGGGATCATCTACACCAGATCTCCGTCCTCAGGAATTCTATGGAAGGACACCATCCCACCAGGCTGGGAGCTCAATTAACTCAAGGCAGTTACTTGCTGATGGAGAAGATTCTGAGGTGAACTGGAGGCATCGGCGCTCTCTTAGAAAGACTAGATCTAAAACTCAACTGTCTTTTCAAACCTACAAAAGAAAGCGTGGGAGCTATTTAGCTTCTGCCCTTGCCTTTCTTTCTTCTGCTCAATTTGGGGGGCTGTTTGTCGCGCGGCTTTTACTCACCCATCCCTTCGCTATCCGAGGCGGAAACTCCAAGATAGAAGAGTTGGAAATCTCTAAGTACTCAGCCCGCGCAGAACAATCAGTCATGACCTACAGCTAGTGTATCATGGGGGTGTTTCCTATTTGTTTCCCTTTCCGCATTCATCTTAGCTACCTTACCATTGATAATTAAGTATCAGTTTGCTTCATCGATCTATCGGTTCCCTCCACTAATCCATTCAATCCACAGCTTCACTCAGATCTCTCTACACAGTGTGATTGTATCGTATAAGTATCAGATTATGATTTATCAGGTATCAGGCCGAAGCCATTATGTCTCTAATCTGCTCTACAATATCACTCTAGCTTTGCATATGACAAGCATCTACTAATCCTCTTTTCTCCTTCATCGTGCTCTCCGATCTCCGCTCCCGCCTGACTCCGAAGTCCTCCCCGAATAATGATCCCCTCATCATTCCCCGTTCTTCCCTTTATCCTCCTATCCGCGGTTCTAACCGTTTCCCTCTCTAACCGTCGTATGTGAACTAACATGTTCCCTTCACAGGTGTTGTTCCCCACAGTCGTTCCCTGTCCTACTCTTCGTTCCCTATTATCGTGACAGCTGTGTCAAGCGGTGACTGGCTGTGTTTGGCTGTGTCGGGCTGTGACTGGCTGTGTGGCTGTGCCGGGCTGTGACTGGCTGTGTGGGTTGTGTCTGCTGTGACGACTGTGACGGGCTGTGTGGGCTGTGTGGGCTGTGACGACTGTGACGGGCTGTGTGGGCTGTGACGGCTGTGTGGGCTGTGTGGGCTGTGACGACTGTGACGGGCTGTGTTGGCTGTGTGGGCTGTGACTGCTGTGTCGGCTGTGTGGGCTATGTAACCCCCCTCTACAGTGCGCTGCTGTCACCCCTAAGGTTCCTGTTTGTCTCAGTCTGTGCAAAAATTAAGGGTACCCTACAGATCCCGTATAAGTGTCTAAGTCCCCTACAGTCCTCTAACATTTACCCCTTCCCCCCTCAAAAAGCCGTGTCCTCACGGTTTACTGTTTCCGAGTAGCAAACCTTTGTGAGTGAGCACCTTGTTGACGTTGAGAGTTTCGTGGTGGGCTGTGTGTACGAGCCCGAGGTCTGTCTCTGGTTGATGGAGATGGTTGATCACTACTTGGATAAGTGAGGCCTTCTGGAGGCTGATATCGAGGTAATCTTTCCGGCATAGGAGATCCCCTTTGTTTCTTCTCTTCCATCTGAATTGCATAGTCTTCTCCCATGTCAAAAGAATTCTGTGAAGAAACAGTTGTATCAGAATCCTCATCGCCTCTCAGGTGTTTTAATTTTCGAACTTTTTGTGGAATCATCTTGGGCATACAATGCTGTCCTACCATGTCTGGAAGTTTGCATTTTACGACCTGGTGTAACCGTTGAACAGCAAAATTGGTGTAGACACTGAGCTCCTTGTCTGTCCAAATGAGTGGGGTACCAATTACTGGTGCAGCGTGCAAGTATTTCCATGCGATATGTCCCTTATAGAAAATGTCATCAAGTCCGAATTTCTGTGTTGACAAATTGTTGCAGGCTGCTTGAAACCATGAACGAATTTGAGAATCCTTCTGTATCATAACTTTTGGGTCATATAGGTACATATGAGGTGGCACCGAAGGTAATACCCAATGATCTCCACTGGAGTAACTTTGAAAGCGTGCTTGCATCTTTTGTTGCTCAATGTGGTAACGTATCAGAAAACAAGCAGCGTAGTATAGCCCGCACCCCATGACAATACTTGCTATTTCCTTGGTCTTGGTATAAATGAGTCCATGTACAACCTGGAAAGCAACCAATTCCCTCAACATGGTACCTGCCTCGTGCCAGTATTGTGCAAAGTGATGATCTTCAATATGTCGATTGTTTGGAAGAACTTTAGTCCTGGTTGCCACTGGCAGCCAAATACGCATGATTTGGTAGTAATGTGCGAATGACTGCGGAGGACTAAATTCTTTCCAAGCCAAATCCAACATGATGGGAATTTGGTTGAAGGGCATAATCATAGCCCTACTGTACTCCCTGGCAGCTGGAGTTTTAGGTGGGTTAAAAGCTGCATTGCCCCATACCTCCGGCTGTGGTGGCTGTGGTGTGGTTGTAGTAACCACAGGTTCAGCTACTGGTACACTGACCTGTTGTGGTGGTGGTGGTACTGGTTCCTGTACCATTGGCATCTCCTGCACCTCCTGTGAAGACTGAAAAGCCAGAGTTCTGGCTTGCAAATAAGAAGCCATTAGCTGTTCCTGAGGGATATAGACTCTTTGGTCGATGTTTGAAGTGAGGTCTTCCACTTGAGTCTGGAGTCCGTCTACATCCTCTTGTAACTCTGCTATCCTACTATAGACATTGTCTATAGTAGTTGTGGCAATGTTCTGCACCTGCAGTCTAAGCTCATTCATCTCGCTTTGGGTGAGCTTCCGTGGGCTTTTGCCCTCTACTGGCCCTTGTGCTAACCAGACCTGCATAAGGCTGTTATCCACCAAGCTGCTTGTGGTTCCCCTGAGAGTTTGCTCCTCTCTTAGCTTATACAATTCCAACTGCTGTTGTAAAGCCTTCATGCGCTTCGCCTGTGGCTCAACCAATTGCGCATAGGCAGCAAGTAGATTATTGGCTTCTTTCGAAGCCTTGTTACTGACCGCGATTTCATTTCTATTGGCCACAATGGTTGTTGCAACTCCACGATGTATTTCTCTTGCTCAGCTTCCATCTGCCTGTATTGCTTGAAAGTATCTTCATTGCGACAGATTGTATTCTTCATATCGACACTGAGCTTCATGTGCTCCACATTCTCTTCTTCTGCCTTCGTACATTTTTCCGCTTGACTGTTTATTTCTTTTGTTGATTGGTCAAGCATAGTTGTAAATGTAGCGCATTGTATCGCCATCCTGTTATGCACTGTCTGCAACTCCGTATGTAGTGCATTCAGTTCTTGCAACTTGCTTTCATGCTGCACCTGCATTTGGTATAGCTGTTGCTTATGTGCTTCGTGCAACTGGTCTTGCGCGAGGCCTGCCTCAATCAATTGTTGCTTGGCCAATTGCAAAGCCATTTCTGTATTGGCCAAGTCCTGCTTCATCTTGAGAGTGACCTCTTCATCGACCTTGTTTGCACACTCAGTGGCAAGTCGAGCCTCAAACTCCTTCCTGAGTTCTTCTTTCAAGGCTGTCAATTGGGTAATTGGAACATGGGTTTTGACATAAGTCCCCAACAAATTAAGTGTCCTGCCTATGGAACTCATCAGCATTGCCTGTTGAGGGTCATCATGGTGAGGTTGCTGCTGTTCCTCCTGATCTTCAACAGTATGATGTCTCACTAACCATTCAGACCATTGTCCCACCGGATTTTCTTCCTGAACTACTTTATTTATGACCGGTGCTACAGTGTCATGGCCTTCCGCCTGTGGTACCTCCGACACAGGTGTGTGCATTATATGTACCTCAGGATTTCTCTTGGGCAACTGTTGCACCTCTGGGATTTCTGTCTGCTTGACCAGACCAGAATATTCATAGAGAAGGTCCCCTTTCTCTATTTCTGCCACTATCTGTTCTGTAGTTGGAATATCTATCCCTTCACTTTCCAAATCAATTATTCGGGTTGAGCTGCATGGATAACTTGTGACCTTGTGACAAGTCGTTCAAGTGGCTGTGTTGGTTGTGATGCAGAAGTAACTTTCTATCTCCCTCTCTGAAGGTCCTGCTTCCAGTAATAACATTCTTTTGTGCTGCTGTGCCCCTTCCTGGTCATGAGCTTGGGAAACATTATCATGCGGAATCCGTGAAGCCAGTGGATCTGCCACTACAGTCTTTCCCCTTCTCTGCCTCTTAGTCTCGGGTTGTGCTGCTAGTCCACCCTCACTGTGTGAAGAGCCTTGGTCTTCCATTGCAGTTGTTTCTGGCTCAAACACTCCCATTTCCTTCCTTTCTTGTGCATTAAGTATGCGAGAATCAAGGATTATTTGAGCAATGATTGGGCCAGACACTATGATAGGAGATTTTGCGGTAGTACCTTGTAATCTTTTCATCTCCTCTACCAGTGCGTTGTACATTATGTCCGCCCATGGTACCTCTTGTCCCTTCAAGCCTTTGAGGATTTCCTCTGTGAAGGATCTGCTCAAATATTGTTGGTTCTGTTTCAGGGCAATCAGAACGTTCAATACTTGGCCTATGTCTTTTAACCCTGGGTACACAGCTTTGGTACAAGCATAACCCTGAGTTTTAAAGAAACTCCTTCTTGGAATAAATCCCCTATTTGCAGTCGTCTTTCCCTGTGTTCCTCCACATACACATGACCTGCTGGCAATCGAAACAATTGCTGGAGGTATAGGGAGTAATCATTTCAATTCAACTCCCTTCACCGTTGTTGTTCCTGTCT